>SWBF01000065.1:0-151927 GCA_023848595.1 Aureobasidium sp. EXF-10727
TCGTCACCGACCGTAGTACTAATCTGCCGTTCAACTGCTTATGTATGGCAGAGCGGACGGGATGCCCAGTTTTCAGCTGACTGTGGCCGTACGTGCTTGATGTGCTTGTCTTTTCATCTATTATACACAGAATCACAGTATTGCTGGAGGCCGATGAAGCTTTGCTGCTCTGTCGTCGTTCTTCGGCCTCGTTCATCTGAACGATGATCACGAGCGTCCGCTCCAGAAGGCACGCGACCACTATGGCTCCATCAAGTCTTCACGGCGAAGATGGAACCCATTGTCTCCAGCATGATGTTCTCCAAGTGGACTTCAAGGGGGACAATCGAGCAGCAGAATCTTGCAACATGCGACGCGGTCTAGAAAGCAGTTGCGTCTGCCAAAATGCTGACACTTGTAGAGCCCGCACTCACCCGACGCGTTACCTGTCTAGTGATATTGTTTGCGGAGACTTGCTTGCTAGTTTTCTCTGTCTGGACTCAGTCGAGCCGAAACATGCGACATGTGTCTCCCTCGCCATATCTTGCCGAACAGTACAAAGCCTCAAGCCGATCAACGTTGCCGTTGCAGGATTCGTCAATGAAGTCCAGAACAGCAGCAACTTGACCCTATTCCTGAACTGTTATACCTAGAACATTTACGACTTACGAAGACCTACTCTTTGGGAAATACATACCCGACCAGTATCAACGACTGACCACAGATGGAGAGGTGTCACGGATTGTCACTCCAAAGAATTCAGATGCCTGCAATCAACAATTTCTCTCATAAGGACCAGACACGATCTTTGGATATTCCTCTGGCAGCGAGACCGATCCCGAGGACTTCTCCATCGGTTGGGCTTGTATCAACACAAACGTCTCGGTTTTTCATGCTCCTTTCTACGGACACATCGAGTGTTGGATAGGATACGTCCTTGAGTACAAGATCTGATGCTAGACACATGTGTCTCTAGCATGCACTACTGGTGCGCGCCCCAGTCCCCGGCGCTCGCCTTGGTCGGCTCGTTCATACAGACAAGACTGGTCTCAAACACGAAGGATTCCATGTGGATCTTCCCTGAGAATTTCGATTCAGTCGAGTTAGAAGGATTTCTTCGTGCACATCGCATGAGCTGGGCCGGACTCATACGGGGTTTGAAGACTCTCAGGGGACCGGGTTGGATTTGAAGACTCCTATGCAATATCGGATTCCTGAGAGGTTTTCGGATCACTTGGGTCATTGCAAAACCACAATGCGTGGGTAGACTGCAAATATACACATTGACAGCACACGTGTGTATAGTCAGATTCCGAGTTTCCCCCACAGGGGACACCAATCGTGTACTTGATGGTCAATTCACGCCACCATCCAATGTCTCTGGATCGGGCTGAACAAGCTGTATATATTGAAAGCCTCATGAACGATTCAAGGGAGCTGACGGACCCGCCTGCCGAAAAGAGCTTGTGCTTCAAATGAACAGGTGATACCGATTCCAACCACACTGAAGCAAATGCACCAGGTGATCGTTCCATCATTCAGTCACGGAAAGGCCAAACTAAGATACATCCTACGTGAGGCTAGAACTCATGCGAAAGTACAAACATCTCATATTATAGTCAGACGAGTCTCCGGCAAGCAGCGGCAAAAGAAACAATCACGATGCTCATCCCCAAAACAGTTCGTGCAATCATCCAGATGGCCTGTCTCTAAGAACGGACGGTCTGGAAAGTACACAAGGTGAGTGGAAGCGATGGAAGTATCCGCGACGTTTCTGATATTGGGCATTGAGAAACAAGCACCGCTCGAACCGCAGCAACTGATCACAACAAAGGAGTCGAGATAGTCCCAACGGCACTCGGTAAGGGCACGATTCCGGTAGGGAGCCGGTCCGGGTCCTATTCAGGACACATGGTTTTTAGAGTGACATGTTTAAGCGGGTTCGCGAAAGGACCTTGGCCTCATTCGAGACCAGTTGCAAGTCCAAACGGTTGTCAATAATTAATGACGTCTGAATTATTAAGCTTTCTCAAGGGGCCGCCGGCGGCGACGGTCGCCGCCTCGGGGCCGTTTCTCCAACTTGCCAAGCTTTTCCTCCTAAGTTTCGACGTGAGGGACACGAAGTTCCACTGTCAACCTCCGGCTATTCGAACGACACTCGTGTGTAGGACTGCTCGCACAGAAACCCGCCTTGAATGTTCATGTCGAGATAGATCTGTATATACCGAAGGCAGCGGCTAACCAAGCTCGCCGTTTTGACAGGCTGCATAATGAGAAGAGAACAAGCAACATCGCGACCCTGGAGCGTTGGAAAGCCATAAGCCGCTGTGAGGCGCTGGCATAGCCTTGACGAAATCACACGCGCAAATACGTCCCCCAAGACGCCTCACCTTGTTTCTCAGCTAAACAATCATGCTTGTTTTGATCCTAGAGATCTCAATGCTGAGGACTACCATCTATATCGCTCTTCGAAAGAGCTGTACCTCCACTGCGTGTCCACAAGTCGTTGAGTTGGCCTTCCCTGCCCTGCCCTGCCGAGCGTTGGCTCTGATTTCTGCAAGGTAAGGCCAGAATCTGAGTTTCGCTCTCTCCCTCTGCAGATCTCCCGTAGCCGCCATCGCCTCTCGCATTCTTTACCCTCACGTTCAGGACGTTGAAGAGGTAGGCGAGCCGTTGAACCACACCCGGCACTGTGGGATACAGGCCACTAGTACTGTACCGTTGACGCTAACTGCTATATACACGTGAGGAGACCGCGGCATCAGAAGACGTCAGGCACCGCACTTACCATCGGCGGAGCTCACAGACAGGAGATATACCACACTATGGCCAGGGAGTGGCTGCCGAGAAAGGCTACCGTTATGTATGTGGGTTTATCTCAGATTGGCTATACAACCTCACCTAACCACCGGCTTCTACCTGTTCGCCTACTTTGCGCTCACTGAGCACGTCTCGCTGGCGGGCTTTCGAAACCTGGGATCGTCTCGATCTGGAGCATTATATCGATTCGTTCTGTCTCTGCGAGGAGCACCGCCAGCATGGTTCGGTAAAAGGTCTGGAGAGGTCCCTGCTCTCAAGTGTCTGGCTGGATGTCTGAGTCGCTACGCCGTTATAATTGATAGACAGCCTCGCGTGCTATGGCCAACGGCGACATGCTTTGAAGCCATGGCAGTCATCTTTGTTCAACACCAGTCAATCAAGGCTGTCAAGTGTAAGCGGACCGACGGGCGGATACCTCTTCCTTCACAACGGTTTCAGTATCTGGAGCGCGGTCAGCAACCTACAAGGAACTCTACGGGGAGACCCTCTACAACACCGCTGAAACTTGACTATCGATCTTTCTTTTCACTAGATTCCATCTATCGCCAAACCCTTCCCGAGAAGTTCTGGCGGGGCCTGTCCGTTGTCCTATATCGAAAAATCATTCTTCTCTCTCCGGGACACTCAGTATAAGTACTCAAGAGATCTTCGTTGTCCCACTTCTCCATCACCATCTCATTTCTTGTGCACCGGGCAACGAAGATCCTGGCGGTTTTCATATCCTTGGCTCTCGACTAATCCTCCTCTTCATTCTTTATACTACCTAATCATAATCATCTAATACAACTTTAATCATCTTCGGACACAACACCCGACAGCCATGTCACGCAACAACAGCTTCTCGACCATGCAGCGCAACGACAGCTTCGATCTGTGAGTGCTGTCCATCTTTTCGGGCTCTTCCCTCGTGCTAACACATTCTAGTACCCTGGCTCACCACGACCATGTGGTCTGCGTCGTTGGAGTTGGCTATGTCGGCGAGCACCTTCTCAGGTCCTTTGGTACTTGCTACCAGTCCATCGGCTTCGACATCTCTGTCCAGCGCCTCGCACAACTGCAGCCTATCTTTGGCCACATGCCCAATGTCACTCTCACCAACGACGAGTCCCTCTTGGACAGAGCTACTGCCTACCTCATCTCAGTCCCTACTCTGCTCAAGGCTGACAACACTGTCGACTTGAGCCATCTGATCAGCGCTCTGGCCATGGTCCTGAAGCACGTTCAGCCTGGCAACACCATCGTCATTGAGAGCAGTGTTCAGGTTGGAACTACTCGCCAGATCCTTGGCCCTTACCAAAACATTCTTCACTGTGGCATGTCCCCTGAACGTGTCGACCCTGGTCGCACCTTCCCCACTGCCCAGCAAATCCCCAAGATCATCTCCGCACTCACTCCTGCATCTAACTCAGTCATTCACAAGTTGTACGCTCGCGTCTTTGAACAAGTGGTGCCCGTCAGCAAGCCTGAGGTGGCCGAGATGACCAAGCTGTTCGAGAACTGCTACCGCATGGTCAACATTGCCTACGTCAACGAGATGTCTGATGCAGCACGCGCTCACGGCATCGACCCCAACGAGATGATTGATGCTGCTGCAACAAAGCCCTATGGCTACCAGGCTTTCCGTCCCGGCCTTGGTGTCGGTGGTCACTGCATTCCCGTCAACCCTTTCTACCTCTTCTCCAACAACCCCAACCTGCCTGTCCTCAAGCGCGCCACAAAGCTCATGCGTAACCGTCCCGCAGCTCTGGCAAAGAAGCTGCACCGCCGCTGTGCCGCTCGTGCTGCTTGCCCTACTGGTCCTCGCATCCTTGTCGTCGGCATTGGTTTCAAGCCTGGCCAGAGTGTTCTCAGCTACTCTCCCGGCCTTGCGTTCGCGACTGAGCTGCAACGTCTTGGTTGCTCGCGCCTTGTCTTCCACGACCCGCTGGTTGAGCAAGCTCAGGTACCATGGCTTGAGAAGCTTGACCACGCCGGCTTCCACCCCGGCCGCTTGGACCTCGAGTTCGATGCCGTAGCCGTCTGCACGAGACAACACGGTGTTGACTTCACCGTTCTCGACAAGTTGCGCCACTGCAGAGTCAAGACCTTCGACACTGCATAGAGATACTCCTTCTGCATCATTTCATCATTGCATCACTTCACTTCATCATGCATAATATCCTCTTTTACGGGTCGCGTACCGTCTATCTCGGTCTTTTACGAGTTCAGGCCTTATACGCTAATTCTTTCTTCTGTCTTTCCGATTAATTGCTGGGCAATATTAGCGATCTTCTCAACACTTCATTCTTCTTTCCTCTGGCCGACCGCCACTGGCTATCATCATCTTTGCTAGATACTAGATTTAGAACATTTCACCTATACCCAAAAGTCAATCAAATCTTAATTCTACATCAAAGCATATCCTAGTCTCCTTCTTCTTTCACTCTTTCACTTTTTCTCGAATTTTCCTGGAAAGACAAAATAGAAATCGATTCGTGGATTTGAATCAATTCTCGAAGAGCTATGAATCTCCCCACTCGACGTTGAAATACAATAGATGCATATTTGAACAAGGTTTCATGGAACCCTAAAAGTATATATCTTGTTTGCTGCGCAGCTTTGGCCGTGCGTGCCTTTTGAATCTTAAACTCAACCCAAATTGCCATGCCCTTTTACAAATATAAAACGTTGCAACTCTAACTCTCTCCTATCTCCCATGACTTTTTCACTTTCCTTGCCCTTTCTCCCTTCGATCCGCAAGCACGCAAGGCAACGTTCACCAACCCAAATCTTTCCCTCTTCGTTGTGAGATACGAGATGCCCGAGTCTTCCGCCCCACGATGCACGATCGCTTTGGTAGCTTCTGAGGGAGGCTTCTGGTCTAACCCGAAGTTCTTGATTAGGAAATTGTATTTTGAATGCCAAGCAGTCGACAGGCGGCAGTTCCTATACAGGAGTCTGACTTCGGAGCTATGCAAAGTGTGGTCTCAAATCATGGAGACTCCATTGACAAGGCCTTAATGTTGCTGTGCTGCTCAGCCGATAAGAGTAAAAATCAGGCTCATTTCAAAAGGTTTGGGTTGGACAGTGATTGATTAATCATTGACTCGACTTGGGACAAAATCTCCGACATGCTTTGTGTACATCAGTCAGTTGATGTGCAGGTACTTAAATAGGAGACGTTCCGCGGACGTCGCGACTCCGAGCCTCGGAATTGATATGCAATCTACGTTGTGCGTGGCATTGACAATCTCGTGAAAAGCTGCAGGTGTTCGTCTATACTTCCAAGAGTAGACTGTCTTGCGACAGACAGACTGGCAAGCATCGCCTACACATCCCTCACGAAAGCCAGCCACCGCATGGTTTCTCAATGCAAAGACGTTTAACCCGATTTCTGACATACCACTTGACACATGCGTGCGTATCGTACAAGCGCACTGTATAACCTCTACGAAAGGTCCAACTTCCTAGAACGGACATCAAATCGGCTATGCTTTCTTGTCGTGTCATGCTACAACACCTGGCGACGAGAAGGATCTCACCGAATACGAGAAGTTCTCTTTCTGGAAGCGGGAGATCAGCGACAGCGACCTTCGAGAAAATTTACAATGCTGACCATCGTAGACTTTTCGCTTCTTGTTCTCCTCCGACAAGACACGTCTCGAGTTTCATTGTTAGTATGGATCAATGCGCAGAGCAGCGAGGATGTCTTCGATGATACGGCAAATTTCTCTTCTCCAAACTGCGATCGATCCGCGGCGACACCTGTCCAGGCTGCGAACGACATTTCAAGCCGCCTAACGTCGCTTTATCAATATTATCTAGTAACCCAGCAAAAGTACGGGTGAGAACGGCAGAGTCTCGTCGTGCTATACTTACCAACGTTGGAGCGTCTGAGAGAACGAGGGTAACAATAGACATCCTTCACAGTGACAGAGTCCGGTAGGTTGATTGGACAGCTGTCATCCTGTTTCTGGTCTTTGGTTGATGGCTGTCAATATACCAGCCATCGCCGGCAGAAATGACGCCGGCGGCGGACTCTCTGACAGGGTGGCTCTAAACAACTTGGAAGAATCACGAACTTGACTGGACACAGTGTGTAAATCGCGGCTGTGATTGAGAGCGGAAGGAAGGACCTTTTCGCACGACAGAGCTCTACGGTGACAAGTTCAGCATTGCAAGGGCGACCAAACCACAAAGTCATGCTGAAGAGACACAAACTTTCCTGGCCTCTAGGTTCTGTCAGCAACATCTCCGCTGACTCAATTTCAAAGTCAAGCAGCACTCTCCTGTGGTTCGACTAATTAGGCTCTCCGAGCTTCAATCTGTACTCGAGACACCACATTCTGCGAGAAACGCAACAATGTCGTCAATACCCTGCGGCTCATTGAACCAATGACCACCTGTCTCATACGACCGCCATGCGACTTCCAGCCCAATATCCTGCAGAGTTTCCCACATGAGCTTTCCATTATTTATGGCTATGACTCCATCGTCCTCGTTATGTGCCAGGAACATTGGTGTGCTGACAGATATTCCAGTCTGCTTGAGTTCGTCTTGAAGCGGCAGCCAACTACAGAAGCCAATGTATGCGCCAACCTGAAGACCACTGCGAAGCAGACTATGAATGGCGACTGCAGACCCTTGACTGATGCCACCAAGGACGATATGATCAAGAGGCACGAAATCTGCCTCGGCCTTGATCAGATCTATGATTCTCACCGCTGCCTTCTCGATACCTGCTCTGACCATATCTTCCTTCTCGTGCGGCTTTTCTGTACTCCACATGTCGAACCACTGCGACAATTCCGTATTGAATCGTTGTGACTCGAGCATACCAGAATTTGGGAATACCCATTTGAAGCCAGGATATATTTGCGGAAGTGTACGGTCATCTGATGCCTGACTCTCAAACAAGTCTTGTGCAAATTCTGAGGCGACGCTGTCACGACCATGAAGCATGATGATGGTGTGTGAATGTGTCGTCGTCGGTTGGACGACATGGTCGTCGATAGCGTCCATTGTTCTCGGAACCGGTTGATAAAAGTGCTCTTGTGGCTGGTTGGGCTTCCGCCTGTGGAGGCTTTGCTGGTCGCAATAGAGGTAGTGATGGTGAAAGTACATGTCACAATACCCTCGGGCTATTGTTTAGGTATCTACTCCTGGGGAGGAGCGAGCGATAACATCTGACGTTGACATGATACAACTTAACACTTACACATGAATTTGGTGACTCACTTGTGTGAGATTGTGTAGCTCATGGTCTGCTCTGGTATGAGTCGGATATATTTGGTTTGGTGATCCTGGTGGCTCCGGGCATGGTGTCCTCAGGCAGAAGGGTGAGCAGGGTGACTCCAACAGCATCATGTTGACGCTGCATATTCATGATAACACACACATATCGTCATGAATCCAACTATGTTTGTTGCCCTGTGAGGCCTGTGGATGTCAATTTCCTTTTGATATCGTGTTTCTGGCCATTTGGTTGTTGTTGATAAATCAAATTGAACTTTTGATGTTTCGGTCCACAAATTGTTGGACATTGAAAGGGATCCGTATGACGTTCTTGAGCCTTGTGTTTGTTGATCACATGTAGCCCATATGAGCGACACATGCTCGCAACAGGTCACGTGACGGAGGATAGACAAAGCAAGACTCAGATATGTCTACGGAGATCCAGATACATGATAGGTAGTCATGATGCTGCTCTCTCGACCTCGAGTCCTCGAAGCCTCAGGCTTGGCACGTCTAATGCAGCACTTACAGAACTTCGAGACTCGAGGCTTCACACAAAAAATAAAGCCTCGAGGACCGAGTACACTACGTTTGAGCAAGGTTGACGCTGTCACACTATCGTCAAGGCAGTAAAGAAGAAGGATGTCGGCATGTGATCGAGCTAGGGTGTGATAATTATTGAGATACATATTTGTAAAAATTGACCATGGCAAAACATGGTGAATCGTTGGTGTAGTGGTAACATCCTAGCCTTCCATCTTGTGATAGCTTGACCCGCGGGTTCGATTCCCGCACGATTCAATCCTTTTTGCGCTCTAGAAGCTCTGTTTTACATGTCGGACTCTTTCCTGTGCTTAAATCTTTTGTTTGGTGTAATTTGGTAAAGGTACTCCGTATATATCAAGTTGTCATTGCAAGGTCTATTATCGGATTGGGGGCCAGTCCTTTAACTTATATACTCTTCTTAAGGACAAAGAAGACCTGGTTTCTTTGTTCGTATGACGTATTTCTAGATTTCGTCGCCGGATGCGGTACTGCAACAAAGGACGTTCCTCAAGGATTTTATATTTGAAGGGCTTAGGTTGCGATATAGAAATCTGATAGATGCAATAGCAGATCAAATGTATACTGAGTAGAGCACAAAGTAAGATGGTCTCGGGATCGACCGGGCGCGAGATGGCGGGCAGCCTGTGCGACATCAGGCTGGGGGGAATTGTAGGACCGGGGGTACGTCACTAGCTAGCGATGACGCTCAAAGTGTCTGGGTGAGCTCAATCTTCTCCTGGAGAGCTCAAGGGATTGATTTCATACAGCTACACTCACACAAAATGTCGCTCAACGCAGAGCCCGCCGATCCTCAGGAGCGACAGGAACACCATCTTCCACCAAAGTCGTTCGCCGATGCAGCTCACGAAGCTATCGAACAAAATGGCCAAGATACGATCAATGAAGAGTCCATCAAGGAAACACCTCCGACGAGGAAGCTCTCAAGAAAAGGCAGCATTGAGCCTCGTCCACTCCAGGAGATGCTAGACGAGGAAGAGAGACAGCCTTCGTTACCGTCAACGCCCGTCCAGCCCCGCCGTACTCGTTCTCAGAAGCAGGAGAAGTCATGGGCAGATATGGCTGAGGAGGGCGTCAACACGGCAGCACACCCTACCATTGATCTCCATGCCGGGGAAGGCCATGAAGCGCATGCCAATGGTGAGGAGTTCACAGGAGAGGGCCGCAACGAGTCGCCCAAGAGCCCAGCACAGCTCAACCGACCCCACAAGCGTACCTCTTCCATCAGATCAAACAAGTCCATGAGCCCTAAGAAGGTTTCGGAAGGTCCGGACGGCCAGCAACAGAAGCTTGTCTATGAAAAGTTCGAAAGCCCTGACGGCAAGCAATTGACCAGCGTAAAGCCTGACGACTCGTACGAGGAGGCTTTGAGAATTGATGAGAAGGAAGCTCCACAGAAGAAAGAACAGCAACCCAAGGCGTCCAAGGACGAGCTTGTTAGTGGAAGAAGAGCCGGAGCAGGCTGGGAGTCGTCGGCGTATGTTTTGACACACACGCTTCACCATTCGAGTCGGCTAACACGTACATTAGCATAAGATGGGCACCGCTCAACGTTCCTGTCCAGCGTCGACTGCAAACAGGAATGGTTCTTGTCCATACCTTGAGCATAGCCCTCTTCCTCGCCGCCTTCTTTGTCCTCTGCGCCATCCCTGTCCTCTGGCCCTTGTTGTTGCCTTACCTCCTCTATGTGCTCTTCTCCAAGGCTGGCACCTCTGGCTCTCTCAGCTATCGCTCCGAATGGCTGCGACGTCTTCCAGTCTGGTCTCTCTTTGCTTCGTACTTCCCTGCTCGTCTTCATCGTTCGCAAGAGCTACCCGCCACTCGTAAGTACGTCTTTGGCTATCATCCTCATGGTATCATCAGCCATGGTGCATTTGTCGCCTTTGCAACCGAGGCTCTTGGCTTTGCCCAATTGTTCCCCGGCATCACCAACACCCTCCTGACTCTTGACTCGAATTTCCGCATTCCGCTCTACCGCGATTACGCTCTGCGTCTTGGTCTGGCCTCGGTGTCTCGTGAGAGCTGCGAGAACATCCTCTCCAAAGGTGGTCCCAACGGCGAGGGCATGGGTCGTGCCATCACCATCGTCGTCGGCGGTGCTCGCGAGTCTCTGGACGCTCAGCCTAACAGCCTGCGTCTTGTACTCGCTCGTCGCAAGGGTTTCGTCAAGCTCGCCATCCGTACCGGTGCTGATCTCGTTCCCGTGCTGGCATTTGGAGAGAACGAACTCTACGAGCAGTTTGACCCCCAAGCTCATCCCACAATCCACAAGTTCCAACTACTGGTCAAGAAGGCTTTGGGTTTCACAATCCCACTCTTCCACGCACGTGGTGTCTTCAACTACGACGTTGGCATGATGCCCTACCGACGCCCACTCAACATTGTCGCTGGCCGACCAATCATGGTGCGCAAGCAGGAGCGTCCTGACTCCAAGTACGTCGACGAGATTCACGCACAGTATGTTGATGAGCTCAAGCGTATCTGGGACGAGTGGAAGGACGTCTTTGCCAAGCACCGCGATGGTGATCTGGAGATTGTCGAGTAGTCTCTCTTCTTTCTCATGGCTCTCTTCGTGCACTTTATTGTGCTTTAATGCTTACAGGGAGGTTTGCCGTTATTCGTGTCGATGTTGTATTTCAGATCTCAGCTTGATAACTCTTCAAGATTTCTCAGTTGTCGACCCCGTTCTCACACAACTGCCTCAATCTACCTCTTTCCGCGTGTCGTGTCGTGAGTTTAAAACCTGGCAGTGCTCGAGTAAACAAGCGCTCAGTCGCTCTTGCCACCGACAGTGCCCGAAACTTCTGTCCCACTTCAAACGCCATCTTCACGAACAGCCATCGTAAAGATGGTCCACTGGCGACGAACCCTTGGGTATCGACGTCACGGCAAGGGCCATATTCTTGTCAAATCCCACACATTCCCATTCTTCAAACTACCTCTGGAGCTACGCATTCGCATTTACGAGTATTACTTGGTCAATGGAGTACACATCCGCCATCGTCGCCGCCTACCTTCACTCCTACGCACGAACCTCCAGATCACTCGCGAGATCTACAAGTTCTGCACCACCACCGCAATCTACGAAATCAAGTTTGCAAATGTCTATTGGTACAGGTGGTATTCATGGGGATGCGCACGATATCTATTCTCCAAATACATTTGCAGAATTCATACGCCGGCTCATCGCCAATTCAAGAGGATTCTACGCAGCATTGAGGAATTTGCTGCTTATGAAGGCAGGAAAAAGTTGGTTGCAAAGGTTAGAACGAGATGTGTGAGATGCGCGTATCTTGAAGAGTGGAAGAGGGGAATTGAAGGGTGTCAGACTTGTCGAGGGATCTTGAGGTATGAGGTTGGTAGAGGGATGATGGAGGAGAAGTGGTTTCTTGATTGAGCTTAAGCGAGAATTGGTGTTTACACACGGCGTGCTAATTTATGCATGTAGGAGTACGACTTGGGGGTGATGTCTGTCTTGTGGATGACGAACAATGACTCTCTATACGAAATCTTGCTCAAATCGAGTCGTCTTCCTTATTCGTCTCCAAAACCATTTCAGCATGGTGAGCTATGACTGGACTCTTGATTTAAACAGTCATTTTCGTCGATATTTCAGTTCAATTGTTTAATCCTTCGCTCTTTCCATGCATACTGGCTCGTCTCATTTTCATTATACATCTGCATCATCCACCATGAACATATACCCGACTCTTCTCAGACTCATCCTAGTTTGCATTATCGTCAAATATCAGCGCCACCTACCGCGGACATTAACAAATCTTTCAAAATGGCTACTCCAGCCCGAAACCTCCACCGAGAAGCACCAAAAACCGGCAGAGAAGCAAAAAATCTTCCCCTTCTTCGCCCTACCCCTAGAACTCCGCATCCAAGTCTACAACCACGCAAACCCCGAACACACCATCACCAAAACCGGTCGACAGCACAAAGCTCTACCCGCACTACTACGCACACACCCCCAAATCAGTCGAGAGATCCGCCAATTCTGCTCCACTACCGCAATCGTGAATCTCTATATCCCAGTACGCACGGGGCTGGAGACTTGGTGGGGGATATGGCATGATTATTGTTGCTTTACCTGGCATCGGTATAGGGTTGTGAGCAGTATGATTACTGTAAATGAGACAATAGCGAGGTTGCGGAGGGATGAGGGCATTAGATGTGTGATTGTCAAGGTAAGGGTCAAATGTTTGGAGTGTAAGGGCATGTGCAAAGGGTTAGGTGGCAAGGAGGTTTGCCAGAACTGTGAGGTTTTTGTGGGATGTTCGCGTTGGGTCTTTGATGATGATCTAGTGCTTACTACGGAGCAGCGGTTGTTTGAGTTTTGCTGAGGTTAGGGATCTTGTGAAGGAGGTGGAAGAGACAGACTGAGATAAAGAACCCTGCAGAACGCAACGATAGATCTACGCAAATTAAAAGCAAGAAAATTCAAGACTTCAACCCATAAGTATTCAGGATGTCATCGAACCAAGCCGGCACATAAAAAAGTGGTTGTGCATCGAAAATTGCAAAAGTTGTAATAATAAGTAGAGTAAGTGATAAAGAGTAGAGTAAGTAATAAAGAGTAGAGTAAGTAATGAAGAGTAGAGTAAGTGATGAAGAGTAGAGTAAGTAATGAAGAGTAGAGTAGGTGATAAGAATAGAGCAAAACCTTTGGCTGTTGACTGCCCCGAGTCGCAAGCAGAAGCCATCCAACTCATCAAAGAACACAGGCTTCAGCCAGGCTTCAACGAGGCTTCAAAAAATACCGACATCTTCAAACGTCCATAACTCGACCAAATCAACTCCGATTTGAACGAGCAGTAGCTCATTCGATGCGCAAAGAGCAAAAGAACTCTGTCGCAGCCAGGAATCGAACCAGGGTCTAGCGCTTGGAAGGCGCTAATGCTAACCATTACACCACTGCGACTGGTGATGTCATCAATCTTGAACTTCCAGGTATACATTCGGGCATTGTCAACAATGATCCGGTCTGCAATCGTTTGCGCCTCTGTCTTGAATGCTAAGCTGTTCGACGGCTACTAAAGGCTGGCAGATAGAGATTGGAGCTCATGGCCACAGCCGTAGCTGTTGAGAGAAAATGTAACGTTCTCACAAGAGTGGATCGTCACCTAGCAGGTTGACCAGATTGTATAATCTATGAAGCCTGAAGGCACCGAATCTCACTGCAGCATTTGCAAACGAATATTTGAGAAGAAAAGAGGCTCTAATATCCAACGCGAACGTGGTTGGTAGGCCAAGTTGCTCCAGCGCTGACCGGATCAAGGAACGGCAATGTTCATCATGCTACAAAGTCACATTGTGTACAACAAGAATTGTACTCTGAAACTTAGTCCGCGAGCGTGCTACTCAAATACAGGCGGGTCTGTAATAGCCAGAGCTTCCACGAGCCCTCATTCTCGAACCTTTCATCCTCTCGCTCCACGCTCATCAGGACCCACAACAGAGTGAGGGTCGCCAAACGAGACCAAAAAAAGGAAGAAGAATGAGGACGAGGGGAGAGAAGAACGGGATCATTGATCTTGCGCGGTTGTCTCGTCGGATACCAACAATGGGATATGTGTTGGTTGACGCCTGATAGTGTATCTGCCTCACGCTTGAGTGAAGTGTAGGGATGGAATGCTCGTAGAGAGAAAAAAGTGCAAGGGAAACATGGAGACGGAGAAACTCTATCGGAGCTTTGATGAGTATAACAAGGTGATTTCTCACAAATAAACGTCGCGACGTAGGTAGGTTCCACAATTGAATGTGTTGCTTTTTTTTTTCTTTTGCTTTAATGCTTCACACCATTCACTGGCTGTGGAGGCTGTCGCGCCTTGCCATTCGTACCATGAGCCGGCTCGCCTGTTGGTGGCGGCGGAGGGGGTGGCGGTACTGGACCGTATGTGCGAGGTCGTTGATCCACAGCTTCGTCCTCGGTGTCGTCGTCGTACTCGGCTTCAACGCTGCCTTCATCCTCATCCTCATCATACTCGTCGTATTCGGAGTCTGTCTCGGCAAGGTCGTCTTCCTCGTCTTCGTCCGGGTGGTGAGCTGGGTTTGGCGCACCAGGGGCGGCGTTGACCATGTCTGCGCGTCCGTAACCGTTGGTCTGCATGGCGCGGCAGAGCTTCTTTAGCTTCTCGTTCTCCTTGTGTAGGCGATCGATGGTTTGCTGAGAGTGAGTGCGTTCCTCGGCCATCTGGAAGATGTTCTTGTTGGTGGCCTCTTGCTTGCGTGTCAACTGCATGTTTTCCTTTTCCAAGCGCTTGGACTTCTTGCTCATCTCTTCCATCTCTTTACGGAAAGTCAGGAACAGATCGTTGCTGTTGTTGAGGGTGTCTTCGACCTGCTAATGCGGTCAGTGAGTGAGATGGCACTGCCTAATTTGGAAACGGGGAGGAAGCTGGTCGCTGTGGCGGTGGCGACTGTACTGGTGGTAACAGAGACGGGCGGGGGCTCTCTTCTACAGAGGAGGAAGGACATGGACGAGGGCAGCATGTTTGGAAAAAAGTCTCACCTGCTTAAACTTCTCCACATAAATATTCAGCTGACTGCGCAGTTCATTCTCTGTTTGGGAAAAGGTAGATACCTGACGGGTCAACTGATGCGACTTGTTCAATTCTGCATCCTGTTGCTTGCGGAGTCGTTCTTGCTGCGCGAGATGGAACTGGATTTCGAGCTCCTTGCTTCGGAGGAGTGAGTGGAACTGGATTTCGCGCATTTCGTACTGTTCGACGAAGGATTTGAACTTTTCTCGGAATCTGCACATGTGGTCAGCCAAAGCTGGCCGAAGCCTAGAGTTTGAAGAGGCGTACAGCTTGTCTTCCTCCATCTCGCCAGTAGGTCGATCTGGGAGTTTGCGATCGCTTATCACCTGCTCAACGTCGCCAACCATTCGTTCGAGCCGACGATGCAGCTCTTCGTTCTTGTCTGCTGCGCTCTCCTTGAGCTCACGGAGGTCCTCCTTAAGTTTCTTGTTCTCCTTTGTCAGCTCGCGACTAAGCTTCTCCAGCTTCTCTTTCATAGAGTTTGCCTTTGTGAGCTCCGATCTTTGCGTGTCCTTATCCTTCTGCAACTGATCGCCTCGCTTCTTGGCCTTCATGTGTTCTCGTTCAGTTCTCTTCATTTCTGCCAAAAGTTCCGAGTACTTCCGTTGGACCGTTTCCATTTTGGATATCGGGCCATCCATGGACTGAAGGAGATTTTGAAGATCGCGATTCGCCTTTTTGACTTCCCGGTCTGTCACGGTCAGTATGTGTGGGTGCGGTGGATGACAAGGATCAATCACACACCGATTTCGGCATCTTCTTCGGCCCTGCCGGTGGCATCTTGTTCTAGCTGAGCAATCTTGGCCTGGAGCTGTTTGTGAGCGTCGTTTGTGTCGGCGGCGGCTTTTTTAGGCTTGGCCTTCTTGTTCGCAGAGGCATTGTTCGGCGGTGGCGGTGGAGCGGCAGGCAGTGGAGCATCGTCGCGATGTTCATGGACAGAGGCGGGCGAAGCGCGTGAGCTGTGGGACTGGTGCTGTGAGACGACTTGTGCCATGGCTCACGAGGTGGAAAAATAGTCTATTGGTAGAGTGGGTCGGTGGGTTGCCCTTGCATTGGGGGCAGTTCTGCGCAAGGAGCAAGTTGAGATTGGCGCACTGAGACAGGCGGGCACAGCGAAAATCCGGGTGTGCCTGTCTCGGTGGCGCAAACAAGGAGATGGAGCGAGTAGGTTCTAGTGACGACTAGCAAGTCGAGGTAGCGATGAAGCAGAGGATGGCAATAGCGCGGGTGTATCCAAGTGGGCGGGAGGGGTCTCGGACAGGGCTTGCTACAGATGGCAGGCGGGCGAGCAAAGCGGGGATAGAGATGGGTTAAAGGATGGACCAGATGAGGCGGGGGCTCGTAGTAATGGTGCAAGATGAGTGAGCAGTCGTTCACGGTGCTATGTCGTGTGCCGGCAGACTATCAGACTCGGCCTCGTTCACAGTGCAAAGACAGGCAGGTGCGGACGGAAGAACCAGCCGTTCACCCACCTGTGGTCCGTGCCGCTGCGACTGCTCCAAGGCCATGATCCAACATTTGCCTTCAGAGTTCCTTCCCAAACCTGAGATTGAAGCCTGCAAGATCAGAGGGTGTCAACTACTCGAACATGCTGCGCGGAGTCAACAGGCTAGCCGCCAGGCCGAATCGCCTTGCCCACACCAACCTACCAGCTTTGCGACGAACCTATGTTTCGGTAACCGACTTGTCAAACTATCCCAAGCCCGGAGACCAACTGCACGGATTCACCTTGAAGCGTGCCAAACACGTCCCGGAACTCGAGCTCACTGCTCTCCAATTCACCCATGAGCGCACCGGCGCCGACTATCTACACATCGCCAGGGACGACCAGAACAATGTCTTCTCCATTGGCTTCAAGACGAACCCTCCGGATGCCACTGGAGTCCCGCATATCCTCGAACACACGACTCTTTGCGGCAGTCAGAAGTTCCCCGTTCGCGATCCCTTCTTCAAGATGCTGCCGCGATCCCTCTCCAACTTCATGAACGCCTTTACCTCGTCCGATCACACCACCTACCCCTTCGCCACGACCAATGCACAAGATTTCAAGAACCTCATGGCCGTCTACCTCGATGCAACCCTACACCCTCTTCTTCAGGAGCACGACTTCACCCAAGAAGGATGGCGTCTTGGTCCAGAGAACCCTCAAGCAGAGAACCCTTCTTCCGACGACATCATCTTCAAGGGCGTCGTATACAACGAAATGAAGGGCCAGATGTCTGACTCGCAATATCTCTACTACATTCGCTTCCACGAGAATCTGTTCCCTGCCATCAACAACTCCGGTGGCGATCCCCAAAAGATGACTGATCTCACCTACCAACAACTCAAGAAGTTCCACGCCGACCACTACCATCCCAGCAACGCAAAGGTCCTCACGTACGGAAATCTGCCCCTCGCCGACCACCTCGAGTCCATTGGCAAGGAACTGGAGAGCTTTTCGCCCATCTCTATAGACTCGGACATTAAGGTCCCTGAATCCCTCGACAATGGACCCCGCTCTATCACCGTCAAGGGCCCCCTGGATCCCCTGAACCCTGCCGATTCTCAATTCAAGACTTCTGTAACCTGGCTCATGGGAGACACTTCCAACGTTCTCGAAAACTTTTCACTCTCCATCGTTTCATCGCTATTGATGGATGGCTATGGCTCACCACTCTACCGCAACCTTATCGAGGCTGGGCTTGGCCCCGACTTCTCACCAAACACTGGCTTCGATGGTTCTGGCAAGCGTGGTGTCTTCTCTGTCGGTCTCAATGGCGTCAAGCAGGACAACGTGCCCAAGGTCAAGGAGGCTGTCATGGAAACTTTGCGTCAGGTCAGAGGCAAGGGCTTCGACCAGTCCAAGATTGATGGTATCCTGCATCAGCTTGAGCTCAGCCTGAAGCACAAGACTGCAAACTTTGGCATGTCAATCATCCAGCGCCTGAAGCCTGGCTGGTTCAATGGCGTCGATGTCTTCGATGCCCTGGCATGGCAACAGACCGTCGACACCTTCAAGGCAGAGTGCGCCAAGGGTGGCTACCTCGAGGGCTTGTTGGAGAAGTATCTGTTGAATGACAGCACTTTGACGTTCACCATGGAACCTTCCGCAACATATGGTGAGGATCTTCTCGCAGAGGAAGCGCAGAGACTTGCATCAAAGAAAGCAGAGGCCGAGAAGATTTATGGCTCGAAACAGGAGGCTTACGATCAGCTAAAGAAGAGAGAGCTTGAGCTTGTCGAACAACAGATGCAGGAACAAGACCTGAGCTGCCTGCCATCTGTACATGTCAAGGACATTCCTCGTACCAAGCCTATCACCGAGACTCGTCAAGACTCCCTGAACAATGTCAAGGTGCAATGGAGAGAGGCTCCCACGAACGGTCTGACTTATTTCAGAGCCCTCAGCATTTTCAAAGATTTGCCCACGGAGCTGCGTACCTTTGTACCTCTGTTCTGCGATGCACTCATGCGCATTGGAACCAAGACCAAGTCGATGGAAGAGATTGAGGATCTCATCAAGCTCAAGACTGGCGGCGTGTCATTCGGATACCACGCATGTACCTCTCCCACCAACACCAAGGTCTGCGAGGAGGGCTTGAGCCTGTCAGGTTTCGCGCTTGATCAGAACGTTCCCGCCATGTATGACCTGATCCGGACAATTATTCTGGAAACCGACTTCGATGGACCCAAGGCCAAAGCCTCTCTCCGCGAGCTGGTTCAGAGCGCTGCTAGCGGTGGCGTTGATACCATCGCAGAGTCAGGCCACGCTTATGCCAGACGTGTTGCTGAAGCTGGCATCAGCCCTCACGGAAGTTTGCTCGAGCAGACTGGAGGTATCAGCCAAATCAAGCACATGGTGTCTCTCGCGTCACTCTCCGAGATTGGCGACGATATCATTCAGCCACTGAAGATCATTCAGCAGCTCATTGCAGCCAACGTCTCCAACATGAGAGTCGCCATTACTTGCGGTACCGAGTCTACCAGCATCAACGAGGCGGCCCTTGAGGGCTTCCTCAAAAACACTTTCTCATCGTCATCTGAGCTTTCTCGTCAGTCTCAAACAAGTCAGACATTGACACGCACTGCCAAGTCGTTCTTCCCCCTTCCTTACCAGGTCTACTACTCGGGTCTCGCCCTCCCTACGGTTCCCTACACTGATGCTTCGGGCGCGCCATTGGCGGTTCTCGCACAGCTGCTCACACACAAGCACCTGCATCGTGAGATCCGTGAGCGTGGTGGCGCATATGGAGGCGGTGCCTACTCTCGCGCACTGGATGGTGTATTCGGGTTCTACTCTTACCGCGACCCTAACCCTGAGAACACCATCAAGGTGTTGGACAATGTTGGCAAGTGGGCAGTGGAGCGAAAGTGGAGTGATCGCGATCTCGAAGACGCCAAGTTGTCTGTCTTCCAAGCACTCGATGCGCCTAGAAGTGTCAGCGAGGAGGGCATGACCAGATTCGTCAGTGGAGTGACTCCAGATATGGAGCAGACACGACGACAGCAGCTGTTGGATGTGACGCAAGAGCAGGTGCGTGATGCTGCAGAACGATTCTTGGTGAATGGCATGTCGAACAGCAGCATGGCTGTTCTCGGAGCGCGCAAGAGCTTTGTGGACGAGGCACAAGGTTGGAAGGTGCAAGAAATTGGGCTGGGCGGTGGTGCTGCAGCTGAAGTTGAGGCCGAGGCCGAGGCTGCTGCAGCGGCAGCGTAGAAGGTCAAAAAGTGGAATTTGTCGCCATATACCCCATTGTAAATAGATAACTCCTCTCTGTATATTATATGTATGATCACGATGACAAGACAAGAGGCAAGGTTGAAGTTGACCGAATGGGGAAGCGAAATTGAGTCGCGTCAGAGAGGGAAGTTGCGACGCGTCTCCTTCTGACGCGGGCGGCCAGCTCCCACACTTTCTTCTGCTCATCCACATTGTTGCAACCCATTGCATTGCGATATGGCGCCTTCAGATTCGGTCGATGCGCTATTACAGTCTCCCTCGTAAGTGGAATGATGCAATGTCTGATTTAAGACAGAAATTGACTAGATTTGAAGCAACGAGGAATTCCAAACTCTCGAGCGCACACCGTCATCGTATAACCCCCTCCGATCATTTCATTTAGCCAAAGGCGAGCAAAAGCATTACCAACAACAATATGCCGACATGTACTTTGCCCGACTGGCTGTTCTCAAGCCTGCCGTAGAACGCATTGCCGCCGAAGCATGGGATGGCTTCGAGGTCAGCAACCTCACCAAAGCACTGCTGCACGAGTACTAAACCACGCCCAACAGATTGGTGGAGACGAAGTACACAAGGTAGATCGTGTGTTAGATGTCCGACAAGGCGAGCTGGTCTGGGTGGCCGGCACCGTCTACATGGAGATGCCACTCAAGCCCAATATTCTCGACGACATTTCGAAACATGTAAGCTCCTGGAGAAGCACTCACTGCCATACACGTACTGACGTGCCACGAAGCACTGGATTGCCGCACCGCCCCCTCGCCTGAAGTTTACCTCTGGAGAAAGCGATCAAATCATGCTCGAAGACGAATCCGGTCGATTACGCTTGACGGGCAGCTTTCTGAGCTCATGTTTACTAGTAACAGGGTGTATCGTAGCCGTCATGGGCACAGAGAATGCCAATGGCGACTTTGAAGTCATCGATCTAAAAATACCCGAGTTGGCACCACAATTCGAACGTTGGTCGTCAGGCCAGAGCGGTGGCGCAAGCAAAAAGAAGGCCGAAAAGAAGGACAAGGCTGGCAAGATCGCTATCGTCTCGACACTTGGTGTCAGCGGCGACTCTGGCGACACAATGGCTCTAGATATGCTCGTGGAATACCTCCTCGGCGAGTCGACCTCACCTGCCGAACAAGAAAAGATATCGAGCATCTCGCGACTCTTGATTGCTGGTAACTCTCTGTCCTCGGCGAACCCCGTCACGAATGCAGAAGAAGTGGGAATCAAGAAGCCTTCCGCCGTCAAGAAATATGGCTACGACGCTTCCTCCTACAATCCTGCCCCGACCGAACGCCTGGACTCTCTGCTGGAATCACTCCTACCCTCACTACCCATTACCTTGATTCCTGGAGATCAAGACCCTACTCATGCATCGTTACCTCAGCAACCCATGCACTCCGCCCTATTCCCAAGAAGCAGAGCGTACATGGCTGCGCCTAATTCGGAAGAGTCGGCCTGGTTCGATACTGTCACAAATCCTTGGGAGGGTGACGTGGATGGCTGGAGAGTGCTTGCTACCGGTGGCCAGCCAATCGATGATGTCTTCAAATACATCGAAGGCGACGACCGACTAGAGATGATGGAAGCAACATTACGCTGGAGACTGTGCGCACCCACTGCTCCAGACACATTATGTAAGTTTGACGAAAACCATTGCATGCGACAAGATACTGATGATCCTAGGGTGCTATCCTTTCCAAGACAAAGACCGCTTCGTCATTGAGGCCACTCCGCACGTCTACATCGTAGGCAATCAGCCTCGTTTCCAGTCAACTGTTGTCGAAGGACCTGATGGCCAGAGCTGCCGAATCATATCGGTACCACGCTTCAAGGACACTAGCGAGTTGTTGTTACTGGACATGGAGACGCTTGAGGTAGAAGTTGTCAAATTTGGTCTTTACCAACAGACTTGAAGTCAGACACTCCTCAGAACATGACCCAGATCGCTTTATGCGGCGGTACTTATCAAGAACACTTTGCATGCCTCTCGGTGCCAGACAGTTGCGACATCAGCTAGCTAGTGTATATAACACGCAGCTGTAACAGAGTAGATCTAATCCCTCGATGAATCACCATCGAGCGGTTCATACATCAAGCAATTATTCAACAGGCTTGTGCTTTCTGCAGCACAAGCAATCAGCTCTAGATTTTAGGTCAGCAGTCGTACTGAGAGAATAGCTTGAGAAAAGAACCATGTCCTCAGTATGCTATTCAAAAATGCTCAATCAAAGCCTTGTGGTCAGATGAAAATGTGATCAAGTATGTCATGACACGGTCTATGTTAAATGTGCATGCAGAGTGTACATCTATCTATGTTTTGTTGTTCTCGAGAGTATATACTATAAATTGTGGAAGGAGACTCAATCAAAGTGCGCAGGAAGGAAGCAACCAAGTAAAAGACAAAACGATCAGCAAGTAAGGTTCGAGTTGAGTGACAAGAACATAGACTCACAAAAGGATCGAGTATGTCAAGCGAGTTTGGTCGATATGTGTACTGTTGAATTGTCCTTTGCTATGCTACTACATCTAACTACCAAAAAAAGGGGAGGTGTTGGCCTGCCTGCCCTTTTGATTTTTCTTTTATTTATTCCCTCCACCTGGACCGCTTTTGTCCAAAATGCCACATGCTTGGTTTGCGACCCTCAAGGTCTATCAAAGAAAAACTCCTCCCAAAGATGCAAGGTCATCAAGTCCCCTTATGTAAGAAAGCAAAAAACGCCAATATGCCTCTTTCCATCGCCGAGGCCCGCGGGGGGTATTTGTAGAATGCTGTGTCGTTAGTATGGAAAAATCATTCCGGATGGTTTTTCGAAGTTTCGTGGCTTGCATGTCCTCACATCTACCGGAGATGTTTGGACAAGAAGCGGATTGTTGTTTGTGCAAGAAGGAAGCAAGTCGAAGTGAGGGCGGAACCGTTTACTCGTCGTCATCCTCGTACTCTTCGTCGTCGTCGTCGTCGCAGTCGCGAGCCGAAGAACCGCCCTTGCGGTAGTAGGCAACAGTAGCGCCAAAGACGTTTCTGTTGTCCGCATCGAGGGCAGCGGCAATGCCGTTGTCCAAGGTGATCATGTTGACAGAAGCCTTTGTGGTGACGGCATACATGTTGAGGTTGCTGTTGCTACCTTCGAGACTGATCATGTTCTGCTGGCAGTTGTTTGTGGCGACGCAGTCCTGGTTGTAGTTCTCGAAGAACGAGTACAGACCGAGACCGTGGATGAAGACGTTGGTGCTATCGACGACGCGGAGACCCCAGGATTTGTAGCAGGGTGCCGAAGGGTTCTGGGACGAGCAGATCGAGAAGGTGGGATCCGATGGACGCTGAGGTACGAAGGGAGCAGGTGCCTTGGGGTTGGACTGGAAGTAAGGCGTCTCGGACTGAATCATGCCCATGAAGACGTTCTTCGCATTGCGGATCTCATAGTTGTAGAAGATGTTGTGCTCAGAAGAGGTACCATAAAGCCAGACGGGACCTTGAGATTCGATGTAGACACCACGACCGTTGTAGATGTCGATTTGGTTGTGGTCGGCAAGGTCCAGCTCATGGTCAGCAACCCAGAACCAGGTGTTCTCGAGGTAGACACCGGAAGATTGGGTGCCGGCCCAGAAGAGCATGTATGCACCCTCACAACCTGTTCTGACGGCGGTGGAAGAAGGGTTCTTGGAGCACGTGTCGCTCTGCAGTCCTGTGCCTGCACTTCCACCGATGCGAACGTGGGCATCCCAGATACCCGAGGCACCTTGAGCCGAAGCCATGTTCCATTTTAGCATGATTGCACCGGGAGCAGAGCCCTTGGTCTCGAAAATGAGATCTGTGATTTCGACTGCACCGGACTGGCCAGCCTTACCAATGTCAAACACGGGTTGAGGGTTGCTAGGGTCGCTGAAGAAACTGCCAGTAGCCATGATCAGGGGCCAAATTTCACCAGTCATCTTGATCTTGTTGGGAACACTGATGGTTTTGCTGACAAGATAGGCGCCGTGGTCAAAGTACAGAATCTGGTTCGAGTTGGTACCGGCCATGGCCTTCTGGATAGCAGCAGTGTCATCGGTAACACCATCACCCTTGGCGCCGAAGCTCTTGACGCTGATGAACGCGCTGGCGGGCATGTTCTCGTACTGAGGCTTGGAGCGCTCAAAGAATCTGCCAGAACTGTCGAGCAGAGTAGCAGGCTTCGAAGGAGCAGCGAGAGACCCCTGAACACGAGAGCCAGAAGTGCCGGAGTATTGACGTCCCTCACCCCATGATGCCACAACCTTGCCACCTGCGAGGATAGAGCTACCATCAGCAGCGGCGACAGCAGTAGTAGAGCCAGAGAAGTCAACATTGTCGATGATGAGAGTGCCTGCAGTAGCAGGAGCGCTGTTGGAGGTGAACGAAGTCTTGACACCAATGGGAGTGTTGGTCAACTTGGAATCCATGAGGACGACGGAGCCAATCAGGATGTTGGTAGAACCACCGTTGGACATGTCGAGACCGACACCACAGTTGTTGATCGAGACCGACTTCATGGTCCATGCCCAGTTCCAGTTCATGAAGACGGCAGTGTTGCAGTTGTTGAAGGTCCAGTTGCGCGAGGTGAACTGCTGGTTGCCCAAGAAAGCACCGTAGTTACCACCGTTGAAGACAAGATCGCTCATGAAACCACCAGATCCGTTGTCCATGAAGATACCAACTTGCTTGGAGGCAGAGCCAGGAATCATGTTGAAGACGATGTTCTGAAGAGAAGTCGCCTGGGCGACCTGCCAGTGGATACCAGCGCCAGCTGTCTGAGGCATGCCAGTCAGGTCAATCTTGAAGTTGCGGACTTGACGGAAGAAGTTGTTCTGGTTCGTGAACATGTTTGCACCGCTGCTGTCGTAAGGGTCCGAGTCGAGGACAGCCATGCCTTGGAAGCCAGCAGTGGCCTTCAGGACAGGCAGATTGAGCGCGTCACCGACGAGCTGAGTGTAGTACAACATGACAATGGGTTGAGAGATCATGTATGTACCGGGAGGAAAGTAGACGAGAGCAGGCTTGACTGTGCTGCTGTCACAGCCCCAACCGCAACGACTGCCGGCAGAAATTGCTGCGTTGATAGCTGCTGTGTCGTCTGTGGAGCCATCACCTTTGGCACCATAATCCATTACATTGCGATAGACGGCATAGGACGAGTCGCTACCGAATGCCACGGATCCTTGGCGTTGGATATTGGCCAGCCAGTAGTTTGAAGACGTGGCTCTCTTGACCGATGAGACGGGAGAGGCCAAGGCCTGTGATGGCGATAACACCATGAGCAAGGTGACCAGAGCGGCCACGGCGCTGATCAGCGAGAGCGGGCTGATTGTGCGCATTGTGGTGATATGAAAGGTGATGGGTTGTTCGAGGTTTGAGAAAGGAGGAGAGCTTGAAGGGTGTAAAAGACTAAGTTGTTGTTGTATCAGTGCCTGCACCGAGAAAGGTCTGGAAGATGTTGTTGTTGTTGAAGCGGGAAGCGTGTGAAAGCGATAGGCGATTTTTCAAAACAATGGAGCGAATGGAGAGCTTTTGAAGCGCAAACAATGTCGAAGATGCGAGTCTTCTGACTTTCAAAGTCTTGAATCAATAGCACCTGACAGCGACAATGACAAAGATGTATTGTTGTCGAGCGAGATACTTGAATTGATCAAGTGAACAGAAATTCGGCCGAAAGAAACAGGAAACAAAGAATGACAGAAGCTTGATGAAGCAGTGGGAAGGCGCGTGACGGGCAAAGAGGCAGAGCGAAGGTACGCAGCCCTTTTTGAATATGGTGGATGGAGGGGGGAATGAAAGGGACTCACCTTGCAGCAGTATTGGGTCTCGAAGTGTGTAAGAACCCTTTCCCTCGCGTGTTTCAGCTTGGGATCGATTGAAGCACTGCTCCTTTGCTGAGTGGAGGGAATATGCGCGCCCTTTCCACTTTATAGATAGGTCTTTCTGCACCGTTGCAAGGGCCGCGACAACCATATCGGATCTTGATTACTTTAAATTCTCTTGGGCTACGTATGGGCGGCTCAATCCACAGCATTCACCACGTTTCGTGGCACTGGGCCGCTATGCTCTCGCTCGGAATGTTGTAGCTGTAGTAGCACGATGGCGGCGGGGCCCAACGCGCCAGCGATTGGCAAAGCACCGAGGTATGGTCAAGGGTCTTTGTCTCTTGATTGCTGCAACGGCAAGGGGGCGTCGTCGTAGGAACAGCAGTCTACAGCAGTCTCTTGGTGGGCGGTGGGTAGTGCGTAAACGTCTTTTTCCTCGTCGAGCAATGACGAGGTGCTGTTGGCTGGCCTCCCGCAGTTGGCAATTTGCTGAAACGGCAGGTGCTTCGGCCACGCGCCCGTTGTTTCTCGACCGCACACGTGCTTGTGCTCTCATCACCTGGGAAGCCACAGATAGACTGTCGGCCTCCGATGAAACGGCAGTCGCAGTCGTCCATGCTGCTGACTATGCCGTGCCTGCATCTCGCCGACGACGGAAGCGACGGAAGGCCCGTAGCGCTGCTTCCGAGCTGCTACTCGAGTATTAGGGGCCGACCATTCTCAATGCGACACCAGATTGCAACAAGCAAAGACACTTCTAGATCACGACGCTCACAAGCATAGCGAAAACGCCACACCTCTACCAAAACATCAGCCTTTGTGCACGCGTGCGTGAGGCTCGTGCAACCATGTCTTCCACCATCGACGCCTACTTTGTGCTACAAGCACTGCTTCGAGCCTTGTAGCAGATCTGCCGACCACCCGCCATACTCCCAGCGACGACTATCACGTTCGAATGAGGCGCATGGTCACAAGGAACGCTTTCACCACTTGGCTGACAAGATCGATTCTCGGCGCTCAGGAACTCGTCACGGTCATTTTACCTGGCTCAGAAAGAGATGAAAGCGAGCAAGCGAACAACCTGAAGCTCTTTTGGATCAGCTCACTCCAGCCGCAGCAAGACTGGGCTGGAACAACCTCCCTCGAATCACATTCTCGCCATACCACGACGCTCCACCACGACTGCCTTTCTTGAAGACTGCTGGTGGCGAACTACGGACCAGGTCGGTTTGAACTCGCTGCATCTGTCAAATCATCTGTGCTGTGTTTCGTGAATGGCGATCTCATCTGTGCGCATGTCGCAGGCCTTCGGAGATAGCACAGAAGAGACGCCTAGACCAGTATGTTGTCTCTGGAGGAACTCTCGCCAAGCAGAGTCATACTTCGAACGAGGTGAGCAAGGCTTGCTTGTCGTGGCGCAGCTTGTGCTGCGAATCTCGCCTTTGAGTGTGAAAATGCTGCACTCATCTATTACAGCTTCGGCATGCATCTCGTCTTTGTATGACCACAATCTCTCTGTATGCATCTCTAGTCCTGGGCTGTAAGTTCCATCTCACAAGCTATGTGCAGAAAAACGGCGTGTGTCCATCCATAACGAGTTGCCGCACTCTGACAGAGACAACCTGGGCAAACACCTCGCTACTAATCAGTGGAAACAAAATTGCATGTTGGAGACTAAGTCATGTCTGTTCTATCTGTTTCGGATAGCTTGGCCGTCGCGGTAACGTCCAAGGCTTCGCACAGACAACCTGTTGTGCTGATCAGCATAGCCATAGGCCAGCGACGTGAGGATACAACATACCTCGCCTTCCGCATACGCCCAGAAGTAGACTCCACAACCGACGATATAATACAACGCGGGATTGGTCCCTTGGTATAGTAAGACAGCCGCCAAGCTTGACAGTGGTAACAGCAGTATCCGTAGCTCCAACGAGCGATGTATTGCAGTTCCGGCGATGAACTCAAGTGGCCATTCCCAAGCCAGATTTATGAAGCCGAATATGAGGTTTATGGTTTGTAGTATTGGCACAGGTTTGACGGCGGGGTCGAAGTTCTTTGTCAAGAAGTCGAAGAAGAATTTGGGCCAGAAGAACCCGTGGAGGCTGGCGGCGATATGATCTATTGCCTCAAAGTCAAACCGGCTGTTCGCTTGTTCGCTCATAGAGTCGTCAGGGTGAGAGAGAGGAATGGAAGCTCACATGTTGCTGCTGTCATGACGATGAGACGGGCCAAGTGGTTCTTGATGAGCTTTCCCATGCTGTGGTGCGTCGGCCAGCAACAGAAAGCGAACTTCTGTTATGTTGATGTTGATTTTTTTGCTACCGATAGACTGTTGACACAGGGGTCGAAGCCGACATGATTCAGATTCAGTGCAATCAGGGAGTGACGAGATAACGGAAAGCCAGTCCTTTGTATATTATCAAGCGATCCGTTTGCGGGGAGGGGACGTGGATGGCGGGACGCGAATATGGAGAGACAGTACTAGTGATGACAGGACGAGGGAGCGAAGAGATGCAGGTGATATTGCGCGGGAGTGGCTTAACAGAAAGCGGCATCCATGTCTTTTCTCGCTTCTGCTTGGATTGAGGAAGAACAAATGCAAAGGAACGAACGGGGTTATTGTCTAGAATAGCTGAAGTTGATTGCTTGGCTTCTTGGATCTTGCGTAAGGTGGGTGGTTGGAGGGTCTTGTGAGGCTTCTCATGAATGCGAAGCGCCAAAATTGTCATCGAATCGGACGACTTTTCGCCTTTAACAAACATCTTTCGATCAAGGATCGGCAGCATCGGTGCATCTTTGCATGATTCCGGTCGCTTTCGATCAAGCTACTTACAGCATTCTTCGCTGTTGTCGTCGAGACGGCGAAGTCATCATCGGTGTCAATTCATCGATGCGACCCGGGAGCAGCCCTGTTATCCCAACCCTCGTCAATCAATCTATAATTCATGATGTGGAAGCGAATATTCACTATCCACATGTACATTCGTCCAAGCATGTACACGAAGGATAAAGCAGCGTGCAGAAGTGCCAGCGGTTACGCACCCAATCAACGCGCCTCTGTTCCTTTTTTGAGCACGCGCCGAGACTTTTGTCCTACGACCATTCACAACCTCGACACATGCGATTTTCTGGACCAGCCACCAGGTTTTGTGATTAGGAGTAAGCCCTGCAGAAAGCATGCAGGTCCTGGTCATGAAGGTGGGTGCTCGGCGGCTATGCAGTAGTGACTATGTGGTAGGGCAACTTGAGTTGCTCAACCGAGGTTTATGTTTTTGTCGTATCGCTCTTGTCTGAGAATCTGAAGGTCGTGTCGTGAGTTTTCTCTTACAGTCCTGAATTTGTGGACGATATAGATGTTGGTTGTGCTGGTATTCTTGTTTTGATCGGCTACCATCGAGCTAGAAAGTCCACCAAGCCCATCTACGCTGATATTGGGTAACGAACAATTCTCAGCAATGCCTGAACATGCAGAAGAACGGTCATGGAGATCTCTGGTCACTCCCAGGAAGCTAAGTTTCTACCTGCTATTTCACGGATTTCATATCGCATTGTTCATCATAGGATGGTACATTACAGCAATTCTTCCTCCTGGCATACACTGATAGCCGTTAGGTGGAAACAACAGAGCAGCAAGGCACTGGCACCACTCAACCTGCTGACGTTCTCGGTATGGATATCAAGAGGAGCAGGCCTGGTCCTTAGTGTCGACACAACCTTGATTATGTTGCCCATGTGCAGAAATATCCTACGTTATTGTCGACCAAAAATCAAATGGCTTCCGTTGGATGAGTCGCGATGGTTCCACAGACAAGTTGCCTACTCATTACTTTTCTGGACGATAGTCCACACCACTGGTCATTATGTCAACTTCTTCAACATTGAGCGCATGCAGCTCCGTAAACAAGCGGCTGTTCAAGTACACTATACCCAAGCTGGTGGCATAACAGGTCATATTATGCTCTTCTGTATGCTTCTGATCTACACCACGGCGCACCAGAAGATTCGGCAACAATCTTACGAGACGTTCTGGTACACGCATCATCTGTTTGTGCCTTTTCTTCTGGCAATGTATAGCCATGCCACGGGATGCTTCGTGAGAGATACTGTTGAGCCAGTGTCGCCCTTTGCTGGCAAATACTTCTGGAACCATTGTCTCGGATACCAGGGCTGGCGATGGGAGCTGATCGGGGGTGGGCTGTATCTGTTCGAAAGAATATATCGAGAGGTTCGCGCTCGTAGGCCGACGGAGATCATCAAAGTCGTCAAACATCCCTATGGTGAGCAAAAGAAGCAGGTGATTGTTGGTGCAGTTATACTGACATCGCAACAGACGCAGTCGAAATACAGTTTCGCAAGCCCAGCATGCAGTACAAAGCTGGACAGTGGCTCTTCTTGAATTGTCCAGAAGTGTCGAAAAACCAATGGCATCCCTTTACCATCACATCCTGTCCGTTCGACCCTTATATCAGCGTCCATGTCCGCCAAGTTGGAGACTTTACCAGATCACTTGCAAACGCCCTAGGTGCTGGGCCGGAGCAAGCAGCCTTGTATGGAGAACTGGATCCTATGGGGATGTACGAAGTAGCTCTACAGCAAGGACAGGAGATGCCAACACTCCGCATCGATGGACCTTATGGAGCGCCCGCCGAAGACGTTTTCGACCACGAGATTGCTATTCTCGTTGGCACTGGTATCGGCGTCACGCCATGGGCTTCGATTCTGAAGAACATATGGCACATGCGACTATCACCCAATCCACCCAAGCGACTGAAGAGAGTCGAGTTCATCTGGGTGTGCAAGACGACGACGTCTTTCGAATGGTTCCAAGCATTGTTATCGTCTCTAGAGATGCAATCACTATCCATGTCTTCACCATTGGATGGAAACAAACCTGCCGATGAGATAGACGAGTTTCTGAAGATTCACACGTACCTGACGCAAAAGATGGATGTGGATCAAGCCAACAACATTGTGTTGAACAGTGTTGGCACCACCAAAGATCCGCTGACAGAACTCAACTCTAGGACGAGTTTCGGAAGACCTGACTTTAATAGATTGCTAGGTGCCATGAGAGACTCGATTGAGAGTGGGACGTATACCAGCGGACTAGAATCTAGAAGAGCCGAGGTGGGAGTATATTTCTGTGGACCAAATGTGGCAGCGAGAGGGATCAGAAAGGCGTGCCAGGATGAGTCTAGTCACGATGTCAAGTTCCGGTTCTGGAAAGAGTATTTCTAGTCTTAATCGACCTGTTGTACATTCGTATCGTTCATACAAGATTCTTTTGGAGAGGTGATTTTGGGTATCGGAGATATTGTACAGCAGCGCTGCTCGTGAGCGCATGACGGCAAGAGTCCCAGAGCTTCCTCCTTTTGCTCTTCTCTTGCTCCGGCTCGTGGACGCGTGCTCAAATCGAAGAGGGTGGCGGGTAGATGATTCGCCTCGATGTGTTCGGAAGGGTTGAAGGTGATTTTGGTGGTGGTGGATGTCGAATTCGAGCATCTTACATGCCACCGAAACCGCCGACACCGCCCTGCTTGCCGGCGGCCTCTCCCTGCATCTTCTCGGAGACCTTGATGTTGACCTCGAAGAACTTGCCAACGCAACGGTCGAGGCAGACAGACTCGCCCTTGTTAAGGTCGCCTTCGCGGTAGCTGTTGGGGATACACTTCTTGGTGCAGGTCTCGACAAGACTGTGAGAATTGTTAGCACGCGATGATGGTGTGACATTGAACCGGCGTGTAGTGGAGTGAATACCGGTTGTACATGTCCGAGACCATGTCAATTTCGGCCTCAGCAGCGGCAATCTTCTCTGCTGAAGAGGGCTGGGGGCGACCACCACCGAAGAGGAAAGACATTTTGATATAAGTTGAAGGGTGTTGTTGTGTGAGAAGACGAAAAGTGTATTGGATTGACTGCGAATTGGCACGCCGCGCATCATCGTCAGCGTAGAAAGTTGCACGTTTGAGCTGAGCTTGGGCCACATGGTTGTAGCTCGCATTTCTTTGCAAGAAGTTCCACTGCTCGTTCCTTCCTTCTTTCTCCTCCACCACACAACATGCTGTGACACATGGTAAGTCCTCTTGTTTACACCTGCAACTTCCCAATTCATATTCCATGATGAGCAAAATTTGTAAAGAACCGTTGCGAATGACTCCTTCGGGGGGTTGATTTCACAAACATACCGATTATCCTGATCTCTCTTCTACACTCCACACTGCATATCGTCGTCACCATTGCATTGCTGGTACTAACAGTGTTTCTACAGATGCAAAGGCCTGCCGAAGTCTACCGCTTCTTGCGGCCCGTTCTTCACCATGACATTCGATCAAAGTCTATCATCTCGTATGCCCGCTGCTTCACTGCCTACTCCAAGCTGGCCTCGAAGAAGTCTGTGAAAGGCTCTCCAACAGGCGACTATGAGAAGCGTGTTGCTCAGTTGCAGGCAAACACATCGTTGCAAGACTGCTGGCCACGTCTGCCGCAGCATCCTTATGCCGCCAGAATCTCCGTGAATGATTTGAGAAAGAGCAGTGCAACTTTAGATAATGGTGCCACCAAGCTCGACGATACGTCTGTCGTCTCCGGAAGAGTGCGCTCTGTGCGCGCTGCCGGCTCCAAGCTGCTCTTCATCGACATAGAACAAGATGATCGTATTGCGCAAGCCATCTGTAATTTCTCCCACCTCGACCAGAACGGCGTGCCTCGTGAGCATTTCAATGCTTTCAAGCGTGTCGTTCGCCGAGGAGACTGGTATACCTTTGTTGGTCATCCACACAAGGCTCAAGGTGGAGAGGAGAGTATTCTTGCGACTGAGCTTCCTCAGCTCATGTCACCCTCGCTCCATCAGATTCCTGCCCAACTTGATGATGCTGAAACACGCGCTCGTAGACCCCATGTCGACATGTTGGTTCATCGTCAGGCTGTCCAAACGCTGAGGATAAGGTCGGCCATCGAGCGTGGCATTTCCACCTTCTTCGACAATAAAGGCTACTCCAAAGTTAGCACACCTTTGCTGACTGCTGGTGCCGGTGGCGCAGTGGCCCGCCCTTTTGAGACTGTCGCTACAGAAATGCAAGACACAACTCTCAACCTTCGCATAGCCCCAGAACTGTGGCTCAAACGACTGGTCGTCGGTGGCTTGGGGAAGGTCTACGAGATTGGACCAGCCTTTCGCAACGAGGGCGTCGATGCAACACACAATCCCGAGTTTACCATCTGCGAGTCTTACATGCCTTTCGCCGACCTTGACCATCTTATGAAGATGACTGAAGATTTGCTGGCTGGGCTGCACGAAGACCTACGCCAGATGGGAGAAGAGAGTTTCAAGCATCTAGCTGACACTGCTGTCGAGTTCGACACAAACGAGGCTCACCTATTCCAAGGACCATTCCCACGTCTTCCTTTCATACCCACTGTCGAAAAAGAGATGGGTAAGAAGCTACCGAATCTTAGCAACGACAATGCAACACAAGAGGTGTTGGACCTCTTCACTGAACTCAACATTGCCGTTCCTGCCAGACCAACACTACCACGCCTCTTAGACACTCTGGCCGGCCAGTACATTGAGCCCCTCTGTACTGATCCAACCTTCATCACCGAACATCCCGCCGTCATGTCGCCACTTTCAAAGTCCTACGTTTGCCCCATAACCTCCCAAGTCATCTCGGCTCGCGCTGAACTCTTCATTCGAGGCAACGAGTACGCCAACATGTATGAGGAGGAGAATTCACCGTTTGCTCAACGAGAGAAATTCGTGGAGCAGCTCAAATACCGTGAAGTGGATGGCGAAGGCGATGGCAGAGCAGAGGTGGACGAGAGTTACCTCGAGGCTCTTGAGTGGGGACTGCCTCCTACTGGTGGTTGGGGCATGGGCATTGATCGTCTGGTCATGCTTCTCACTGGTCAGAAACGCATTGGAGACGTCTTACCCTTTGGCACTTTGAGGAATGTTGTTGGTCTTGCTACCAAGCAGACGTGACGTTTCTATGTATATACATTGCTGCTGTTTTATGATACCCCTCCGCTTCTTCCTGTTAGGTCTCAACCTTGGTCTCGCCGCCCTGTGATTTTTTGTCTGTTTCAATCTGCGACTTGAATCCCGCCGTAACAATCTCTGATCCACCTCTCGCATAACCCTGATCGCTGCCTAGCTTTTGCGCTTCGCCTTAAACATACAGGGCAACGCCTGATCCAACACCCATGTACCGACGAATAGCAACCTCGAGAACGCGACTCTTCAAATTTGACACTTGTCGCATCCCCTCGAACCATGGTAGACCCATCCGCTTCGAGCACAACTGCCGATTGCCCCTCTCATGCGGACGCAGTGATGCTGCACGAGCGCAACTGCATTAACCCTGCAGCCTTTTACAGCCCAGTATACCAAATAAACCTGCACGAGCTGCAGCGCTTCAACATGTCTCACCGCATCTTTTTGACAGCCTTTTTGTCACCAACAACAACGACATGGGAAAGCAGAATCTACACAGCCCTCGATGTTCTCTTCACATCTTTGAGTAACAGTGTTTGTATGTTGTTTAGGCGCCAGTTCTAACAATACTTGATATTCTTCCGAGGGTAAGGTTTGCGAGGTATGAATAGACACCACATGGTGCCAAGGCTGGACTCGACACCCCATGCAGAAAGTCCACGCGATTCATGACGATTCGAAGCCTCGGGTCTTCGTTTTTTTGAAGATCAACTTGTCCGCAACGCGCGGAAGCCGATAGATACGAAAACCCATGAGGCGGTTCAGGACCTCACGCGCATAATCAAGGCTAAGAATCCTCGTTGCAAAAGGAAGGATACAAGTCTGCTTGCCTGCGAGAAATGTCTTGTTAAGTTACACCCCTCCTCGCCTCTTCTTTCTGCATGTCTCATCATTCCGACCGGAGGCTTCACAAACCATTATCTATACAGCATCATCGTTCATTATGTTTGCGTGGTTGGCGGGCACCGAGACCACTCCTCCCGCTTTCCTCGAGGTTCGAAGTTCGAAATGGCTGATTATCAGTACTGTCGCTGCTGCAGTCTTCACTGACGTCTTCTTGTACGGTATCATCGTGCCAGTTCTGCCTTTTGCCTTGAGTGGTCGTGCTGGTGTTCCACAGGACAATGTCCAGTCGATGATATCGGTCCTTTTGGCTGTCTACGGCGGCGCTTTACTCATCGGAGCACCCATATGTGGGTGGGTAGCTGACCGATTCGACTCGCGGCGATGGAGCTTTATGTTTGGATTGCTGGCACTGGCAGGGTCGACGATTTTCCTAGTTGTTGGTAACAGTCTTGCTCTCATCATCGTTGGCCGTCTCCTTCAAGGTCTTTCGGCAGCGGTGGTTTGGGTTGTCGGCCTGGCATTGTTGCAGGACACTGTCGGTTCCGCGGAAATTGGCCAGTCGATGGGCTATGTTGGCATTGCCATGTCGCTGGCTTACTTGCTCGGTCCACTTCTTGGTGGCATCGTTTTTGAACGGTTCGTTATATCGAAGGTTGAAAAAAAGGCACACTTGTACTTACATGGCTCACAGTGCCGGATATTATGCCGTCTTTGCAATGGCTTTTGCACTTTTGGGCATCGATGCAATTCTCAGATTGTTGATGATAGAAAGATCTGTTGCTGCGAAGTGGGGGCCTAAAGCACCTGAAGTAGCCACGGATACCGAACACAAGGGCAGCACAAACTGTCCGAAAGCTGACCCGGAGTGTCACACACCCGAAGTTGAGACACCCGCCGTGACACAGGAACGACGCAGGCTCCCTCGAGTCTTCTCACTACTCGCGTCGTACAGACTCGATGCCGCTTTGTTTGGCTGCTTCATCTCCGCCTGTCTTTTGACCTCATTCGACTCCATCTTGCCCTTGTACGTCAACGAAATCTGGGGCTGGGATTCTGTTGGTGCTGGATTGATCTTCCTGGCTGTCACCATCCCGTCTTTTACCGGACCTCTCGTTGGTGGATTTGTCGACAAGCACGGAGTTAGATGGCCATCGACAATCGGCTTCATCATCTGTGGTCCTTGTTTCATCCTGATGCGCCTTGTCGACCATGACAGCATCCGTCAGAAGGCGTTGCTTTGTGCGCTCCTTGCGTTGATTGGTCTTGGAGTCACCCTTTCGCTTACACCGCTCATGGCAGAAGTCTCGTATGCAGTGGATGCACAAGGCGCCAAGCGTCCAGCAGGCTTCTTCGGCAAGAACGGTGCTTTTGCTCAGGCGTATGGATTATTCAATATGGCCTACGCTGGTGGCACTTTGGTTGGACCTTTACTTGGAGGTTTAGTCAGGCAGAGAGCCGGATGGGGCACTACTACGCTTGTCCTCGGCTGTGTGTCGTTTGTCTGTGTTGTACCGACAATCATTTGGTGTGGAGGATCCATTTTCAAGTTGAGGAGGAAAGGGAAAGCAGAGAAGATGGAGAAAGTGGAGGAGCCTACAAAGGCAAGTCCTTCGAGTACGAGTGCGAGTAGTGTGACCAATGTTTGATATTGTCGATAGTATTCCGGCTGTGTATTTAGTTGTATATATCATGTTCTTGTTGTCCAGCTTTCCAGATGTTCCCGATATGACACAAGCAAGTAATGGCAAAAGAACGAAAGAGGAAAAAAAAAAAGCCGACTGATATAGGATCAAATCAACCAAAATCTTAAGCCTCCTCCAAGATTCTGTCAGCAATCTTCTCTGCCAACATATACACTGTGCCTTGCGGTTGCCCAGGCGGCAACAAAGGCAGAGCACTGACGTCCACAACTCTTAGTCCCTTGACACCTAAAACTTTACCATCTTTGTCAACCACAGCTGTACTGTCGTTCCTCATACCCATCTTACAGGTACACGCAGCATGATAATAAGTAACCGTGGTGTTTCTCAGATATTCAAGGATCTGCTCGTCAGACTGTACCCCAGGTCCTGGTGCAACTTCTTCGCCGACAATGACTCTACGCAAAGATGTGGTATTGGCAAGGCGACGAGCATATTTGAATGCGTTGACTGCGAGGTCTTGGTCGCGTTTGTCTGTTAACCAGGCAGGATCGATGACAGGTGCGACTGCCATGTCTGGCGATTTTATGGTCACGCTGCCGCGACTAAAGGTCGCAAGAATTCCCATGAAGATGCCTGCGCCATCGTGAGCTAAGCCCGCGACTCCGTTTGAAGACGCAAAGAATTCTGCTTCTGGCCAGTCTTTTGGAAACTCTCCGGCCAGAGAAGATCGTGTGTCTGAAGAGAGGTTCGTAAAAGAGTCGTCAGAGAGCTTGACGAAGCCGGCAAAATCGGCACCTGTTGAGGTGAGCATGCCGGTCCGGTTAACAATGTATTTCTCCGTTTCCTCAAGATTTCTTTTGGGCTGGTTTGTCAATGTCGTGCCGGTCTCTAGATTGGCTTGCAACGACAGAGTCAGACGTGGATTGTCCCACATGTTTTGCCCGACGCCAGACAGGTTTGAGATGACAGGGATATCAAAATGTTGTAGAGTAGAGGCTGGTCCGATACCAGAAACCATCAAGAGCTGTGGCGATTGGAAAGCACCCGCCGATACGATGACCTCTTTCGTTGCATTCAGCATGAATGTCATGCCTCCAATGTCAACCGATACGCCTCGTGCAGTTTTACTGTCGTCAAAGATGATTCTTTTGACCAATGCGTGGGTGTATACGATAAGAGAAGTGCGCTCCAATGCCAGTCTGAGGAAAGATGTTTCCGAGGAACTTCGCGTCTGCTGAATTGGATCTTCTGACATGGTCATATAGGTCCAGCCATTGAGTACTCCATCATTAGTGCCTTTCGCCAAAGCTGGTAAACCAAGCTCTAAGAACGCAGAAGGGAAGTAAGATGACCAGGAAGCGGCATACTTGGGGAGAGTGATCTGAAGAGGTCCATCATTTCTTCCGAATGCTGCTGTTTCATCCACAGTACCCCGAGAAGAGTTTGCAGCACGAGTCGTGGTGTTGGCTGGTGTATAATGTGTCGATTTTTGATAGTAAGGCAATACATTCTGCCATTCGTATGAAGTATCTCCCACCTCTTTGGCCCATTTCGAGAAACAGCCAACAGTTCCTCTTTGATACAGAAGATAATTACGGCCACTTGAACCTCCAAGGCACTTTCCTCGTGCATAATGAGCAGTACGGTTTAGCAATCCCAATTGAGGCGTTGTGAGGAATTTCCAATCAATTAGGCCGTTCACAGTGCTAAGGTCAGGGCTCGCATCAGCAGAGCGAATGACGCCAGAAGGTCTTTGGCTGTAGTTGCCATTATCCAATTCGTAGAAGCTGCCGGCTTCCACGACAGCGACGGAATAGCTGCCGTTTAGAGCCAGTCTTGTTGCCAGTGTTAAGCCCGCCGTGCCACCGCCCACGATCACGTAGTCGTAAGAGGCATTGACACCAGGATATCCGAAGCTCGAACTAAATAGTCTTCCGTCACTGTAAGCTTCCAGGGCGCAGGAGACAACCGCAAAGGACAGAACATGAAGTAATTGCAATATCATGATGGCACAAATACGACAAGGCTTGCTAATTCGTGTGGTGAGAGACGAGTCATCAGGCTGGAGAAGTATGAGACTGTTTATAAAGGCGCATGCCTACCGTGGCCGCGTCATGGCACAACCTGGAAGCAGTATGACATATGATATATCAGATCCTCCAAATATGGCCCGCAGGTGGCTGGTCATCCAGAAAATCAAGCTGGTCGCTCTCGTTGCGGACGGGAAAGAGGTGTTTGGTTGGCGGCTCAGATGTGCATGAAACAACGCCTCCATGACTCTACTGTAAAAGGCGGACTGCATGGTAGATCACTTCATGATTCTAGTCAGACAAGACGGATTTTGTCTGATGGCAGGCCAGAGAATACCTGAAGTTAGAATGAATTTCTTGTCTACTCAGAGCTGTCAACCTCTGCGTCAAGCTTCAGTTTGTCTTCAGAGATACGACCTCGGATTGGATGAACAGTATGTGAGAACTTGCAAATTCCTTTGCCAGCCCGTCTTTCTGCAAGGCAATTATTGTGGCTTAGGACTGCAGTTTAGAAAGTTGATATTAGCATTCGATCGACACTCGGTGCGAGCGCGAAGCTTCCCTTGTCGGGCTAGGACACCTGCGCTGAGGTCGCCGACCAAAAGACACATCCTTGTCGGAATTCGTAGTCGTCCCTTTCCGCTTGGAATCTGTGTTGTCCCTTTGGCAAAGGTCACCGTCGTGCCTCGGGATAGCCTCGATCAATTCTTCCTCATGCAATTCGTGGCTCGATCTTTTCTTCTCAAATCCTTGAGTCGCGCCCTTCTTTTTGATTTCGCGACTTGCTCGATTCCTGATTACCAGTGGCTTCATTCTTTTCGTCAAAGGTACATATATGTCAGTCTTCACGCTCTCCGCATCCAGCTTCGAAATCTGACCAATTTCGGGATCCTCTATAGGCGCTTTGGCGGAGTGGTTAACGCGATGCCCTGCTAAGGCATTCCATTCGTGGGCGTGTGTTCGAATCACACAGGCGTCGAGCTTTTTGCCCTTGTTGAGCAAGACAATGTGTTTCTTTTGCATCCAGAAGAGTGCCGAATGGCTCAGAGTTGGTGGTGGTGAAGTTATAACGAATTTTGGTGAGAGAAAAAATGGCTTGGCGTTGGCAAAGCCAGTGATGCACGGACCTCTGGACGAGGCTCGGACCGCTGCGTCAAATCCCGACGCCGACGCTCGAACGACGCGCAAACCGACAGCATTTGTTGATAAATACACAATTATGCAACCTTTTCTTTTGCCTTTTCCACATGAATGGCTAGGTGGGCTCATCACAGATATACTTGGATCTGCGCTCATACCTCATCCGGCGCCGAACACGACCTTGTGCAACGGACGGAATGTCACTGTCAGTGACTTTTTTGCCTTTTTCTTTCTAGAGCAGTATGCACTTCAACGTGTGATTCACCGAGTTCTCCAATCGCTTACAGAGGCTCTATATATGAGCTTCTCTGTTCCTGCCATGAATCATTCGTTTCCCTCTTGAAGATGGTTGCTGGCACACCAAAAGCTTAAATTGAGAATTCAAACTCAATAAAAACGTTATAGTCACCGTCGACAGCAAAGCCCCTCTCAGCTCGCAAAACGTCGCAGGTGACATCTTGATTCCCTGCTTCGAATCCTACTCTATTTCTGAACACGAGCAAAAGGGAAGATCTGTTTTGCAGAAGATCATCTCTCTTGATCAATCAAGGCGATGTTGGACGAATAAGATCGTCTGAGACATCTGAGGACATGATGCTATCATAATGTCTCTGTGTGCCGTTCGCATCAGAAGCATGACTGGAGTCGCAAGTACATGCAAACCGTTGATGGCACAAGTACTTGACACTCCATGGGAGATTGCAAATAGCGACAGCCACAAACCCACAAAGTAGATGTGCAGTATACGATAAGAGAAGTAGGTCGCATAAGACCAACACGAGTGAGACATTGAAGGGGTAAGTGGGGAGGTTTAGCACAGAAACACCGCAGAAGGGAATAATCTCAAAGCCGGACGATGGCAAAAGAACGGTCGAGACTGCAACGTCTGCCACGGTTGAACTAACTTGGATATAAGGCCTTGAGACCCTTCTCCATACGCGTGGCGCGACTTGTCGTCTTTCAATATACAACATAGCGACTTCCAACAGGCCTTTCAATCTAAATATACTGGAACAAAAAACTTCTGCGTCAATCTCGTTGATGGTCGACGACTTGCCATCATGGACTGGCACGACAAATGGATACCTATCTTGGCTGTCACGATTGCCATGATCGTGTTGCCACTCATCGTGGTTCCCCTACGCTGCTATGTCCGAATCACACGGCGGTCTTTCAAGATCGACGACTGGCTCATTATTGCGGCACTAATACTTCATCTGGGAGCTTGTGCAGTCGCACTATGGGGATTCAATTATGGCCTGGGGTTGCCCGACAAGGTTCTAAGCCTTGACAATCAGATCAAAGGTGTTCAGGTGCGCATTTACCCATGACGATCTTGGAGATAGAAACCAGAGACTGATATGAACAACAGACGTTTGCAATATACAAGCCAATCTACACGCTAGCAACCTGCTTGATCAAATGCAGCGTCTGCTACACCTTCCTCCGCTTGTCGACATCACCAAAGATCACACGAGCACTACACTGGATCTTGATCATCGTCATCTGCTCTTCGCTCATCATGTTCATTGGATCTTTCGTCTACTGTGTACCTTATTCGGCCATCTGGACACACTGGCATCACCCAAACACTCCTGGGTACTGCTTGCCTGGAGCTGTGGTTTTGACAGTCGGATACTCATTCGCATGTGTAACCATTTTTGCAGACTTTGCATGCGCCATCATCCCTGGAATCATCTTGTGGCAGACAGTCATGAGCACTAGGAATATGGTGGTGGCATGGTTCGTCTTGGGTCTGGGTATCTTGGCAGCAGCAATGACTGTTTGTCGCTTGCCTTACATAGCCTACTGGAACCACAAAACCGATATGAGCTGTAAGTCTATCTAGCACGTTCAACGAAGACAAGAACACTAACAACCATCAGACGGTCTGGGAAGAATCCTCCTTTTCGAGCTCCTAGAGTGTGGGATTGGCATCTTTGCCTCCTGCGCGCCGGCTCTAAAGCCTTGGTTCTCTGCCTCAATGACCTCCTTGACATCTCTGCTGCACCGCTTGACCAAGTGGACAACAGTGGGTTCGCACATCTCGGTCTCCAATCACAAGTACCACCACAACCTCCAGGATCTCGAGAAGGCAGAGCATGGTGAACACGTGCCGTCTGTCGATCCAGCATCTGCTACCACAGCACCACCTGTGCCTCGCATGGACCTAGTGATTCCTGATATCGAGGACACAGTCATGGATACCGTGATGGATGGTTACGACAAGGGGTGGGATGGTTATGAATATCCGACGCAAAGTGATAGGCCCAGTGCCGTGCCTGTAATAATCGTCTCGAGGGTCCGGGCGGAGAGCGGAGACTATACGAATACATGGGATATCGTGAGGGAAGAGGACGGTAATGATGGTCCTTCTCGGGTATGAGATGTGGCTTTTGTAATGACGGCTTCGCTTAATGAGAAACATGACTCTTTTTCTTCTTTGTGCATCGACCACCAAGCTCATCTCACTTCATCTCAACGACCAAAACACACCCAAGCAAAACAAACCCTCACCCACACATCCACGGCGAAAGTCTTCGTATTTTGATCAGCCGACCCGCTTCTACAACCGCCCCGGACACACATGTAAAAGAGCAAACATGCACATGGGCGCGAAGCCTTAGCAGATGAGAGTCTTTGATGGATGTGTGGATGAAAGATTGTCTTGCTTGGATGTGTCTGCGTCGATGTGTTGTGGTTGGATCGAGAGTGGTGGTCTTCTGGGTAGGATGACGAAGTACGGGATAAGTGTTCAACAGAGACGGTGGTGGTGTTGTAGCATGTGAGAGTAAAAGAGTTGTAGGACGACAGAATACCTCAGTCTTCAAGTCTTCCGAAACAGAAGAGGAAAGCGCGGCCAGAATATGTTGTCATGCCTTCCATTTGCAGCACACCGATCTTCAAAGTAGAGCATGGTTGATGTAGACCTGGAAAGAGCAACTGATGTTCGAACAATACGAAAACGTGTAAGATGCTGATGAACAAACCCGACCGAAAACCCCACCACCCAAACTGCATCCCGACGGAAGGAAATCCCCTCTATCCCAAACTCATCATGCCACACAAGCCCAAGGTCAAAGATTTCACCCCGACACCTCGCACAAAAAGCTAAAACACAAACATCAAGGTCCGCAACAAACACCCAGGACATCTCTGACGTCGACATCGAGCATACCTCCATCATCGCCGGTAGCCTTTCCAGCCATCAATCCACCAGATCCCCAAAGCCCTCTCCTTTCTTCCCAACGCCTGAACTTGACCTTGACTCCTCTGGGCAGACTACCCAACACAACCCTCGCCTTGGGGATAGCAGGTCTATCCTCTAGGCTGGCAGAGAGAATAGCGTAGTCATGCGAGAACAAACATGCTTGTACAAACGCATGCTGCCACAACCCCTGTTTAGAAAGCAAAGGGCCGGGCAGAACCAGAATCTCAGAATTCGCGTCGAGGACGTAGCAACCTTCTGGTTCCAGATCGTCTTGCGTAAAAGGTGCAATCTCCGATATCGATGCCTCGAATTCAGCATTGGGCGATTTGCTAGATCCATCGCTGTTGGGTCGATCGGGGTTTGGAGACTTGGGCGCACTCCAGGAGGGACGTCTGGAGAAGTAGCTCGTAAACAGAGAGGTAGCTGTTTGTTTGGGCTTTTCCTTTGCTTCGATCCTGAAAAGGCGCACACAAGAGTGCTCCCAATTACCGCATCTCCCCTTCCAAAGTGCCGGAGATTGGCAAATGCTCGAGTCGGCAGAATCATGGATTTCTGCAAGGAATTCTGCCGTCTCTTTGCCTTCATCGACTTCAGTAAAGCCGCCACCAGGATTCAGGTCCATAGAGATTAGGCGAGTGCTTCCGATGGCAGTCGCTACACAACCACTGCCTTTCCACAGCCAAATCTTCGTCTCCTGAAGTGTGATTGGGCGGGCAATAATGTACGGATATTCAGAACACAAGCTATTCTTGCTGCGATCGACCTCATCGAACGCAATGTGTCCCATGTGTGGGCGACCGCAAAGCATGTAAGGCTCTTTCAGGTTCTCTGCGCGTGAGCCGCGACGAGTAATCACGATACCCCCAAGCGCTTGGAAGAAGTTCGCGGGCTCACGCGCTTGGTCAATAATGTACAGTTGTGTTGACCTAGGTATGATGTTAGCTCCTTAAATGGAGACTTCCAAGATAGATATGCTCTTACTTTTGGCCGACACCAGCTTCTCTGGCGACGCGCTTGGCATGGACTTGAGTCTCCTGAATGGTTGATTCAGAGATACGATCACCACACCAGAGATACACTTCAGCCATCCTCGTCATATTGGCAGTGTAGAAGATGTGCGTACAGATGTACATGGAGTTCTCGTACAAAATGTGCTCCTGTTGTGCTGGCAGAGGAATCAAGGTACCGTCAGACTTGATCTCTTGGATCGAGTTCCGCAGAGTCTTGATTTTGTCAGATTCTCCTGAGCGAGAGCCTAGCACTGTTTGCGTATCTGTATTCAGCTGCAACTGGTTGTTTGACTGTGGAATGACACCAAAGAAGTCGGCCAACTCGCGTCCAGCAGGCAGGTCAAGCATATTGGGCAAGTGAGGTAGGTCTATCGAACATCCAGACACACGTCAGCTCTCTATCCCATCCGTGGGCATTGGTATGGATCGCAAGGTACAAGGTGCTCTCAAACTGCTCAGAAGCAATCAGAATTTGGACGGAAAGATAAAAATCAATGTGAACATGAATCGAAATTCTTTTTCTTTGGGCTTGCGCGCTGGATGTACTATTGCTAAGACTCACCTTTGGCACTCAATTGACCACTGACAACTCTTGAGCTTTTTGCTGGCTTGGGTGGAACTCTGGCACTAGGCGATTGTACTTGCTCATGGCCATTAGTCCGCTTTGGCTGATTGATGACGTCCTCGGTGATACCGAATCCTGTCTTTGGCGACGCGTTGTATCTGAGTGGAGAGTTCGAGAGAAGTCCAGCAGACAACATCGCGGCCTCTTCGTCCTTCCTGGTTGGCAACTCTATAGGAGCACGCTTCTGTGGAGTCGTCTGTGCAGGCTTCCCCCACATCGAAGCAGCACCTTTGACTGATGAGAAACTTTGGTTTTCCTTATCGGCCTCAGTTGTGTTCAAGGGCGGCAAAGGCTTGTCCTGAGGTTTCGAGACAGCAGTAGTCATGCCTGGAAGAGCCTTGCCAGGAAGCGGTCGGCTGAAACCAGACGGTTGGCGAGAAGTGGAAGGAGGAGAGATAGGGTTGGGCACATGCTTTGTGCTCATTGGGGAACCCGCTGAGGAAGTGCGAAGGGGTAATTTGAAGGAAGCAGGTGTCTCTGGCTTGTCGGCACTCGTGGATAGAGGAGTACTTTGTATCGGCTTTGCAGGTGTGATAGGCTTGGGCTTCTCAGCCCCAGCGGCCGTCGCTGCCTCAAGCGATGATCTGGCTGACACAGGGGTCGCTGGCTTGTCTGATCGAACAGGAGGGAGCGTCATTGACTTTGTGGGCGTAGGAGTCTCGGGCTTCTCTACTTCAGCGACTGGTGGCTTTGAGAGATTGATCGACGCAGCCCTTACAGCCGCAGACTTGGGCCGAGGTTGCGCAGGAGTCTTAGTCACAGGCGAGCTCGGTGATGGCAAGTCGATTGATTTAGCCGAGTTGATTGACGAGATACGCTTCTCAGGCACGGATGGGGCAGAGGACATACGCTTCTCAGGCTCGTTCGTGATGGAAGACACCTGCTTCTCAGGCACAGCGGCCTTTGACAAGGTACGCTCCTCAGGTTCAGGGACCGCTTCTGGCGCACTTGACTTTGGCTTGCGCCTCTTCGGCCCCTTAGCACGACTCTTGGTCATATGTGTGAGCTGAGAGCCCTCTCCTGGCTCGTCTTGTGCAGACGAGACACGGCTGATCGAAGGCGGGGAGAAAGGGGTTCCTGATGGCGGCGTGTTTGATGCGCTCGGTGGGCCGCGCGCTAATAGTCCCGCAAGAGCTGGATTGAATCTGTCGGCAATCTTGTTCGACATGGGTCTTGTTTGCACCTGAGGCTTAGATGACTCCTGCTGCACTGCTTTAGGAAGCTCCTGTTTTGCTGACTTGAGAAGCTCACGTTTCTCTGGCTCGGAAATCTCTTTTGCCCCTGGTTCGGATTTGTCCTCATTCTTGGATGAGATTGGTCCTGCATCCGTAGGTTTCTCATCACCAACAGCAGCAGGTGGCTCTGCTTCCATGGAAGCACGCTTGAGTTCTGCCTTCTCAATGACGCTACTTCTCTTCTCAGGAACAGGTGCCTTGCCCTTGCCTCTTAGGTTCTTGTGGAATGAAAGGGCCTCAGGGGTGATATCTCGGTGTGATTTAGCAGGCGCAGGAACATTGAGCGTGCTGTTTGGCCGACCAAGCTGTTTTCTGATCGAGATTGCTTCCGGCACAGATGAAGGTGCTGGGGAGATTTTCGGTTCCGGCGCAGGTTTTTCTGCAGCTGCTTTGTTCATCTCTTCCTTTTTCTTTAACAAACTCTCCCTCAACTCATCACGCCGCTCTGTCTTTTGTGGACCGGCGCTGAGAGACAAGCCTGCCTTGCCGCGAAGAATGTTGCTCTTCAGCTCATCGGGTGCCACGTACTTCTCGGTCTGGGCTTTCTTAAGCTTGCCGAACAGAGCTTTAAATTCAGGCTCTTGCTCTGACTGCGCACCAATAGTACCACTTCTCGATTTCAAGCCTGAGCGGAAGTCGGTCTTGGGTGTAGTCTCCTGTTTTAATTCAGGTGATTTGAATTCACCTGATCTCAACTCAGGAGACTTTAGAGCAGGAAATCTTGGAGATGATGAAACGGTCGAGTTGACAGAGTCGGTTCCTTTTAGCTTGGGCGGCAAGGTAGGTACTGGTGATAATGCAATTGGCTTCGAAGCAGCTGGCTTGACTGGCCCCTTCTCCGGTAACCCGGAAGAAAGTGCACTTAACTTTGAAGGGTTCGGCTTAGTAGCCTCTTCCTTCTTAGGTGTACCTTCCTTCCTCTCATCGAGATGGTCGTTGTCCATTGGGACTTGCTCTTCAGAGAAGTTTTGCTCAATGTCTTTTTTCTTAGAGACCTCCTCGGCCGGCTCCTGCCTTTCTGGTTTTGTTTTCACGGACAGTTTCGGCGTCAGATCGAGCGAGGGCGTGGATGGGTCTGGTAGAGCAGATTTGCCTGCGAGTGAGATGGGCTTGGCCTTGGTAGGAGGTGTAACGTTTCTGGATGCACTGGGAGAATGTGTTGGAGTGTTTCTCATGGACGACCTCTTTAGTAAACCTTGACCAAAGGTAGGCGTATCCTGGGCCTTCGCAGCGTCGATGTTTTCCTGCGATGGCGAAGCCTCGGCAGTCCCGCGTTGTTGCTTTGCCTTTGCGAGATCGGCCATCCAACTGGGCTGATTCGATTGTGGTGATGCAAGTGGTTTAGGCGAATCTGGGCGAGTGAGGGCGCTTTCGAGCCAACTAGCTTTGGTAGGGCTGCGACTCCATCTCTTGTTTGGGCTAAGCGGAGGAGACATGAGGCCTTCGGGGATAGGCTCTTGGCCCGAGAAGGAAGCCATCGATCTCGAGCGCGAATGTCTTGTGGTGGCCGTTCTCTCGGGTTTGTCCTCCTTGAGATCTGAGTCAGGAGCAATATTGAGGTTGCTGATGGTGCTGTGGCTTGAGGAAGGGCGAGCGGGAGTGTCGTCGGCATTGGCGGCGCTACGGAAACTGGCAGTCGAATCGTTACGTGTCAGGGTCGAAGGACCGGCTGTGACACTCCACCTCTTGTTGACACTGTCGTTGCGCTTGAGCATGGCGCTCTGCACAAAGCCACCCATGCCCTTGGTCGGTGAGCTGGGCCGGTCCAGACGACTTTGCGCGCTCGACATGGCGCGACCGAGCCCATCAGCGTTATCTGGGGCAGCAAAGCGTTGCGAGTCGCAGGAAGGAAGAGGGGTGCCCTTCTCGGGAATGGACATCATGCTCATAGGCCTGACAGAGGATGACCTGGTGGGCGAGCCCATGTCAACAGACATGGGCCGACTGCGGGGTGGGCGCGAAAGAGTGCTGGCGCGAGAGGGTAGGGCGCTGCTGGGAGAGGCCCTGTGCGGGCTCGTTGACGGCGACATTGACGGTGATGGCATGCCTCGCTCGCTCTCTGCATGTCTCTGTCAGTACAGGCGGTGCTATTGCGGATCGAAGGCTCGCGTGACGGACCCAACTTGCGAGCGAGTCGCGAACTTGCGATCTGCGCTTCTAATTGCTCCTGCCGCTCATTGTCTTCCCTCTGTCTCTTCTCCTTGAGTTCGCGCACGCTTTCCAGAAAGGCGTTTGTGTCGAGATCAGGTGTATCGTCCATGGCGTATCGTATATGGTGGGGCGTATCTTGTAGGCGTCTAGGTAATGATGGCTAATCCATACGGTGCAATCGATCAATGCTTCAATCAGCGATTGGGGGTCGTCGGGCGACTTTGATACGGAGCAAGAGGGTTCAACAGTCACCAACGACCAAACACTGGCTCCCTCTTGTTGTTGACATTTATTTGTGTACCCAAACCAAACGTCCCGGCCGCACTTGCAACGCGCCATGCCGCTCTTTCCCTCAGCCAATCACAGCCCCTCCGCCCTTCTGAAACACGTCCGTCAACTTCCCTGCAGTCCATCTCTGTACAGGTCATATATTTTTGTGTTCGTCACCCTATCTCATGCTTGAGATCAGGGGTCTACTCGTGCCCGATCTGCCTCTAATAGTCTTCCATCTCTCCTATAGAATATTCGATGCACAACCTCCATGCACCTCAGTACAAAAAGAGGCGGTCCTTGGCATCTTGCACCACCCACTGGAGGCCTTCTTGAAGGTTCAACCCAGTCAATGCACTGCACTCCATAATGTTCCACCTGTGCGTGTGAATCGTGTCGAGTCGCAAGGCCTGCGTGGGTTTTCCGAGTCAGTATCGTGCTTGGTAAACATTGGGTCCCCGCCGCGGCTGGCAAGGGAACCACAAACCTTGCGTATTTCCTCCGAGCTCATGCATCCTGCCACATCGCTCTTGTTCTTGAACACGAGCAGACTGGCTCCCATCAGCCGCTGCCGTTCTCGTCAGTCTCCACTCTGTCTGATCGTGCTGAAGCCTTTACCTCTTGCAGAAGGAGCCCCTCTAGTTCTTGTCGGCAATCATCAATCCGTTCTCGGTCTGTGCCGTCCACGACCCATATGAGCGTGTCCGTCTTCTCGAAATAGTTCTTCCAGTATGTCCGAAGCGTCTTCTGTCCGCCGACGTCCCCTGTCGACCGTGTAAGTTTTGCCATCGGCATCTCGCACTCAATCCTAGAATCCCTTACATATGTTCAGCTTGTATCTGTTTACCTCAGCTGTCAGCTCCACATATTTGCTCAAAGGTGACCGGGCAACCTCACCCATCATAGTCGATTGTTTTGATGATGAAGCCGAGAGTGGGAGAGACCGTGTGGATGTCCTCGCCCATGATATTCTTGACTATCGAAGTTTTGCCGCTGTTGTCGAGTCCACTATGTGATGGTCAGCCAGCTGCAGCCACGCCATTCTGAATTCACACACAGCATCAGAATTCGCATCTCCTTATCCTTGAGGCGCGCTTTACGGAGTATTGACAACATGGTGACAGTCGATCTAGATGGCGTACGGGAGACGAAGAGACAAAAGTGTCGAAAGACTGTGTTGAAAGATCAAGAGCGTGTCACGTGGCTTTCTATTCTAGACGGTGTTTATTGACTGCTATCTTGTATCACACTGGGAAGTGATATGTAGAGCTCGATATACTGTACTGTATTTCTACTTGTCATGTTAGGTTCTTTTGTCGGATGTACCAGATATCGTCGACTTCGGATTTAGTAATGCTGATCGACAACGTCCTTCTGCTGTTTAGTATGCAAAAGCGAGCGAAGAACAACCACTTTCTTCATACATGCTCATGTCTGTGAAAAGGATCTCCGGAGCCTGTAAATATCGAATCAGAATCGATCTCTGTTCTACTCACCACGACTGTTATGGTACGCGCATGTCCAGTCTTGCGTACTGCTAGGGGCGTCCCTATCCACAGTAAGGGTCTACTTTGTTTCGGAAGCTTCCCTAGGTTGAGGCTGGTTCTGCTCAGACCTCCTCACCATCCCTCTGCAAGCACTGTTCCACTTCCAGCCTCATCCCGGCCGTTCATTGCAAGTGCTGAAAGTCAAGCTGCGGAGTCAGCTCAACGATCATGGTGTCGTGGTCGTGTAAGAACGCGACAAATGCGACAACTGGCACTTGCTCTTTTCACCTCTGCCGAGAGTTGGGTGATGGTTGCTGTGCTGGTCTGTTCAAGGCTCAGAAATATGTCGACTGAGTGTCGTCCCAAAGGTTTGTCCGTGGTAGCACTGAGCAAGAGCATGTCGAATTACGAGAATGCAAGTCCGCCAGGACATGGAAGGAAGGCAGGTTGTGTCTTTCCATCAAGTGCCACTCGAACATCGTCGTCAGCTCTCGAAGTTCACATTCAATGCAGCTTATCAAACCGATCACCGTGTGCGTGATATATAAACCCTCATTTACCGCCATACTAGGACAGAATCATCGTCGAAGGACCTTGAAGAGAGAGATGGCAGCTCCACGGAAGGCTCGAACCCGCATTGTTTGCCATCATCGGCATCATCAGTAAGGGGAGGAGCTCCTGCAGTCTCAATGCAGACAACAACTGTTACTTGGCGGGGCCTGGTCTTCGTTGAAGCAGCATTATCTTTCAGAGATCGAGGCCAAGACCAAGGCCTGCAATAGAGCTCTATGCATGGCAATCATCAGCTGCGAATAGCATGAAGATTTCCAGCAGTCAGAGTCTGCTAGCAAGAGCTGGGGATCTTTCAAAAATCGAATGTCCGAACTTGACGAGGTTTGTGTAGTGCGTCAAGTGTTTGATAGGTTGTGGTCGGGACGGAGAGGCACGAGAGCGCAGTCACTTGGATTTCCTCGTTCACTTTATCGAATGCAGGCAGCCGCGACTGACGCACTCAACTTCAACTTTCCAACTTTGTCCCACCTCGACCACATTTCGAACATTCTTTCAACCACACAGACATGGCCTACGCAAAGAACCAATCCAAGAAGAAGAAGTCAGCATGGATCAGCAACAAGGAACTCAAGAAAATTACTGCTGGCGCGGCCCTGCCGCCTCCTCCCAATGTACAACAGATCGACTACGGCGACACGCTCGATCCGCACTTGTTCTATTCTTGGCAAGGTGAGTTCTCGACACCACCGATCTGGGATGAACGTGCGGTCTACAAGAATCGTAATCTCCAAGAGACCATACGACAATGGGAGCGCAAGATCAAGGTCGAACCTAAGCCCTTCGGCACAACGTCAACCACCAAAAACAGTACCAACTTCTCATTCAACGTCGGCAAGTCCAATGCCACCAATGGTCGTCTCTACCTCCTACCGCCACCCCAAGACACGAATTCCATGGCCGAACTAGTCCCCCGATCCTGGATTCCTCAGATTCTTGAGGCTGGTCAAACCCTTCAATCGTTCTGGCAGCAACAGCTTAGCGGAACACCCCGACCTCAAGACGAGTCTGACTTTGACGATAACAGACCTTTCTGGGATCGCTATCTGATCGACAATGCGGCAGTCCAGTCTCTCCCAACACAACCAGACACCAAGGGCTGCGACACTCGTAACGACACAATTGGTGACAAGCTTGCGCGCGAGAACGATCGCGGTAGTCAAGGTTGGACAAATCAATACCTCCAGAATCCCAAAGCGTTCATGAAGGCCCGCTTCGGAAGAGATAATGGTCTACAAGGTGGAAAGCAACGCCGTGAGGAACCGACCCAAGAACCAACTTTCGTCGTAGAAGCACCGATCATTGACAACAGTATCAAGCCTGTGCTCAACCTCTTCGTCCGCATGGCCCAGCTCGGTGACATTCCTCAAATCACCAACATCTACAACCACTACATCCAGCATAGCGTGTGCACCCCGGAGCTAGAGCCTATCAGCATAATGGATATGAAGGCTCGATGGGAGAGTGCACGAGGCGGTCATTTACCTTTCCTTGTCGCCTGTTCGCCCAGGGGCTTTGGCGGCAAGAAACGCTTCAAGGATCGACCTGCCGTTGACACGGTGCTCGGCTTTGCTTATGCTGACGAGTTTGGTGGTTCACGCACAGCGTTGCGTTTCGCTGTCGAAGTTGGCGTCTTCGTAGATCCAGCTCCCAAGTTCCAACGCAAAGGAGTCAGCAAATGTCTTATTGACAAACTTCTTGGGCTGCTAGATCAATTCTACATTGAGCGTGGTGGCTATGACATCGACGAGCAGCTTGGAATTGGTACGCAGCGTCTCGTATCACGCATCTTCCTCAACTTCATGAACTCAGAATCCGAGAAGATCAGGGATTGGGTGGTCCCGTACCTGGAGTCTTGGGGCTTCGAACAGCAGAATACGACCAAGAGAGTAGGCTACAAGCTGGGTCAAGTGTGAGTGTGATTCCGCTACTGCCAATGGTTTTTACTGACAGCTTTGCAGCTTCGATATCACGACCTTTCACAAGGAGACTGGATTGGTGATCGTGCCCACCAATCCACCCATTCTCCCACCCAAGGAGGAATGAAGTTGTTGGATATCTGCAAGATATGCTACACCTCACATGAAGCTTCGACGAATGAACGACGAGAGTGGTCTAGAATGATACAGTAGACGAAGGAGAACGATGCTTTTTGAGAACTGAACAGGTTGGTGGTCAGCAAGGGAACACTCGCTGCAGGAGGGACGTTCCCAAGGGTGGATGGAATTAATTAAATAAGAGAGTCAAAAGAAAAAATCGGCATGCGGAGAAGTCTTGGCTTCCCCGAGACCCTGATGGCTTTATTCTTTTTAAATCCTTCCACCTTCCATCAGTCAAGCTCGCATACACAACAAAAACATGTCGCTCGCACTAGGAAAGCGCAAGCGCGCAGTCGCGTCCAAGCCAACTCTTCCGTCCAAGAAAGTCACCATTGCCAAAGTAGCAACACCACCTCCGGTGCCAGAACCAGAATCCGACTCGGAAGACAGAGAAGCGCTGAATGAGGCATTCCGTCGCGCATTCGAGAAACGATTCAAGGCGATAGAGGAGGATAAACCAGAAGAAGTTCAGGTCGAAGAAGAGGAAGACGAGGAAGACGAAGATGAGGATTGGGATGGTCTCTCAGAAGCGGAAGAGGATGCCGAGGATGAAATTGAAGTAGTCGAGCACAACATGTCCAACTTCTCACGCGAGCGAGCAGACAAAGCTGCTTTAAAAGCATTCATGGTACTTTTCTATCCTATATCCTTAACAAGACCCTAGCGCTAACCACGTACTTTTGCGCCAAACAGTCCGCAAAACCACCAACGTCCACAGAAGCACTCAGCACAACCAAGCAACCAACAAAAAAGAAAGACGACGACGCCGAAGCCACAACAGAACAGGACGACCTCAAAAACGACCTTGCCCTGCAACGCCTGCTCAAAGAATCCCACCTCCTAGACGCAAAATCCCTGTCCACCGACCCCTCTGGCAAAAACCGCCACAAAGCCACCGACCTGCGCCTTCTGGAACTCGGCTCCAAGACTTCGATCTTCGCGCAAAAGAACATGCCCAAACATCAAAGAGTGGGGATTCAGAAGAAAAAGGAAGACAGGGAGTTTGAGAGGAGGAGGGAGGCCAAGGAGAATGGCATTGTGCTCGAAAGAGTCAGAAGGGAAGGGACAGATGGGAGGGGAGGTGGCTTTGGAGGTGGCAATCAAAGAGAACGAGGTATTGGAAACCCGAGTGTGGGCAGATTTAGTGGGGGTACTTTGAAGCTGAGTAAGAGGGATGTAGAGGGTATCACTGGGCCGAAGAGCAGTAGCAGAGGAGGACGAGGCGGCAAGGGAGGTCGAGGCAGAGGCGGTGGCAGGGGTGGAAGAGGAGGTAGGAGGTAGAAAGCATGGTTGTTCCCGCGTATGACATGCTCATATCCACGTTACTACTAAAGGCGATCCAGCTGTTTGCTCTTCAAGAGTCCATACCCATACTCAAGCTCCTGCCACAGATCAGATGCTCTGCTACGCTGGTACTACACTAAGCAGCACCCTTCGCCATTGATCTGCTGATGCCACACTTCGAAGTGTTTCTGTGAGAAAGTCGTCAGCATAGAAGGATGATATATATAGATTCCTGGTATCTGAACGGCTACAACTAAGCTCAGTAACACCTCCATTGTCCCATGACTGCGAATCACTCGTGACCAAGTGACCTGAATGCTAGTTTGAATATTCAGAAGGCAACGCGACTTTGATGGAGTATTCCAATTTGGATATGATCATATCCTGATTTTGAGTAGGGTACTGTGAAAGACTCTCAAATGTGTCCTACGCTTGTCACTCGAGTGCCAAATTGCTTTCCTAACGTAAAGACCATCGCGAGTTTTACCTTCTCGATATAAGGTGTGAAGCTTCTTCCACCGTTTTGGACAATGGTTCGTCATTTTTACAGGTGCAACGGCCGTGTATTTCTTGAGCCTCGTGTAAAAGCACAACGTTGTATCTGACCGATTTGTCTTATACGGCGTTCCTCGGAAGAAACACAGCGTGATGCTGTTTAATTTGATCGACTGCCATAACAAATGACCTTCTTTTTCTTTCTGCAAGAGTGTTTTTTGCAACCCTTCTGGGCTCTCTTTTCAACTAATCGTCTTGCTGTATGTGTCCGTTCGAATTTGAGCTTCCATGGCAGCCAAGACTCAGCTTGTCTTGTCTCTAGAATATTGGCTGTGCATGTTGAGAAGCACGTTAGGGATCGCAAACGTGTTCTAGTATAACGTAAGTGTTATGTTATGGCTAGGAAGGGCTGAAAGTACAAGCAGCATTGTTGGTGTGTGTTGCGGGTTAGACTTTCTGAATTGAATTTATTGTCGAAAAGCCAAAGGTGCAATCAACTCGTATGTAGGCGCCCGCGGATTAAGTATTGTATGGTCTGCAAAAGCTAAACACGCAAGTCAGCGCATGTCGGTAGGGACAACAAAGAGAGATCTTGGCCGTTGCAATAATGTTTCTAATTGTGAAAGGAGCCGCGGCTTCTATGTTTTGCGCCATTGGAAGCTTTAAGGATGTGGCGCGCCTGAGCATGCATGGCTACCTGAAAGCGTTGTTGACATTAACAATAGCATGCCCAATACTTCGCGAATTGAATTTTCAGATCTGGTTGACCATTTTCGTGTCTGGTTTTGAATGCCATTTTGGCTCACATGACTTGATGCTGTCAAGTACCAGATTGGACACCGTAGAGTCAGGACGCATGATACCGCTGGTCTGCTTTGATGAGGGTCAAGGTCGATGCAACGTGGAGAGGTTACCCGTTAGGGTAACAGGAGTTAGAAGCCCTTTGCAGGAGCACAAAGTTTGACAATACAACACCTCGCACCGGCACCGTCGCCCAGCAAGAGCGACATCGCCCGAGGCATAGAGTTCAATAACTGTCTCCACAAGGGAAACAACATTCTCACAACCAAGAGTGCACGACGGCCGTCACTTGGAACAACCACATGGAGATCTCCTTGCTGGATAATCTGGTCTTGGCAATCTAACGGCGTTCGGAAGAAGCATATCCGGGACACGGAGAGCGAGTCCGTTAGAGTAGGCTAACTTGAATCGTTCTTTGGTCGGATTTGGTTGTGATGCCAACATGGGTGAAAATATTCTGAGCGGATATTGCAGAGTGAGGTGGATTCACACTTTAAGGGAGCGTGATGGCTCTGTGTTGACAAAGGATATCGGAATTTACCCGGATAGATGTGCAGCTTCCTGCTTGTAGGGAGGCAGGGCGCAGCTTACAAACCTATCCACTCCGTTTGCGAGTTGCAACGTCTCGGCGACAACGCGACGCAAACCGTCGATCTTGTACAGGCTGTGCAGCCTGTGCTGAAAGAGTTTGGTAGCCCCTTGAAGGTGGCTGATAGGGTTGTCACACAGACAATCAAAAGTCTGAAGATAAGGGACAAATAATGAAGGCTGCGTTTCGAAAGACACTTTGCAAGGAAGGAAGCTGCGACCTGAATTGAGATCAGCGCCTGCAGAATCATTGCAAAGAGTCAAGGACTCGCTCAGAGCTCGGACATGACATGAGTGCCAAGACCAGGTGTTGCGGTACTCGGAATTGGTATTCTGTGGGCAGAGAAGCCATCGAGTTGAGATGATTGATCAAGGAAGCTGGCGGGTTCACATAGCGGTCATGGGAAGGTGTGATAGGAGAGACGGCCGTATGGAACAAAGTCAGACGCTGGCCAGAAAGGTCGGTCGCGTGGAATTAAACGCAAGCAAGCAAAGATCTTCGAGATCGGCGTGGTCGTGAGATCCACCACGCTCGTTGCAGAAAAGATGGACGTGTGGTTTGAGATTTCGGATTTCGAACAAGACGGTGGGTGGTGTGTTGGAAGCAAGTAGTTCTTCCTGGGAGCAAAGGGAGCGTGTGCTCAACGGCGGCCTACCAAAGGTGCTGAGAGTGGTCCAAGGAACATGACGTCGGGTGTCCGGCACGGCGGATCTTGGGTAGCTCTTTCTCACTTTGTCGCGCAAAACGGCTAGCCAATGGTGTCGGCGAATAAGCTTTTGATGCGCGGTGGAGCCAGAGGCATGGTGGAGAGAGATGGAGAAGACGAATGTGCATGCTCACAAACAGATATCTCTTCTTTCGAGGCTGGCATGGGCAGCGCCTGGATGCGTATGGGTTGATGCATCTGTCGACCTCTAGAACAAACAAAAGGCCCATGTTGCAGGCAGAGGCTTGAAATGACGTCTCGTAGATGGCCAAGACATGCTCTGGACGCTAGACGCTCGCCGACGGTCTAGAATGTCTTGAGTGGAGAAGGGCACACCCTCGCGACTTGGACGGTTTGCGCAGGCGGCCGTTCCCTGAGAACTCTCGGACTTCAGTCTGTTCCGCCGACCAAGTCTCTGTGCCTATCATGCTTACCAAACCGCTGCTGCTGCGTTGAACCTGACTCTGACTTCGCGTCTGGCGCCTTCTTCGACACGACACCGAACCGCCCGTCCTTCCATCTCGTCCTTCCACCACCGACACTCACAAGCACCCTCCATCGTTGCCGTCTATTACACGACCTCTGCCGCTCGCGCTCCATACCACATCCTCATCACGAAGCACAAGTCGTCCTCTGAGCTGGACCGCCACGCGGACCCCCGCCATGGAGCCCGACTTCATACCGCGAAAGTCCATCTGTCTGGGCCAGCCGCTGCCCCCAAATGTTGTTATTCACGACAGCGACCCGACCTTCCGTCCAGGAATGGAACGTCTGTATCCTTCGAGCGTCGAGAGCAATATTCTGGAAGAGCTGGTCATCCTCAAGTCTAAGCTACGATTGCTCAACAACGACGACTTCTGGTCCTTCATATCCGAGCGCATAGCCGAAATTCTTGGAGCACAACTTTGCTTCATCGCCAAACGTATCCTGGTCGATGAACAAGACTCGGCCATTGAGATGCCCCCGATTGGAGAGCCAGGCTCTTGTCTGATGGCAAGCGCTTGGTACTACAACGACGGAAATGGTATGCAGGGTGTCGAGAAAGGCTTCAAATACCACGCATATGGCTGCCCTTGTTCCTACATGCGTCACGACAAAGTCTTTGTCGTTCCCGAAAAGGTCAGCGAGATATTCGCCAACAATCCCAACAAGCTGCCCGTCACTGCCGAAGCTTACATCGGTATCCCTCTCTTTGCCGACGGCAAATGTATTGCACACTTCGGTGTCATCTGGTCTGTCGAGGGTGCTGCAAAGAAGAAGCTGTCATGGGCCTTGATTGAAATGTTCTTACACGCCTTGGAAGACCCAATCCTCGAACGCATGCTTCAAGGTTCCGAGTTCAAAGACAAGCAAGCCGCCACCAGAGAACTACCGCGTGTCATTCCCCACGATGTCATCACCGCCGCCCAGTCCCTGCAACCATATGCGAAGAGCTTGTCTCACGAACTGAGAACACCAATGCAAGGTGTGGTTGGTATGCTTGACGTCATGTATGCCACTGTTCAAGAAGCCGCAGAAGGTCAGACGGATGCAGGTGTTCGCCAAGTATTCGAAACACTAAAAGAGAATATTGAGACGGTTCAAGGTAGGTGTCCCTACGCTTCTCTCCTATGTCATGTAATGCTGACCTTTCTCTAGATAGCTCGCGTCGTGCTGTCGAGGCTGCCGACAACGTTGTACACGCTTACGACATGAACTTGGGAATTCCTACAGGACCACTTCTCAATGAAGACACTCTGGACGAATTCCCAGATTTCAGTCATGCTTCTCATCCCGAAATCCTCGTTGCTGGAAGCGATCTGCCCATCTCGAGACCTAACAAGCGCCGCCGAGAGGAACCCAGGAATGAGCCGGAAGGCAGTCCATCAAAAGTACAGGCCACCCTTGCCGCACGCGCAGCAAAGGCTTCCCCTACTGAGGGCATGAAGATGGGTGTCCACGAAGCTGAAAATCTTCCTCCAAGCGCCGCTCAACACACCATGCTCATGAGTCCTCGACCTGTGACTGCTCCTCTACAAGGTGACCGCGCCATCGCTCCTGGTGTCAGACACACGAATCTCCGTCGGGTCCTGCAATACGTTGTCAATGAGGGCTTGAAGGTTGGAGGAAGACCGGAGTCCGCTATTGCACAAGAAACATACCTCGGCGAGATCATCGAAGTTTGCACACGATCAGCCAAGGGTGAGCCCAGAACCAAACTCATTGAGTGGTCCGTGGATGCTGCCGTACCCGAAACAATTCTCGCCGACGAGAAAGACCTTGCCAAACTGATCTCCTGTGTTTTCCTCAACGCTACCAAATTCACTGAGCAAGGTAACATTACCCTCTTAGCAAAGCTGAGCCCGAAATCCCGATATATTGTCATCAAATGTACGGATACAGGTCCTGGCATTCCTGCAGCATTCCTTCCACGCCTCTTCCAACCATTCTCACAAGAAGACCCTTCTCTCACTCGTCAAAGCGAAGGTCTTGGTCTCGGCCTTCTGGTGGCTAAAGGTCTAGCGCGAAAGCTTGGAGGAGATCTGTTCTGTATTCGTGCAGATACCACTGGACCCAAGCGGGGTTCTGAGTTTGAAATGAGAATTCCCCTTAAGGCTGGCGATACCACCACCCGTCCCCCATCGCCCTTTGGAACACCATCACACAACAGAGTGCGTCAGTCAAATTCAATTGATTCAGATGGACGACCCTCTCCCATGCCCAACTTCAATGGATCACATGTTCGTTCTCGAAGCGACAACTCGACCAAGGACTTGCCTTCTCCGACAGAGAGACCTGCTACTAGCGGGTCATCGGCCGCACCTGCTGTCAGAAGTCCTCCAGCGCTTAATCACAGCCAATCCTTCCCTGTGCCATCATTCCCGCCCAAGCAACCAAGTGCCAGTGGCCGCAAGTCATCGGCATCGCTCAATGGTATCGACCGCAACCTAGCTGCCAAGTACCCCCTAAACTTCCTGGTCGCAGAGGACAACAAGATCAACCGTAAGCTTCTTGTTAGTATGCTCAACAAGTTTGGCTATAAGACAGTGATCGAAGCATACGATGGCGCCGAGGCTGTTCGACAGATGTCGAAGAACCCCTCGGTTGACGTTGTGCTCATGGACCTTTGGATGCCCTTCATGGACGGCTATGAAGCTACTGAGAAGATTCTTGCCATGAGCCATGGCAAGAACGGCGCTTGTGGCGGTACACCGACTGTTCTGGCCGTAACAGCGGACGTCACCGACGGTGCCCTCGAGAGAGCTGCCAAGGTCGGCATGAAGGGTTTCATGACCAAGCCATTCAAGCTCATGGACCTTCAACGTCTGATTTTAGAATACTGCGCTCGCAGCGGTAGCGAGGTCGATGGTGGAGAGTAACTTCTCGCCTTTTGCTTCCAGCATTCTCTCTTTTGCTTTGTTCTCTTCTCTTTGTTTGATTTTGATTCTCTTCTGTTGCATCAATATTCTCTTTGGATACGTTCTGACCAGGTAGCGAGGCGTTCTGGAGTTCAGGGTGGAACTCCTATGACAGATGCAGAAGCATAAAATGGATTATTCCACGGCGTTATTCGGGACCACGACAATGTCTTGGAATGGGGAATGTTTCGAGAACCACGAACTAGCATTAGGTGCCTACGACTCTCTTGGCTCCGTATTTCTTTTTCGGCCATTTACTTGTACGAATGGCAGATGCTTACACATCTTTTCTTGGCTAGAATAACTATTTAATCGAATCATCCAAACTTGACCTTGAGTGTTTGTCCGTCTTGCCGAAGGCTGCTTATTCTATGTATTCGTTTGTCTGAAAGGACCAGACACGACGTTGCGGTAGGATGTCGAACTAGAAGCCCTCCGACTGGCCGAGACGGAAGGACTAACGACGTGCCGAGAGTCTCGGCCTTCCACAGCTCTTCTTTTCGACAACGTCTTTGTTTTCTCGCAACAATCTAGCCTCTTGCTCTCGATTTTTTGCGCTTTTCTTCTGACGTGTCCGTTGCATGACGCCGATGCATGAACAGCAGCCAGCACCACATGTTCCTTGGAATAGCGTGGCAGCTCATGCATCACAAGGTCTTTAGCCTGGCTCCAGCCTCCAAGGTCTAGAACTCCATGCATGCACGCCATTTTCTCGCCTTTTTCGCCAGAGAGGACCCTTGTTTCGTGTCACACAACGGACGGAGGTGCTCCCGTTCGCCCTAAAACTCCGGCAGTTTGCGTGGTACGTCCGTTTCATGTCAGATGCTGCCGGTCTGGCCGGCCGGCTGGTCGCGAAATGACCTCGTTATCGCCGGGATGCAAGCGATTGAGTAGACGAACGGTCCAGACGCCTTTGTGCTCATCGCCGATTTCTCTTGAATCAGGGCCATCGGATGTCGCACCCGGAAGAAGATAGGATGGCCTGATGGCTTCTTGATGGTGTTTTGGACAGGCTGGATGCTGGCTTTCTCGGTTATAAGGGCGCCATGCAGATATACAGTACGCTGATATTGTGGCTTGCTTGGTCGAGACCACTTGGCGGTATTGTCAGCATTGGATATATCTCCGTGGGAAGGGTGCTTGTACATCATGGCTTTTGTCGTGACTCGTTCTTTTCTTGCTCTGGCTGCTTCGAGGCTGCTGGCTGGACGACCGGCTCCTTCATTGCCAAGTTGTAGGTTCCCTTTTTCTTTTTGCAAGTAAATCGGGCCCAGAGTCGCTTGATCCGGATCGAGCTGCTCCCGGGGCCTGGATGGTTCTTGTCTTCGTTTCATCATCTTGGCTTGCTCAACCGCTGTTCCATCATCTTGACTTGCCCACATTGATCTGAGAAACATTCATCTCGTGATACGATCCCTATAGAAATCAACGAAGCTCTCGATGGTCACACCAAGGTGAGCTGTAGGGTATAGAGCATTTCGCTATAAGACACAACACATCTACACAGTACATTATCAAGACACGCACAATCCTTCAATGAGCAAGATCAGGTAAAACCAGACCTTGTCCAATTCTATTCCTTGGTCGAAATTTCATTTTACTTGAACATTATATCACGACGCGTAAATGTGGGTTCTTGCTTTGTAGGAGAGAAGATTGAGAGTGCATGTACAATCAACATATAGGTGGTCGAGGTGCTCTGCGATGTATCTCAGAATTTCACAATCATTGATTCATGGACGAGAAAGTATTTTGTTTCGTAGGGGCAATTGGAAGAGTACCCACGGTCATTGTATGGGAAGTTACTTAGACTATCCTGATTCTCAAAACTTCGAATACTGTCCGCTTAGATCATCCTCCTCCAAGGGTATCCGATCTGGCCTCCTCCTCTCTTTCCTAATGTTCAAGAGTTAGTTTCTAGGTCACTTTGTCGTTTACTCCCTTGTTCACTGGCGTACTAGCCGGTGGCTTGGCCATGGATCTTTTTGCAATGAGTTGTGATAGTCCTTTGATACGATTGTGTTACAGAACTTAGTAACACGTTGGAGGCAATCAATCGTGTTCGAGTCGCTAAGCATAATCACGCTGTACTCGCGGAGTCTAACAAGGCAAATAGGACCAGAAAGAAACTCTAGCAATGGCACGATTTGGTCTAAAGCATCCGAAGCGTCGTTCGTCTCCTGGCTCTTCAGTCTGGTTCTTGTAGTTGTTTCTGGCACAGTGTATAGATGACTTTTTTTCCAGATATTAGGCATGCTTTTTCAAACTGTCAAAAAGCTTCTTTAATACCAGTAATTTAGCGAGGTATCTCAGAAGCCATGGTCACACAATTATGTCAAGACTGTGACACAGAGTTGTGGTAGAAGAAGAAGTGGCCTGGAAAGAGTGCCTGAGGCAGCCACGGGAGATGCCGCGACCTGAAGTGGGATCCGTGCGCGCATTCAGCAACAACGTCAGAAGGTCGAGGGCGAACGCGACGACGAGCTGGAATAGACTCCAACCACAAATCACACCATGCTGTTGAGGTATCTGAGTGCGGCCGCTCTGGCTCTGCAATCCGCCAACGCTTTTAAGGACGCTTCGCCCTTCGTTCTCTACTCGACTAGCCAGTAAGATTGTCCGCCGGCCGCCAACCTATCGTGGACGCATGCTGATGGATGCAGACTGGACGTCAAGAATGCCAACGTGAATGTCATCAGCGCTCAGAGCCTGCAAGAGAGCATTGAGCACCAGATCAAGGGTTGCCCATCCAACACATACGTCGTTGTATCGCAGCCTGGTGTAGACACCAACGACTTGACCCTCTCCAAATCTACACCGCATCTGCGCCGTCGCCTCGAGGCCAAGAACGACAAGGTCAAGTCCGTCTTTGCCGCCAAGAATGTTGTGGGACATGTGGATGCCAGAGCCCTGGTAGCCTCAATCAACCGCGAATGCAACACTGCGAGCACATTGCTACTGAGCGGCGAAAGTATGGCATTCTTCTTCCGATCGCGCACCAAAACATACTGACCACAAGATAGAGGGAGAGATTCCTACCAAGCCCTACGACGCCATTCATGTCCAGTTCCCCGCCCTGCCTACCGACAACGACGATCGTGAATCCGCTTTGCTCCAAGCCGACTCATACCTGAATTCGCTGCTCGCAACTCTCGACTCATACACTGTCCTCTATGCCACTCTCGACAACCTCTCCCCGCGTCAGCACCCTGAACAGTACGAGATGGATGAGCCCTACCCGTCAAACATGCACACCGACCTGAAGCGTGACCTCGACGCCCACGTTGTCCGCGCCAGCAACGCTTCAAACCCCCAGGCCGACTTGGCCCTCTTTGAGAAGTACCAGTTCCTCTCACCCGGTACGTTTTGTCACATCGATCACAGACCTACATGACACCGAGCTAATGTCTTCGTGCAGGAATCTTCATGGGCGGTGTTGTCAGCATCCTCCTCTTCTCCATCCTCTACGTCGGAATCAGCGCCATCGCGAACCTCGAGGTGTCATACATGGCTTTCAGCAAGGAGATGGGTCCCGCTGCTCAAAAGAAGCAGCTGCAGTAGGAGACGAGTCGTCGACCGGATAGAGAGATACCACCATTTGTATTTGTCCTGCCCTCTCATAACATTCATGTAGATGCGATACTTTTCATTCACGTTTCATTGTCAATTTCCATGGTACACCGGGCGCTCAATTTGCCCTGTCGGACAAGCACTCGTGGTCTTCTTTCCCCTGACCCCTCTTGGCTTGCTGGTATCTGACATGTTTTATTTACATGTTTTATCCTGGGAAAACATGAGTCCTACTTGCATATATTCGCTGACGCCTAACTGTATCACTTCACTGTGCAATACCACACTTCTCTTGACTGTGATCAGCCTTACTTCCTTGACCCAAGAAGATATTTTGGGACAGGGTCTTATTGACAACGAGCACATCAACCACCCAAACTGGACCTCAAGGAGCAGCTATGGTTTCTATCTTGATCTAGCGAGTCGTACTCGTTTTGATAAGGATAAAACACTTGAGTTGGAAAGAGTGGACTCGTTTGGCTTGTCAGCCGTGTTTTGAGTCCGACTCTGATGCCGTATATTCGAAGCCTGGAGTCTGAGAAGAGTGCACGTTGTATAGCATGAAGAATGTTTGCCTGCCATGTACTGTAGCAGCCTGATCAATGTACATGGAAAGGGTATGTTACCTGACCCTTGTACAAGTGGCATGAACTTCAAACAGACGAAACATCACAGTACGCAGAAAAGTGAAAGCCAACAGTAGTTTCATATTTCAAGATTATCATTCCGAGATTTGCTATCAACTTTTTGTATCATCAAGGTAGTCATCTGTGTTGTAGCTCGGTCAGCGTTCTGTGGCATATGTCTCAAATGATATGCTTGGTAGAAGCAAGAGAGAGTGCAGTATCAGATCAAAAATAATTCTCAACAATAGTCTTCAGACAGGGATAACTGTTTGATAATATGTCTCATCATTGCAAAGGAAAGAGGAGTGGGGGTGGTGAAGAGGTGAGCAGAGAGAAAACAACGTACAAGGAGTGGCAGCGAAGAGCGCAGTGTACACGAGACACAAGACACAGATTCACAGGTCAAAGAGACAAGAGGTTTTTGACGAAAGAAGCCGGTGGATTTGCTTTTGCGGCCTATGGAAGAAAGCGCCCTTTTATGGAGCAAATCCGTCCCCGACGAGGGTCCTTGACCCTCAACCGAAGTTCGACACCCGAAAAACTCCCATAGAAAAGCAGAACCAGCGTTAAAACCGACGGGATATCTTTTCTTTTTTCTTGTTGTCGTCGTCAAAAAATGACCTCAATCCATCCGGACAAATGCGTGAGTCGTCATGATCGAATTTAGTCGGTGCCACCAACAGCGCGGGCTGGGGAAAAGTTAGTAGGGTCGGGGGTGAGTGTGGGAGCTGGTCAAAACGCACTGTAGACGAGGCACTTGGAGTGGCTGACGACCTTCTTGATCTGGCCCTGCTCCTCGAGCTCGGCGAGCGAACGGCGGGCGAGAGAGCCGTTGATCTTCAGTCTGTCGACAAGGGTGGCAATGGTGACGAGGCGGTAGGACTGAACCTCCTTCTGAAGACGGTCCGAAGTGGCCTTGTCGAGGATGACGGCGTGCTGGGCCTTGTCCTTGACTGTGTGCGCATTATGTCAGCGAAACTGTTCCTTGTTGCGGATCCATGGCGCGATGTTCTAGGGTGCAGATTCGAGGGTGCAGATTCGCGGATTGAGGGAAGGCGGGTGCACCGCTTCGAGATGCGATGGATTATTTGGTGATTTCGGAGATTGTCTGAGATGTGTATGGTGCGCGCATGGATGGGATAGTGGAGGCGTGCGTACCCTTGCCCTTGGACCACTTCTTCTTTTGCTTCTTGGCTCCGGTTGCTGCGGGTGCCTTCACATGGTCTGTCAGTGTCTATGGCGATACATGTCGTCTGTGAGGGGCCGTACCATTTTGTCGGATGTGGGTGGTAAGAGGGTTGGAAGGCTGGAAGTCGCTTCTGAATATCAAGCCTTGTGCGCGCAGCTTTTCGAATGTGGGCCGTCACGTGTGTGCGCTTGGTCTGTGCTTCTTGCCCTTCCAGTCGTTTAGCAACCAACACATCTTGTCCCGACGGCAGGTGCGACTCACTTCTGTTGGCGACGGACTCTCTGCGCCGACTGCTCTTGCTTCTGCTCTTATTACACTCCTGCCAAATGTTTGTACCGCCCCAGTAAGATCTGTAAGTAAGCACTCGGGTCGTTCTCAGTCGCGATCCGCCAATCAATCAATATCTTTGGCTTGGCATGCTAGCTCTACTCCCATGGGCTGCCTAGAAGACGATTCTTGTCAAGTCTGGCAACTTCGTATTCTCCTTGAAAACATTTGTGAGACTCTGTATCGCCGACTATACACGAAGTAGCTGCACCTCTGCATCATCTTGCAAGTTTGTGGCTGGTGCTCATCGCTTTTGGCGGCTAACCGCTGCCTCAGCCTTAGCACTGCCATTGATCTGCCTCTTACATCTATCTGCACCCCTCCACCATACAATCATCCTCGCTCACTCGATTCTCTCGCACACATACGATCGCTGCTCCCAATCTTGATTGCCCTCAAATTGTCTTGACGAACAAGCATTTATCGCTCGTCCTCTCCGTGCCGCAACGCACCAAGCCGTCGACATCTGAACAACTCTCCAGACGCGCGTCGCATTTTCTTCAAACTCGAGGACCTTGAAAAGAGTGTTCATCTGGTCATACCTACCTGTGTCTGGCGCGCACCCGCGCTCTGCCAAAATGCGCTATACAACTCTGACTGCCAAGCCCAAGAGTGTTCGAGTAGGTCAAAGAGATGGATGAAATATGACAGCTAGGGGCTGATTATGCTTAGTGGTACTGGCGGATAACGGCGATTTGTGCTTCATGTCTAATACTGGGAGGGTAAGTCACTAAAAGCACTGTAGTATTCAGATGTCGTCTGACTTTATAGCTTTCTTGTGGTCCCTTCAATATTTGACTCGCAACCACAATTGCGAATATCCAAGACGATCCTGGGTGGCTTCGGCATCGGCCTTCTGGCGCTCGGATTCTCCCTCGCGGCACTCACCAGCTTCGCCAGTCGTAGCTGGGCCTTCAACGCCGAGCATGTTTTTATGCCATGTATCTTTGCTTGCCTCATTGGCTTTCTGAATGTTCCGTACTGCTTCATCATCAGCACCCGCTTCCAATGGAATGTAGCCGCCATGGCTACCACGATCGGGGCTGCCGCGACAGCATCTTTCTTCACGGTACTTTACTTCTTTGCTCGCCGCCGACTTGAACGGTCGAAGCCTGAGCAGAACATCCATTCTGACGACATCAACCTTCTACGCCGACCTAGCAACACGAGTGCCGCAGGATCATATCATACGCAAAGTTACTTTGAGAATCACTTTGCAAACATGTATCCAGCTGCACGTACGCCGCCGGCCATGGTTGCTGTAACGCCACCGAATGAGCAACTACTCAACGATGGCGAACTGCAAAGACGACGCATGTCGGATCTGCTGCACAAGCCCGAGGCACAGATATCTCCAGCTACCAGTCCGTTCAATCGCATCGACTTCAACGTGGACGAAACAGAATCGCCATTAAATGGCTATTATGCTCCCACTAGTGCAAATCATCTAACGACTCGCTCAATGGACGATCCATCGTGGCGCTCACGCAACGCAAGCTGGGTCACTAACGATTCACGACGAAATTCTTCCCGTGAAGAACGGCGTCGCGAGATTGAGATGGGACAATGAGTAGCGGAAGCTCTTCAAGGACTCATAGAAGGTGGATCAGGCTGTCGATCAATCCGTGTCTCTGCTGGTCAAGGATCTCGCGATCACGATGTCCCGACATCATGGTCTGCAACAAGGCGTTTATCAAAGGGTGAATGTTACTGTATTATACTTGTTGCGTTTGCTTATACGAACAGGTGATATATTGTATTTCTAATGAAACAATAATGATACATTCGATTACAACCCATGACGCTATCCAGGTGCCTTGAGTTGGGACAAACTCGTCAGATCGGAGAGCAGCAAGCTTGGCAATTCACAAAAGTTGCACTGGACCTACAAAGGCGACAAAGCCGTGGTCTCGACATTCTTTGAGTTATTATGCTCAACACTTCTTTGATGTTCAAAGACGTCCTTGTTCTATTCAGCATTGTACTCGTCAGACAAAGAGCTTTCAGATACTGTCTATCGAGCATATATGAACCACCTTCTGTGTGTCGTTCCAGAGGGTCAGATCATACAGCTAACAAAGGACACAGTAAGTAGAGACAGGTCTCGAAGTTCACTAACAACCAACCAGAAATCCCTAACTCGACTTTGACGCCAACCATGTGCTGGGGAATTCGGGACCATATCTTTTGCGAATCGTGCCGCGAAGAGACTGTTCTTGAGATCAACTGGCTCGGTTGTCAAATTGAGTTTCGCGAAGTGGATTCGCCTGTCTGCCAGACCCCTATCATCACCGATATGTTTACATACCGCTCGTGCCAGACATGCCAGACCGAGGCCAACGATGGAGGTAACCCTGAAGACGTTTATCCAGAGCCCTTCACTCCTCGAGGCTTCCCTGACACCAAGCCTGTGATCCCAGTAGACAGAGTCCACCTTCCTGAGCCGACGGCCTATGAATCGTTTTCAAACCTTGAGAACCTTGCAGGATCTGCTGACGAGTTGCCTAGTTATGAAGATGCGATGAACGACTCGCCCAGCCCACCATCTTACGATTTGGTCATCGTGCGCGATAACGACCATGATCCTTGGTTCGCTGCGAGAACAGCTTACGGTCTTGCTCATGAGCGTCATCAAGAGTTGATGGCCGTCGCCAAAAAGCGCAGACAAGACATCCGTAAGTACTTGATTCTGCGCTTGCCCGTTGATCTTATCAAGATACTAGACTATGCGACCGAGGTCATCGAATCCTTTCTGTCTGAAGAAGAGCAAAGAATCTCCCGTATAGACTTGCTTGGGCGTTGTCTCGAGACAATCTATGATGAGATCGACCTCCTTCCCAGTCCGCCGGAGATGGCCTCGCTGGAGCAAAAGCGTCAGTCTATCATCAGAGAGCTGGAAGGATATATTGATCGTCAGAGTACGCCGGAGACTGCAGAGGAATGGGATTTGAGACTCGAGAGCTTGTTGAGTCATGTCCGCATGGAGCTGTTGAGGGATAGCAAGAACAGGATCAAGAAGATAACGGCTACTGTAAGGGCTATGCGTGCAGATGTTTCGTCATCTTGATTGTTTAATTGTCTTGCCTCTGGTAGGTAATAAGATTATGGAGGTATGTATGAATCTGTTTGTTCAATATGCTCTAATGTCGTAACAATTTCTGATCATCTTCTGCTCATGTTCCCATACATCTTTGCAATTTCTATCGGCGCTCTTGTGATATCACCCAGTAAAGATATTCAATAAACTATCACTACTCACGTTGTAGGGCCAGAGGAATTTATTCACAATCTTTCGAGCAAAATCGATTTTTGTTGCATAAGACGGTCTCTCAATTGAGGCTTGATGCCAGATCAAGTGATCTTTCCAAACTTCGCGATACGTTCATTCTTCCACAGAGACCTGTCATCTTCTGTAGATTGTGCCAGTTCTTTACTTTACAGCTAGCATATACAACATGTGATGTTTTTTGTTTCACGATGCAAAAGTACACACGATCGATATTCAAGATAAGAAAAAAAGATTGTATTAATTGAGACCCCTAATCAGGGAAACTTACCATGAGACCCAAACACCAACTAGCGACCGCACCTATCTAGGACGGTTCAACCGTTTAGAAGTAGTAGCACTTGCAAAAAATGCAGAACCAGATGTTTTCACGAGAAGAGGGAGCCCAGACACAAGTTCTACCACAGCCGCATACCGGAGCGTCGGTACTACTGCTAAGAGTAATGTTGGTAGTGGAGATGGAGGTGTTCTTGTTGCACATCTTTGCTTTGGGTATGTGAACGGGTTCTGTGTTAGTCTGGTGTCTGGTCGTTGGTGGTTGGATGGCGTTGGATCTGGCCTGAGTATTGACGGAGAGCTTCTTGCTATATATAGCAACCTCCGGAAGGGTTGTCTTGTTCTAGTGTTGCGAAAGGGTTGTGTTCAAGACAATGGATTTGTCTGCCATACAAAGAAGTTCGTGATCAAACAAAGCATCTTTATGAAAGCTGCATAACAACATCTCATTGTCCTCGTAGACTATGCTTCTTTGACGACCGACTTGACCTTGTCTTCCTACCTCGTACCTTTGTTTACTACAACAATGGGACAAAGAAGGCCAGGCAGTATGTCCACTGTAGCTGAAGAATACTTAATCAGCATCAACTCCCACAGATATACAGATCATCAAGCAACTCACAAACAAACAGCTTACGAACCCTCAACGCTTACCACTCTAAACACCTACCACCACCAACTTATCATAAGTAAAGATGGGCAACACTGGATACCCCAAGCCTCCACCCCCAAAGTGCAGATGGTGCGGTAGAACTTGCTACTTCTCGGCCCTTGTAGGTTGGTGCTGCCACAACTGCAGTTAAATCTTCACCGGAGAATTAAGTGCAAACGAAAAGATGGTTCCAGTAAGTCTCTCTCCTTCCTTGTAAGATCACGGAGTTGCTTGAAATATATTTCATCACAATAAAAACAATTTTTTTTTCTAAATTTGAAAAGCCATGATCCTCTTTCTCTTTCATGACCCGTGCGTGTGCTAGTAATGTGAAACTTGCTTAGACAGTGACTGTTGAGGCCTCGTAGATGCAAAAAGGCAGCATGCGAGGGATATCCCCAAGAAAAATGCAAAAGAAAGGCCTCAACCCGAGATCGAATCGGGGACCTCCTGCAATTTAGATAAACCCAAAGCAGGAATCATACCACTAGACCATTAAGGCTTTTTTGTATACACAATTGTGCTTCGGAACGCAACAAGAACACTGTCTCACAGAGAAACTCCTGGCAAGAATTTTGGTGCTTGTCGCCGACCAGCTTTGGTGGATGCACCGCGGTCTGCAGGCAGATCCGTGAGTGATTATTGCTTTGAACGCGCTGCTCTCTCAATAGAAAGGCAATGCATTCAGCTGATCATCAAACCATCTGTCAGAGCAAGTGTCGAGTGTCTTGTAGTGTGCAAGAACAAAGAGTGAACAAAACCAAGAAAAACTTTTGTGAATTTTTTGTTGACTTCATCACGGCTCGGAACGAGTCGGCGAAGAGTATTGAAATCGTTCCCAACAACCAGAACCCTTCCGTTAGCATTGATGAACATCAACTGTATGAACAGCAGCCATGAACGACCGTGATCAATCAACAGCCATCCCAGATCGTTCAGTAGCTTGTTTAGGGCAGCTCCGTCCAGACCTAGCGCGAACAGATCTTCTCAATTTTGAACACCGCGAATCAAGGTCTTGATCCCTTCGCCCCTGCCTACACTCTCCCAAGCATCAGGTGCTTCCTCAAATGCGACAGTTCTCGAGATCAACTTCTTGACATCAATCTTGCCATCCTTCAGAAATCCAATGGCCAGCTCGAAATCGCCAGTTCCATATCTGAAGCATCCCTTGACCACTGCCTCTTTCTCACCAAGTTTCGTCATCGGCACCATCACATTCGGCTTGCCACAGCCTGTCTGCACATATGTACCTCCAGGCGCTAATACATGGATACCCATCTGAACACAAGGCTCAGCGCCAGAAGCCTCGATAACGATATCAGCTCCGCGATCAAATTGGAACCGCTCGACAATCGCTGCAGCATTGGTCGCTCCATCCGCGTTTATCTCCGGTGTAAAGGTTCCCGTAGCAGCAAATTCCTTGACGAATTCCAGTCTCGCGGCATTCATGTCGACCGAGATCACCTCCACAGCACCAAATTGACGAGCCACAGCAGCACATAATATTCCCACAGGACCAGCTCCAAACACCACGACCCTGTGCCCTGGCTTGACCTCGGCCAATCTGATCGAATGCACAGCAACAGCCAACGGCTCCACAAGCACTCCTTCCTCAAGACTCACTTCTTTTGGCAATTCGTAAACAAACGCCTCGGTAAGTTTGTAGTAAGCACACAGACAGCCGTGGGTAGCGGGGCCAGGACCAGGGGATGCTGCAAAAGCCATATCAGGGCAAAGGTTGTAGCGACCAGATTTGCAGGATTTGCAACGAGAGCATGGAAGGCCGGGTTCGATGCAGACGTTGTCGTTGACGGAGAGGGTTGTCACGGCGGATCCGATGCTGTGGACTATTCCAGAAGCTTCGTGGCCCATTGTCAAGGGGTTGGAGGGAGAGACCTTTAGACCGACTCCACCATGATGCCAGAAATGGACCTAGAATGGTTTTAGCTTGCCGTGTCTTCAAGGTGTTGCGTTCCGGCTCTTGACTTTTGTATGTCCTTGTCTTGTGCCTTAAGAAAGCGTAGGGATAGACTCACATCGCTGCCGCACACACCGACATATGCAATTCGGATAATCACATCGTGAGGATCATTAATCACAGGCACATCTCGTTCCTCAAATCTAGCATCATGTGGATCGTAGAGAAGGCATGAGAGATTTGGTATACCAGTCGCCATGCTGAATACCTAAGGTCAGTCCAGAGAAGCAGGATCAAAGCTATCAAAAAATAGGATGCGGGGTCGATGTCGGACCGCTTTGTATAGTATACTTTTGCGATTAAGGTTGCAGGCGTGCATGCCACCTCGGGAGACAGTCGTCCGATGAACCTTGGGTTTGATGCTCAAATATCGGAACACAGCACACCGATCAATCGTCACGCAGTCACCATTGAGAAAGAGCGGGACAGGAAGATTGCAGTCCAAATTGAAGAAGAAGAAGAAGAAGAAGAAGAAGAAGAAGATAAATGTTCATGAGTGTTTCGTGACACAAGGTATATACAATTCGTAGCATGACAGAGGCCTTCCGCAAAACCAGCTTGTCAAGTCCCATAAAACCAGATCTGACCAGATCCCCAAACATAATCCTGCTTTAGACGACGCGCTCGATGACCTGGACGTTGGCCTTCTTCTCGTCGATCTTGTCGGCCTCGTACAGGTCGCTGATCTCGGCCTCCTTGGCGCCGTAGCGACCAATCTTGTACCAGGGAAGCTCGAAGAGCTTGTCGATGCCCTCGAGGGATCTGCCAGAGGTCTCGGGGATGGTGAACCAAGCCCAGATACCGCCGATGATGGTGATGGCAGTGAAGAGCCAGAAAGTGCCGGCAGGGCCGAGACCGCCCTCCTTGTGGTCGAGGAGCATGAGAGGAACGGCGCGCGAGTTACCGTACTGGTTGACGAAGTGGAAGCACATGACCAGGGAGGAGGAGATGGCTCTGATGCGGAGAGGGTAGATTTCAGCGTTGAGGAGGTATTGCATCGAGTTCCAACCCATGGCCCAACCGAAACCGGAAAGGTAGATCATGACAAGGGCGACGGTAGAAGCAGACTTTTGGCTCTTGCTGAACTCAAAACCCTTGTCTTCAATGCCAGGGACAGCGGTAAGGAAGGCAGCGACGTAAGCCATACTGATGGCCTGGCAGGCGATACCGATGCTGAGAGAGCGCTTGCGACCGATCCAGTCGACCAAGAAGAGAGCACAGGCGATGGCAGCAACGAACTTGACAACACCGAAAATAGCAGTAGCGAAGAGCTTCTCGTTCTGGCCCTTAGTTCCGAGAAGAGCGAAGAAGTCGGGAGCGTAGACGGTCATCGATTGAGCACCGGACCACTGCGACAAGACCTGAGATCCGAGACCAATATAAAGGCGGTAAGCGTTGTTGGGCATGAAGAACATCTCCTTGATATAACCCATAGCACCTTGTCCCATGGTGGCTTCCTGCTCCTCGTGGAGTTGGTGCTCGATATCGGCGATTTCACCCTGGACAACCTCGTGGTCGATGGGCAGTCCACGGACACGAGCCAGGTTGGCCACTGCATGCTCGCGTTGACCAGCCTTGATCAGGTAACGAGGTGATTCGTAGTTGAAGAAGGAAAGGATGAAGATCAGACCAGCGAACATCAAGTGGATTGAGGTAGGAACCTCCCATGAGTTGGGCGAAGTCTTGGAGATGTGGAGAGAGCTGCCCCAGGAGGCGAAGTAGGCAAGCATGATACCGATGTAGACGGAGCCGGAGAAGACGCAGGTGCACAAACCACGCACAGATTTAGGAGCGATTTCAGAGACTGTAGTCGTGTTAGTTAGCTGATTCCATTGTCTGAGGTGTAGGGGACATACTGTAAACAGGAGCAATGACTGTAGTCTGACCAATACCCAGACCGGCGATGAAACGGCCTGCATACACTTGGCCCAAGCGACCTCCGCCCACGGTGGAAGTCATAAAGATAACGATACCGAGCATCCACACGAGGCAGAGCTGGCGAGTGGCCCAAAGACGACCGATGCGATCAGCAAGGACGAAGGCCAAGAGAGCACCTCCAACCGAGCCAATCTGGACCATGGCCGAAACGTTGGCCTTAACTTGAGCAAGGTCTACGGTGTCGAGCTTGTTGAGGCCAAGGGCATGTTGGAAGTGCTTGGTTGCAAATGTTCCAGAGATCAAACCCTCATCGATACCACGGGCAGCACCCATGATACCAAAAGAGAGAACGGCGAACCATAGCTTCCAGTTCAGAACCTCTGGGGGTTCATTTCCGTTCTTCTTGAACGTGAAGATGTTGACTGGCTTGCCTCCAGCACCCATATTGTCGGATTGAAAGGTAAGAAGAGAAGAATGGGGAAGAGAGGTAGTGAGAGGAATGGGCTGGTGGACGATTGTAGCAGACCTGCCTTGCTTTATACCATTCAGGCTCTGCACGCCCCGCGACCTCCTTCTCATTCCATTCTCCGTCGGTTGGCGAACGGTCTGACCATTCTAGGCGGACTCCACAGTCCAAATCGATTGATCTGGAGAAAAAACCATCCCCGGACCCCAGTCGCGTGGGGTGTGTAGCCGATCGCCAAGGAGAACTCTATATGCCAAGAGAAACATGGGGTATGGCCAAGGCGCGTGGCGGCAGGTGGTGTGTCTGCTTGTTTCGTTCTCGGAACCTTTTTATTTTCGGTGCTGACCGACTCTAGATGCAACGCCCGGCGAGAAGTCCAGATGTTAGCTGCAAATCACAGCCTGACCTGCGGCTCTGATTAGTCCAGATCCGCCAGTAATGTAGGAGTGAGTTATTGAAGCAATCCGCATCGATTGAGCCTTGCATCAACGATCGACGCGTTCTGTTCTGACTTGTTTCTGGGGCATGGCTATCAATGCGGAGAGTCCGGGGCATGCTGTGGGCCCTAGACTCTGCGAGCGAGGCCGATGGTCTGTGCATGTACCGAATGAAACGTGCTTTGATAGCAAGCGCACAAGGTTTTCTTATTCGACGGCGGTCTCCTCGTCTCTTTCACGCTACAACTGACGCGACTCTTGGGTCGCACAAGACGCTCGAGATCGAGTATCGGGAGCACCATGCCAGGGTATAGCCTCCACTCCTTGCCGAGAAACATCCATGTCCTCAATCGATAGTGACGGTGGTCTGAAGAGTGGAGACTCCGAGCAGGAGTGACTTGGCAGGCGCTGAATAGGATTATTGCATGTGAGCCAGAGGCGTTCTTCCCGAGTCGGCAATGTTGCAACTTCGGCATGCCGAACACCAACCAGAAACTCGAAGTGCCTGACATTCGTCTCTTTCTGGAAGCTTTGAGCTAACAATATCTGGCTAATTGGCTCTTACTCGTATCAGAGATGGGTTTGTGTGGCATTGTTTGCGACTATGACACCACCTTTAACCGTCTTCATTATTGTGGTTGGTCCATAGCTCAGTGCATGTGGCCAGACGGCAAACAATGGTCATCAGGTGAAGTCCGGCGCCACGTTTCTTGGTATCGGTAAGCAATTTTGCAGCAGGATTGGCTCCGCTTCTTGGCGAGAGAAGACTGTTCAACGTTCACCCGCCCTCGACCAAAGCCCTCAGAAGCTCGCGAAGGCTTCCTTGGCCTGCTTGCTTCTCTTTGACTTTGGCTTGCGATACTTCGATACTTCGGGTGTGCACGGGACCTTGAAAAAGCAAGTGATGTCTGATATCGTATGCTGGAATTGTTGAAAGATGGATTCAAAGATGTGGTTTTGTCTGATGTCTGAAAGGGATTTTGATATTGTGGGGTGCACCGCGCGCTTAATCTATTCGCGCTTGGATATGACTTGCAACCGTGTACTAGCCAGGTTTGAAGGCCCCCTGTCGCGAGCGAGAGGACCCACAGACATCCACTCGATAGCGTGATATCGTCCCACGGTGTACCGACTCGTGCCGTTGAACAAGATGGACACTCACGGTCTCTCCCGAACGGAGGTGGGGTCTTCAGGGCAGAATGCAATGCTCGGAGCAACTCGTGTCGGTTCCACCTGGAAAGGAAAAACCTGGAGACGCAACTAACTATTCGAATACGCCGGAGACATGTGCGTGGAGGGAATAGCAGATCGCAGACTGCGCCTCAGCCGTAGAGGCGTTGTGTACCAGGTACCATTCGGCGCTTAACTCTTGGAAGTTGGAAGGTCCTTGACTTCATTCGAGCAGTTGACCGCGGAAAAGCGGGCGAGGCATGGCCAGACTGTTTTTGCTTGGTGCTGGAACCGAAGATCTGCTGGATGTGCTTTTTGTGAACTCAAGGAATGATGACCTTGTCCATAGTATCCTCAACAGTCCGCAGAAGAGGGGCGATGCGGTTGGCATCGCGCAGGACCTCCGGGATGTTTTCTCTGTGCATCTGTAGCTTGGATTGGACGACGTCGTATGATTCCTCCTTGGCCGTGTACTGTCGAATCACGGTCTTGGAAGCCAACTCGATATAGATTCGAGTATCTCTGACGCGCACAACGACTCCGTCCAGACGCAGGAAGAACCTACACAAGAGTAGAAGACGCTCGGCCATGACACGGATCTTGCAGCTGAAGATGGCGATACCATTATCAGCCAATTCGTCTTCGTAAAAGATGACATCGTCGTAGAATAGTATAGGGTCCGGACGTGAGAGAAGATCAGTTCTGATGGGATCTCTGGACTGGTCAGTTGGCTGCCAGACGACAGCAGGATCCGGGCTGTGAGTGTGGCCTTTGAAGTCTGTGCTGTATGACCAGTCGAATGGCTTGACGACTTCCTTGATGCCCTCGTGGTGGTGTTGGCTAGTAGGTTTTTAGCGAAAACTGATTTGGACAATGAATTCAGACCGCACATACCGATCTTTCTGCCACTCCTTGGAATACGCAACCTGCAACATGCCATCGGCAGTCTTGGAGACGCGGTCAAGAGCATCGAAAGCATTAAAGTCGACGGTCCAGCCAGAAGGGACATGCTCAATAGCAACGAGATTATCACCGAAAATCATCTCGGGTACAGGAATACCAAGTTTCTCGTTCATGGCATTTATAGGGCCAGCCTTGAGAATTGGTCTCTTGCGCGTGCTGATTCTCCATTGCTTGTTGCGCGAGGTGATAGTGTCAACACCCTGAGTGTCTAATTGTTCTCCGTTGGAAGCCATGGTGATCTGGTCAGATTAATTAAGACGGAGGAGACTTCTATCGTTGATGATATGATTTGATCTGATCTGATAGAAGCTCTCTCATGTCGAATCTCGATGCGAGTGATGCGGCCATGCAAGCGCGGCGATTGCTGGAGAAGGCTTGGCGTCGGTTGCTGGGCGCCATCTTTGTTTTGTCAACAACAGACCTGATTCCTTCTCTGAAAAGCATCAACCGTCGCACATCTCGGACAACACCGTCCACTTGCTAACCATACAGCAACTACTGGAATTCGATTCAATCCAATCCGCCTGTAATCATGGACGTTCAGTCACTCGAGTCCCGCTTCGAGGGCATCTCAGTCAACGACGAGAATCACGATCAAAACTCACACAAGTCAAAGGTAGAGCGACGGCGCCGGCAGTACAGCAAAGGACAAGAATCGTGACTGACACCAGACACAGGGCTCCATATCCATTTCTAGCTTGGGCGCCGCTGCCGCTGCCAACCGATTGAAGCTCCCATTGCAGAAGCTGCCTGCCAACGCCGCCAAAAACTCATTGTATTCTGCCAATGGCGCCAACACGGCCGCTACCATCGCAAAAATCACCCTTCCCTCTCAAGCAGCACAAAGATCGTCCGACTCAGAACCCCGCCGCTCAGATCCCCAGTCTATGCTATCGTCGATCCCCCAACAACCTTCCACACCCAGACAATTCCATCTCGGCATGTTTGAAATCGGCAAACCTCTCGGCAAGGGCAAGTTTGGAAGAGTATACTTGGCGCGAGAACGCTCTAGTGGCTTCGTTTGTGCGCTCAAGGTACTACACAAGATTGAGCTCCAGCAAGGAAAGGTCGAAAAACAAGTCCGCCGAGAAATCGAGATTCAGTCGAATCTTGCCCACCCCAACATCCTCCGTCTTTTCGGCCACTTCCACGACAGCAAGCGCATTTTCTTGATTCTCGAATTCGCCGGCAAGGGCGAGCTTTACAAGCACTTGCGCCGTGAACAGCGCTTCCCGGAATGGAAGGCTGCCTCGTACGTCGCTCAAATGTGTGCTGCTCTCAAGTACCTGCATAAGAAGCACGTCATTCACCGCGACATCAAGCCCGAAAACATTCTGGTTGGCATTCACGGCGAAATCAAGATTAGTGACTTTGGCTGGTCGGTGCACGCTCCCAACAACAGGAGGAACACCATGTGCGGAACTCTCGACTACCTGCCCCCAGAGATGCTGAAGCCTGGCAAGGACGAGAACTGGTACAACGAGAAGGTCGACCTGTGGAGTCTGGGTGTCTTGACGTACGAGTTTTTGGTAGGAGAGGCACCGTTCGAGGACACGCCTTCCATGACACAAAAACGCATCGCTCGTGGAGAAATGACGATTCCTCCATTCGTGAGTGCCGAAGCCAAAGACTTGATCAAGAAGGTATGCGCAATCTCGAGGTTACAGTGCCGAGAATCAGATGACTGACAAGACTATAGTTGCTCGTTCTAGACCCGGAAAAGAGAATCCCATTACACGAGGTGGAGCAACATCCTTGGATCATCAAGCACTGTGTCAAGGGCGAGAGAGCTTATAACAGAACCTCTGCCAGCAGCAACAAACAGCGCCCAAGCGAATGAGATCAGAGACCGGTGGCATAATTACGATCAAGGGGGTTAAGGTAGGTTGCATTTCTCTAGGGATATCCGGGTGGTTATAGGCGTTCATGGGCGCGCCTGCGAGGCAAGATGCATGAAATGGAGGGGCGTTCTGGATCGAGCATAATTGCAGCCTCATCGGCTGATGCATTGTTGAGTTTCTGTACACATGAGGAGAAGTATTTCCTGAATCGAATGAGACGATTGTCTCTAGTTCACAGCAAGTTTCGAGTCCTACAAACGTGACAAGACTTGACGTAGTATCTTCAAAATAAGCCTAGCTGTTTGTGAAGTTGAGACAGAAACCAAGACTCGGGTATTGACGCCAGTGCTATGCAACAAAAGAGAGGAGAGAGGCATGAAGATGGACAAGCAGAAGCAGATTACTTGTAGATCTCGTCGAACGGTCTTGTGTCGTTGAAACAGCTGTCCCAGACTTCGTCGACGACACGAGCAGCGTGCACGTTGTCTTTGCAGCTTGGCCTGTTGGCGACTGACAGAGTAGCTCTCCTTCGCACACACTCTTGCAGCTGCTGTGTGATGTTCCATTGCCCGCGAGTGAAGAACTCGCGGCCAAAGCGGCATTCTCCTGACAAGGTTGAGGCGCGAATCTAAAAGATGGTCAATTGTATTCTCGAGTACGACAGAGCCATGAATCAACGTACCTCCATACATGCAGCATGTCTGAGGTCCAGAGGATCCAGCTTGAACCTCAGATGATCGTAGGCGTGGACCATCTCATGGGCCATGGTATCTTCCATGTGACCTCTATTCCTGAACTTGTTGGCGCACAACAAGATGCCAAAGTCTGGGTCAAAGCCGCCGCTCTGTTGTGTGGTGCAGCGCTTGACGCGCATGTTTGTCTCGTTCAAGTCATGGCCGAGCAAGTTGATGTTGTGGCGCATGAACCTCACTATGGGCGAATACTCGAGCAGCCATTTGCGGTCCTTTTCTGCGCGCTTGATGTCGCGTTCCTCGTTGATTGTGTCTTTGATGTCAAAGTAGGCTTCTCTTTCTTGCGGCGTTGCGCCTCCAGTCAGAATGTTGAAGAAGGTGGACCAGGTGTAGAAGTCTTGGTCCAGTGATGGTGCGGACGGCGAGTTGGCCGTCGTCGTCTCTGGTAATGAGTTTGTATTGCTTTGCGACATGATTCCTGCTATGGTAAAGGTGAATGTGATGGCAGAATGTTTCTTTGCAATGGTCGCGGAGCGGAGGCCTCAGAATAGACATGGATTGCGATTGGCGGGCCGTGACCGAGTGACGCCGCCCCGCCCCGCCCTTCTGTTTCCGCCCTAGAAATGATTCACCCGTCAAGACCGTCTATAACAGACATGTGAATTGCAACACTTGCGGTTGCTTCTGCACAGAAGGACCTGCACCATGAAGAAGCACCTTACCATTGTCATCAAGCTCGGTATCTCCATTGTCGACCCCTCTTGCACTCCAATGCTGACTGTTGCGCAAAGGCACTTCGTCAATTGTCGACGAAAAGAGCCACGAGCCGCTCCTCTCAATTCTCTCCACCATTGTCGAAACCGCCTGCAAACTACAAAAAGATGGACATCGCGTAGTCATCGTGTCGTCTGGCGCCATTGGCGTGGCTCTGGGCCACATGGAGATGGAGCGCAGACCGAAACACCTTCCCCAAGTCCAAGCCCTGGCTGCCATCGGACAGTGCAAGCTCATGAGTCTATGGGATCAACTGTTCATGCACAGAAGACAACCAATCGCCCAGATTCTGCTCACCAGGAATGACATTGCCGACCGCACTCAGTACCTCAATGCACAGAACACGTTTATCGAGCTGATCCACATGGGTGTCATTCCCATCGTCAACGAGAACGACACCTTGTCCGTCGCTGAAATCAAGTTTGGTGACAACGATACCCTCTCTGCCATCACGGCTGCCATGGTCCAGGCCGACTACCTCTTCCTTATGACAGATGTAGATTGCCTGTACGACAGCAACCCTCGCTCAAATCCCAACGCCAAAGCCATTGAGGTTGTCGAGGATATTGGAGACCTGGTCGCCGATGTCTCGAGTGCTGGATCCTCGGTTGGCACTGGCGGCATGGCCACCAAGATCACCGCAGCTAGACTAGCAACCTCTGCGGGTGTAACAACCATTATTACTCGCTCGGACAAGCCTGGAAACATTGCCAACATTGTCGCATATGCTGAATCGAAGAAGGCAGAGGAACTCGCAGCTAAACGCTCGTCACGACAGAGCTCAACAGAAGGCACAGAATCTTTGAGCAACTCGACAAGCAACTTGACCCTGGAGGACTCTTCGCTCGTAAAGAAGGCCATTGTCAATGAAGTATCAAGCACCAACGGCGCCACATCGCCCAAGCTCGATGCGCCGTCATTACCTCCACTACACACTCGCTTCGTCCCCGACCTTCATCCCATCAGAGACCGATACTTCTGGCTGCTGTATGGTCTCGCTCCGCACGGAACAGTCTACATCGACAAAGGCGCGCACAGAGCACTGGCCGACAAGGCTGGTCTATTACCAGCAGGCGTGGTAGAGGTCGAGGGCAACTTTGCACAGCAGGAAGCCGTGCGGATAGTGGTGGTGTCACGCAAGTCAAGGGGATCATTCGAGTACGAAAAGGAAGACCCTGCACCCTTTGAAGTTGGCAGAGCGTTGGTCAACTATTCGGCAGCGGAGATTAATAGGATTCGCGGCCTCAAAAGCACAGAGATCCACGGTGCTTTGGGTTATGCGGACAGTGAGTACATTGCGCTGAGAGAGAACATTGCATTTGGCAATAGGACGAGCAGGCCTACCACGCCTAGTCGCATGTCGATGAGCCATGAGGTTGAACAGAGACATTAGACATGTCCTCACAAAAGAAGGGGAGCATGGGTTGTTCTTTCTTTGTTTATTGTCAAAAGTAATTCAAACTAGTAGTGTGTGCTGCCGCAAGACTTTGCCACAAGTGTTCCAACATTGTGTTGTATCCGCATGATGGTGCTCCTTTGTTTGCAGATGCATCAGATTGTTGCATTATGTTCGGCAGGTGTTCAGATGTAAAGAGTGGAGACAGCTGGAGGCTTCAAAGTTGGAGGAGAAGTCGCCAGCCAGAAAGCAGGGGTTAGTGGTCTGTGCGTCATGGTGGAGTTAGGGAGTGGACAAGTTTACAGCTACAGCTACCACCAGCAACAAGATTGAATTGTATCTCGCCATTAATTTGTATCGCCGCTTCGCAACTGTCAGGGACACAGCGAGCCAAGAGCCAGGAACTCCCCCGGACAGACAGGACACTACCCCTTGCATAAGCTGGACCAGTAGCCAGAATGCGCCTGGACGTGAAGGTGAGAACCACCGGCCACCACTCAACACGACCGCAATGGACACGGCTCACACGCATATCGATATACAGAGACAACTCTTTGCCCGCTCCGAGCGAGTGAAGGGCATCGACTTCCATCCTACCGAGCCATGGGTAAGTTCGAGACAAGCCTCGAGGCAGGGCCACTGTTGACTAACGAAACATAGATCCTCACAACCCTTTACAGCGGTATGCTCCATCACTAGACGTATCCGGACTCCAACTCTGACACGCATCACAGGCCATGTGTACATCTGGTCGTACGAGACACAAGCCATCGTCAAGACATTCGAACTCACCGACGTACCCGTACGAGCTGGCCGCTTCATTGCGCGCAAGAACTGGATCGTTTGCGGTTCCGATGACTTCCAATTACGCGTCTACAACTACAACACGTCCGAGAAGATTACCTCGTTCGAGGCACACCCCGACTACATCCGTGCGATAGTCGTTCACCCCACACAGCCCTTTGTTCTGACCGCATCGGATGACATGACAATCAAGCTCTGGGATTGGGAGAGAGGATGGAAGTGCGTGCAGATCTTCGAGGGCCACAGCCACTATGTTATGGGTCTGGCCATCAACCCCAAGGACACAAACACTTTCGCTTCGGCTTGTTTGGACCGCACCGTCAAGATCTGGAGTCTGGGCTCAAGCACCGCAAACTACACCCTCGATGCACACGACACCAAGGGCGTAAACCACGTCGACTACTACCCGCAATCCGACAAGCCTTACTTGCTCACCACCTCGGACGACCGCACTGTCAAGATTTGGGACTACACCACAAAGGCTCTGATCGCAACCCTCGAGGGCCACACCAGCAACGTCTCTTTTGCCTGCTACCACCCCGAACTGCCCGTCATCATCTCCGGTTCCGAAGATGGCACCGTCAAGATCTGGCACGCAAACACATACCGTCTGGAACAGTCCCTCAACTACGGTCTGGAACGTGCATGGTGTGTCAGCTACCAGCGCGGCCGTCAGGGCATCGCTATGGGTTTCGACGATGGTGCTGTGGTAGTCAAGATGGGTCGTGAAGAGCCTGCTGTATCCATGGACAACTCTGGAAAGATCATCTGGGCCCGCCACAACGATATCCTTACTGCTGTCATTAAGGGAGGAGACAAATCACTGACAGATGGCTCGCCTCTGACTCTGCCCTCAAAGGACCTTGGCTCTACCGAAATCTACCCCCAGACTCTTATCCACTCTCCCAACGGTCGTTTCGTCGCTGTATGTGGAGACGGTGAATACATCATCTACACCGCTCTTGCCTTGAGAAACCAGGCCTTTGGCTCTGCTCTTGACTTTGCTTGGGGATCCAAGGAGAACGACAAAGATTATGCCATCCGCGAGTCTTCCATGTCTGTCAAGACTTTCCGCAACTTCAAGGAGAAGGCAGTTCTCGACATTGGTTTCCAAGCAGAAGGTCTTAGCGGTGGTGTCTTGCTCGGTGTCAAGGGTCAAGGTGGTATTGGCTTCTTTGACTGGGAGACAGGTCAGCTTGTCCGCAGAATTGAGGTTGACCCCAAGAACGTAAGTTGTTGTTTACGAATGTACTCTGCTCGAGAGCTAACACTCTTTCCAGGTTTACTGGTCAGAAAGCGGCGAGCTTGTCACTCTTGCTTGCGAAGACACATTCTACGTCCTCCGCTTCTCTCGCGAGGAGTATCAGAACGCACTTCAAGCAGGAGAGGCTGACGAGGATGGTGTCGAGGCCGCCTTCGAGGTTGTCACTGATGTCAACGAGAGGTATGTTACCTCTCATCCAACACTCCGTCAACATACACTAATAGAAAGCCTAGTGTTCGCACTGGTCAATGGGTCGGTGACTGCTTCGTCTACACTAACAGCACCAACCGCCTGAACTACCTTGTCGGTGACCAAACTTACACCATCTCGCACTTCGACTCTCCTCACTACGTTCTTGGTTATATTCCTCGCGATGGCCGTGTTTACATTGCCGACAAGGATGTTCAGATCGTCTCGTTTGCTCTCTCACTATCAGTCATTGAGTACCAAACGCTCGTCTTGCGTGGCGATCTCGATGCCGCCAATGAGATGCTCGCCGATATTCCTGAGGACCAAAAATCGAAGATTGCTCGTTTCCTCGAAGGTCAAGGCTACAAGGAGCAAGCCCTGGAGGTGGCAACCGACTCTGAGCACCGCTTCGATCTCGCACTCAGCTTGAACCAGTTGGACATTGCTCTCGAGCTCGCTCGTGAGGCCGACGTCGAACACAAGTGGAAGACTGTCGGTGACGCCGCACTCACAGTCTGGAATATGCGCCTCGCAGAAGAATGCTTCACCCACGCAAAGGACATGGGCAGTTTGCTCCTCCTCTACACCTCGAGCTGCAACGAGGCTGGCCTGAGGAGACTGGCCCAACAGGCCGACGACGCCGGTGCCCGCAACGTGGCATTCAGCTGCTTGTGGCAAGTCGGCGACTTGAACGCATGCATCGACCTCCTGGTCCGCACCGACCGCACCGCCGAAGCCGTCCTCTTCGCCCAGACCTACCTCCCCAGCAGGGCGCCCGAGATCGCCAAGCTATGGAAGCAAGCACTCGAGTCAAACGGCAAAGCCAAGGTCGCCAGACTATTGGGCGTGCCGCCCACCGATGGCGAGGGCGATGCAGACCTGTTCCCCGAATGGGACTCATATCTCCAGCTCGAGAAGGACGGAGGCAGCAAAAGCCACGACTTGATTGATGTTGGCGATGACGAGGCCGAAGCAGAAGAAGAGGAGCAAGAAGAGGGCGTCGAGGCCGAGGAAGCAGAGGCAAATGCCGCGCCTGTGGCAGCAGACGAGGCCGACGAGCCAGCATCACCGCAAACAGATACAGAGGTTTAGACGGGGAGAGGGGCTATTTGAGTTGGCAAGCACAGGGCAGGGGCGCCTTGTTACACCTTATTGCGTGAATTGAAAGAAATGAAAAGGTTATGTTTTTATCTCTATTTTGGCATCTGCCATAGACTTGATAAGGTACAAAGATGGAGCATCTCTACAGCTTGCTTGTCACCAAGCATGACAGTGAGGCATGATGGTGAGAGAGGTCGGAGAAGTGTCGATGTCAGGAGTGAGCATGGAAAGTTCCGAAAGGGTGGGGAAATTATTTTCGTGGCACGTCCGAACATCACGGCGTAGCAGCGTCGAGTGCCGCCTCTCAGTACGTCTTGGGACTTGCATCTTTTGTCGACCACCCTCCACAACATATCGACAATGCCGCCTCGTGTCGGACCTCGGGCGGGTCAAATCGCTGGATCCCAGCAATGCGTCAGAACGACTAGCAATGCACGCCAATCGGTAGCAAGCCAGCGCGACTTCTCGCAGTCATCAGGCCAACAATTCCACGCCTCATCCAAGAACGACACACGCCTTCGCCGCAACATGTTCTCCTGGCTGAACGGACCTGGTCGCGTGTTCCGTGAACCTCTGCCTGGCTCGACCAACTACCTGGGAGCATACGACCGAAGTGGAAACCTCATGCGCTTGAGAGCTGGCGCAGAACAAGAAAACGACCAAGAGAACAAGGTGGATGTGTCGAAGCTCAACGACGAGGAAAAGGCCCAGTACGAGAAGGAGAAGGAGGAAAAGGCAGCAGAGGACCGAAACAAGCTTCCAAGAGAAAGAGCGGCCGATCTCCGACCGTACCCATTAAACAACGATTTCCGCAGTCAGAGCGTTCTGAGCGAGGAACTGCGCGAGGAGATTTACAAGAAGATTGTCGATGAGAAGTTCGATCTGTCGACTGTCAGTGCTCTGTTTGGTGTCGATATGCGCAGAGTTGCTGCTGTCGTCCGTCTGAAGACGATTGAGCGAAACTGGGCCTCAGAGGTATGTCATGCTGCTATCACCCTCCTGCCCCTTGCACCTGCAATGATGAGACATACAAAAAATTCGATTAGTCTTTATGACACCCACATGGATACAACGCCTATTATTCTGATCTACCCAAACCTCAACCAAACCACGCATGAAAGCACGATTCGTAACAGATTCTGACGAGTTGAACAGGGTAAGAAGCTGGCTACGCCATACCACGACGCAATCTTGCAGATGGTGCCTCAAACACGCTTTAACCGCAAGCTCCTCGAAGACCCCAAGAAGGGCATCACACACGAGTCGATCAACGATCTTCCCGTCCACCCCTACACACGCACACAAATCTTCTACCCAACATCCGAGTCTCGCCAGTTCACCCGCGCCGACGCAGCAAAGGTCTTCTCACCCACCCTTCTGCCCGCCGACGAGCGGATACCCCTGCCAGAATTGATCGACATTGAAAAGGACGCGATCAACAACATGCCGCGTGAGGAGCGCACGGCACGTATCCGTGAGCGTACCGAGAAGAAGCTGCGCGCAAAGCAGGAGAAGGAGCAGAAGCAGCGTCAGTGGGAGGAAAGAAACGTCAAGGTGGTCAGCAACCAGCGCTGGAACTTCCGCTTCCAGAGCATTAGCGTCGAGGATGCAGGCAAGGATGGCCGCGGCAGAGGTGGTGTTGGATGGAGATATGGAAACCCTCACCACGACCGCGAGAAGGGCGAGATCAAGCTGCCTACCAGTGTCGAGTAGGCATGGCTTGGCTCGTGGAGGTTGTACGAGTATTGTAATATATACATATCTACATGACAGAAGGCGGATGGCCTCGTGCCCACCTCTTCGCATTCGCGCATGCTTGTGCACTGTACCTTTGTAGCATCATCAGGTCTCACACAACATGTCATATGATGAAGGTATGAACAGCATGTGCAGAGAAGGTGCCCGAGGCAGTCAGAAGGCAACAAGACTTGAGCCGAAGTTTCGATGTAAAATGAAAGCAGCAGAATACCAACTTTCACACGGCCAGCGTCGGTCTCAGCAGCCACACGCACCTTTCCGACCTGCTTCACCCCCTTGATATACGAGAACGCATTCCTACTCCCCTCGACCAACGCCAAAAACACAATGAGCCTCCTCGGCTACCTCGGGGCGGCGCTAACGTCGATCCTGGTGTCGATACCAACGCTGCACCTGCTGGCATCCGCGACGCACGCGCCGGTGCTGTCCTTTGCTGCCCGCAGCATTGCATCCTTCAGCGCTCTCGTCCTGTGCGCCTGCTATGGCGTCGCCGCCTCGATTGTTCTCCGTCTGGTCGGCTACGGCGGTCTGAGCCAGTGGACTACCGCTCGCGCCTTCAAATGGACCATGTGGACTCTTACCGGCGTCGAGTTCAGGGTCAACGACAAGTATGGCGGCCTCAAGGTGCGCCCTGGTGTCTTTATCGGCAACCACCAGACGTGCGTTTCTTCTTGTGCCCTTTCCTTCTCAAGCGTTCCACTGACATCTAGTCTTTGCAAACAGTGAACTCGACGTCCTGATGCTCGGCTGCATCTTCCCTCCCTACTGCTCCGTCACGGCAAAGAGCAGTCTCAAATGGATGCCCTTCCTGGGCCAATTCATGGCTCTTTCCAAAACCGTCTTTATCAACCGCACCTCGCGCTCCGCCGCCATGGCCGCCTTTTCCCAAGCCGCGGAGACCATGCACTCGGAGCAGCAATCCGTGTTCATTTTCCCCGAGGGCACGCGCTCCTACGCCAACACACCTACCCTTCTTCCCTTCAAGAAGGGCGCCTTCCATCTCGCCGTCCAAGCTCAGGTCCCCATTGTCCCTGTGGTTGTTGCCAATTACAGCAATGTGCTGGATGTCAAGAACAAGACTTTTAACTCTGGCATTGTGCCTGTGTCGATCTTGAAGCCTGTGGAGACCAAGGGCTTGACCAAGGATGACGTGGATGCTTTGGTGGAAAAAGTGAACAAGGATATGGCTGAGGAGTTGGTCAGAATCACCCAAGTCGCCGAGAAGAAGGGTGTTGCTGGTAGCGATGCTTCGTCTCGTGCTGCAAAGAGCTCGGGTATGGGGATTAGTGGTTGAGATGCAGTATCCTGTTTTGGTATTCTGAGACCACAAGACCTCTTTACAAGAAAGAGCGAGGTATGGGGGCTTTGATGACTGTCACATACAAGACACAGGCTACATGCACTAGCCTAGACACCTAAACGACTCTTATGGAAGAAGGGACGAAGCACGTCACGCCCTAACCTCGCGGCAAGCAAGATAAATCAAGCAAGAATCACGGTAGACTTTTACAAGGGATGCTACAAGATAGCTGCGGTTGCTTGCTTCTTTGCTTCAAATCTCCATCGAGCCATAGCGCAGCCACATCTCCCTTGGCATAAAATTTGCATATTACATAACACTATATAGCGAAATCAATACACGATCAAAAGACGATTGCTTCGTTCCTTCCTCGATTCAGTGTTTACTTTGAACAGTTTCCGCTGCATCGGCATCATCCTCTTGATGAGGCTCATGACATATTGATCCACGGTGGCTTCCTGCTCCTCGTAAGGTTGGTCGATATCAGCGAATTCACCCTGTACAACTTTGTGGTCGATAGACAGCCAAAGACATGAGCGAAGTTGGCAGACGGGAGATGAGATATAAAAAACCGTAGACATTTACATTACTGCATAAAAGGAGACGAAGAATCATGATGGTCCACCCATGCCAGGCTCCTTCCCTTCTGCTCCTCCCCTTCTGAACCAACGAGGGCCTCAAAGATGTACTCGCAATGCCAAGACAGAATTGCAAATGTAGAAAAAAGGTCACCATGCAAACGCCTGCCCTTCTACCATCAGGCGTCGTCGTCATCGTCCTGAGGAAACAGAGGGAACTAATCGTCCATCTCCTCGTCTTCGTCAGCAGACCCCGATGACACTGTGACGCCACCTTCTCTGACCAGAGCGCCGAAGCCAGAATTCTTGCCCTCGACATCTTCCTTGCTGAGCCCCTTCATGGCCGCATTGTTAATGACGAATGTGTCCTGGCTACGATCGCTTCGGTAGCGCGCTGTCGAGTCTGCTTCCTCGACACCCTCCTTGCCGCCACTTCGAATGGCTGCGGGTTGATATGCATACTCCTCTGTGCTCTTGACAAAGTACATGCGGTAGAACTCGACTGCGACACGGAACTCAAGGCCTTCTGATGAGATGGCTGAGTCGCAAAGTCTGCGGTACTCATCCGACCGCTCCTCGCTATTGATCGTGCTGGGGTCGACATTGAGTTGACGCAGGTTTCTGTGCATGACCGGCCGGCGTCTGGTTGCCGGAACATCGGGCGTCGGTGCGAGCTTGAGAAGGTTGGTGACGTAAACACGCCAGAGGTCCTCTTGGAGCATTGAGGTTGTGTCAAAGGTAGGATCGTCCTTTTTGTACAGCCTGATTTGCACCTCAGATGTTGCTTGGTCCTGCACGTCTGTCAGTAAATGCTCGTATACAAGGTTCGGTACATCTCTTACAAAGCTGATGCCGTAGATGTCAAGATCTTTGGTGTACTTCTCCGTCTGCTTTCGGTAGTTCATCTCATCCTGGAAAGAGGTCTCGTCCTTGGCTCTGTCCTTACGGAACAGCTGAAGAATGTCCCAGCTCTTGTCCTTGCCGCTTTCACTACCAAGCATGCCGATGGCAAAGCGTACCAAAGCTCCAAGGAGCTTGTCGAAGGAATAGAGCTGCCATCCACATTGCAGATAGTATCTCCTTAATGTCTCTTCGATATGTGCCATATCCATATCCCCCTTGATCAAATCTTCGAACATGCCCAGGATCTGACGGTAGAAGTTGGAACTCTCGCTGACATCAGTAAAGAAGTCTGTAGGAAGCTTGTCAATGATGCCGAGCTCGGTAGCGGGCTTGGGGGCCATTGCACGATCGACTGTCGTGTGAGCATCGGCTTCGGCCTGCTTAATGTTGTTCAAGCGCTCATACAAGAATATGAAGACGCGGATGAAGCAGTAGATAGTTGCGTTGCCGTAGAGCATGAACTTTGTGCGGGAGTACGGCTGGTTAAGATATAATTCCTTGTCCTTGTGAACGTTACCCGCCAAAGGATGCGACGCCCAGGTGTCCAAGGCAATGTCAGACTTGAGATCGTCGACCACATTGACACTATCGCTCATCTCTTCGTCCACGTTGGATGCGTTGTCGGGAGTAGATGCTCGGCTCAGCGGTGTGTTGCTGCCGTCGTCCTTGCGGTTCTTGCGACCACGCTCGAGAACGCCACGCAGAAGATCGCCCTTCTTGGTTGTCGGTTTACGAGGCTTTGCGTTGATGGGGTCGTCGAAAGCAGAGATTGCATCTTCACCAACGTCCATGTGAGGAGTGTCGCCAAACTTGGCTCTGATCTGGTTGCCGAACCATTCAAAGTCAAGACCAAAGAAAAGAGGGATGAACTCTCGGATGAAAGAAGTCAATCTGGGGAACTCGGTAGAATGCATCTGCTCGGCATACAGAAGAACCAGATGCGATGTGTCGATTATGACACTCGTATCCTCAAACTTGAAGGTCATTTGAGGCTGGTTGCGGGGATTCTGTCCAGCCAGGCGTTGCCTCTTGGTCTCTTCGTATCTGGTGTGGACCTCGCCCAAGAGAGTCTTGGTCTGGAATTGACGCTTGTCGGCCTGTTTGGCATTGACAGCCTGGTGGTCCAAACTCTTCCAGAACATCTTCTGTGTCTGATCACGCCAGACCTTCTCCCACTCGCGCTGTGCCTGCTTCCACTCCTCGAGCTTTTGCTTCAGTCTATTGAGGAGCACAGGAATGACTTTGTAAGGCTGTGCGTGAAGCGACTGGACAACCATATGGCCCTTTTCGCGTCCATAAAGCTTCATGATGATTCGCTTGTGGATTGTCTCGCTCTGTCCGCCAAGTCCGGGTGGAATCTCGAGGGCCTCCTTTTCGCGGTTGTTCATGCGGAGAATTTGCTGTGCGATTGGCTCAAGAAGCTGAATTGTGCGCGAACAAGCTTCAATGTTGAAGTCGTAGTCGTGGCGTTCCTCTTCGATCTTGTGGAGTCCTTCTTCGTGGACATTCTTTCTGTGGGCAATGAAACCAGAATCCTCAGATGCCCATGTTGGATGCGAGGCCCAATCGTCGTTGAGCACTTCATTGCAGAGCTCGTCACGTCCACGGCACGGCTTCAATCGCTCACGCTTAGGAAGAAGCCTGTAACTTGGTCCAAGTCCTCTGCAGTTGCTCAGAGAAATTCTACTCTGAGGAGCTCTGGGCTTGTTCTCGATAGTAATGTCATCGTTGTTATAACCAACCCACATCTGGAACCATTGGAAGAGATCTGGGTTGCTGCCGATGAAGCCACGAGCCTTGTGGACCAGTGTGACTTTGTCGATCAAGTCCTGAGAGAAAAGGTTGCAGAGCTTCAAGAACTCGTTCATGGCGGCTTTGTTTCCGATGGCCTTTTTGGCGCGATCGAAGAAGCTCATTTCATCAGCCGTCGCAAGAGTGCTTTGAGTTGGTGGCAAAGGCTCGGGAAGTGCGGGGACCAGGGTTGGCGAAGTAGGAGGGATATCAGACGGCATGGCTTGTCTACCAGCGTGAGCCTGCTTAGCGCGTTTGTTGACGTTGGTCATCTGGCCATAAGCTGGAGCTTTTGCGAGGCCATTTGTCTCCGGTCCCGCGTTGGTGACGGTTCCTTGTCTGTCGCCGCGCTTTCTCTTGTTGTCTTTGTTGACAGTCGGAGTGGGAGCAAAGTTACCGACTGGAGGAAGGCGGTGTTCGGCCCTAGGGGTCTGATGGGGTTGTGGGGCCTGGTAGAAAGGATCACCACGCACGTTGCTAAGCATGACGGACTCTTCCTGTTGTTGGGCTCTAGCTGCTGCTGCCGCTTTCGCGTGGGCAGCGGATTCTGGAAGAAACTGCTTAAAGTCTTCTAGAAGATCCGGGGCTGAGTTGAAAAGTCGTGTCACCTGGGCATAGACGTCCTGAATGGGCTTTGACTCGCGTTGGTAAGTCTGCAAAATCTCCAGGAACTGTTTGTAGATGTCTGGCTGTTGCTGGAAACGGTTCTGTTCGACAGGTAAGCATGTTGTTCGAGACAGGTCACAAACGCATGGAAGCTCTCGACTAACCTTGATCTTGTTGACATAACTGATGGCGTGGTTGAACTCAACTTGCGGCCTCACCTTCTCATGGCCTAGAGGCTGTCCATCAGGGCCGATAACCATCTCACCCTGAGCAAGAGCAGCAGCGCCTCCGTTTGGAGACATCATTCCGGCTCTAGCGAGGTTGTCACCAGCTGCGGCAGAAACAGCATTCTGCAACTGAGAGACACGCTGTTCCTGTTGGAGACTCAAAGCTTGCTGTTCGCGAGCTTGAGCTTCGGCAATAGCAGCGGCTTGCTGAGGGCCCATCTGAGAGGTGAAAGGAGCGGTACCAACTGGACGGCCACTGGGGCTGTGAACAATGTGAGAGTGAGCAGCTGCTTGAGGCGTCCAGTTGCCATTGGCCTGTCTGTTTACAGCAGCAAATAGAGGACCTTCTTGGTTGTTGCCGTCTTGTGTCGGAGCAGCGGCGCGAGGTGAGATGGGTCGCGGTGCTGGCATGGCTTGGACGGTTGTTCCCATGGGAGTCGTTACACGGATAGCGTTCGGATCGTCGCCGGTGCCGCACTCGATTCTATAACCGGGAGGCAGGAAAGTGTTGAAGCCCTGGATGAGTTCAGGGTTGCCGGCGAAAAGGGTCGAGACACGTTCGATGACACCGGGCGTATCAATACTGTATCCAGTCAGCACCTCAGAAGAGTCGGATGTGGAGGCCGACACATACGCCCCACTCTTGAAGTCCTTCATAATATCCAAGAATCTGTTATAAACATCTGGGTGGTCGACGAATTGCACCTTGACTTGGTCGAGATAGCTCAGCGCATCCTAGAAATGATCAATTTTGCGAAGAAATCAAGGGGAAAACGTGTGAACCTACGTTCAAAATGGGCTGCTGCCCTTGGCCAACGTTTGCAGGCTGAGCGCTGCCAGATTGCATGGGAACAAGCATGGCCTGCATGGCCTGGGCTGGTGTGGCAGACTGTACGGGACCGCCACTAAAGACAGCGTTTGGAACTTGGCCATGTCCGCCAGCAGCGTTGGCCAGCAGGCCATTGGGACCGTGGACAGCATTGGGTGGCACAGCGACAGGCTGGTGCAGATGTATCGGCCCTCTTTGGGCTTGATGAGGAGGGAGTTGCTCCATGTGTTGTCTCTCGCGCTGTTGATCGCGGCGCACAGCGTCCTGCTCTTCTTTGATGTGGATGTTGTCCCGATGATCGGGCATCTCGCGGCCGAGAGGAAATGCTGCTTGTGCCTGATGACGAGGCGAAGGTGGATTCAGGATGTTGTGAGGCGCCTGTTGGAAAGGAGCGAAGGGGCCTGTTCCAGTTGTAAGCAGATGGTGAGTCGGTGACTCGAGGTCGGCTGTACCTGATGGAGGGGGCAGAGCACCGGTGCGCGGAGAAGGAGCTGCACCAGGATGGGCAGGCGGTGGATTCGTGCTGGAAGAGGTGGTCAGAACTCGTGACAGCCTCGTCTTGAGGTATAGCGACATACGCGAAAGTGCGATGGAGCGGAGTGTGGTCTTCTCTGGGCGGCCAGCCGTCTCTATGCGCTGGATTCATCTGATGATGGCGTATGCGCGCGCCGTGTGGGCAACGTGCTCGGCGGTCCGTGTGGGGACGTCTTGTGGGATGGGTATTCGCTCGGGTTTGGTCAAGTCTTCGAGGGCTGCCTGTTCATAGCGCTCGAGGCAGGCACGGTGTGGTGGAATAAGGTGGGCAGAAAACAGAGACCCTCTGTTCCATCATACTCTACGTCTCTCTCGTCGCCAAGCGCATCAAAAGCTGGGGATTGGTGCACGCTAAGGACCGACATTTTCCGCTATCCACCATATCTCCGATCTTAACCCCACTCGACTCAAACACTATCTATCTGAAGCCTGAAGAGCTCATTTACTATAAAGTGAAGCCTGTTTTACAAAGACTACTGTATTATCTATCTTACAAGCCGTGAGGGTATCTTCGCTGTAGAGCAACTCATCTAACTGTCATTGACCCCGTTCCATCTCACATTAATCCTTCTCCTTCACTACCAAATCCCTTGGCCTGTCTTTCGTACTCATCTCCCTCTTCTCTTCCGCGAGACATGCCTCTGTCGCGTCTTTCAAACATCTCTGCAGCCAGACTGAGTCCTCCTTCTAGGTCGGCAAACAGTCTGTCCATCTCGCTGAACACAAGCTCCGAGTCGGCTCCGTCCATCAATGCCTCAGGATCGGGAGCTGACAGTCGAGGGAACTCGCTCAACAAGCGACTGCTGCGTGCCTGCGACATGTAGGCTTCATCTCTTGATGAGTCATAGCCTGTGCCCGTGCTTGTTGTACCTCCTGTATCTGCGCGTGCTCTGTTACGCGGCATAGTGAGATCTCCGTATGTGCTTTCGTCTCTGTCTGTGTCTACATTGAAGGCGTCAATGCGTGGTGAAGGCCTCAGCCCTGAGAGTGGGAAGTCGGCGTCGTCAAGTCCTGGTATACGAACGCCAGGATCGGCCATGGGCGTCTCAATGTCGGTGTCATCGAATGAGTCGGCGGCAGCAAAACGAGCCCAGCTGTTGCGAGAGGCAATCGCGGATGTGTGCAATCCATCGAGAAGTTGCTGTCTTGTGTGCGCCTCCATACGGCGGTTGTAGTCTCGTGGCCAGCTTCCACTCGGGACATCCGACGATGCCGTGGAAGAGTAAGAGTATCCTCTGTCTCTTGAGTGTCTGAGCAGGGACACATTGCTTGGTCCTCTGGAGTGGAGAATGCCCGAGTGGCGGTTGTTCGATGCTAGAAGCTGTGGTTCAGAGCGCGATTGGCGATGCGAGGAGCGCTTAACTTCATCGCCACTAGGTTGCTCAACTTCGGCCAGGAAGAAGGGGTTGCGTGAGGTTTCGGTAGAACCTGCCGCACTGATGACAGGGGACGATGGTGTCATGCTCGGCTGTTTTGAGTGGTGGGATATGGCAGACTCTAGGTCAAACTCGGGTTCGAAGGTCATGCCCAAGTCAATATCGATGATGGGCTTGGACTCGCGAACGCTTGGTATGTCGAGGTCGTCTTTAGCAGTCGATCCCACAGGTGGATGCAGGAAATCGTTGAACTGGCCAATCGGTTCAGTAGCGGTGCGAGTCAGATGAGGTCTGAAGCCAGGAGCAATGTCCGCCTCGTCTTTCATGGGCGGAAAGGAGAAGTCTGGCTCGGCATCTGGTTCGGTGGACACTGGCTCGGCGGTTGCGAATGTCCAGTCTGCGGTGCGGCGGTCAGGCTCAGCCGTCAGAGGCTCTGCCATCTCTGCGAACGTCCAGTCTTGTGTGTTTCTAACAGTGGCTGGCTGGGCTGTAGCAAATGACCAATCTGCCGTCTTGCGATCAGCTGCTGGTTGCGCAGTTGCAAAAGACCAGTCCTTTGTCTTGCGGTCCGCGGCGGGAGGTTGTGCCATGGCGAAGGTCCAATCTTGTGTGCGTCGGCTTGGGTTGTCGGCAGGCATCATCTTGAGAGGGAATTGCCAGTCTTTGGTGGCACGTCGTGTGTCTTGGTCTGGTCCATCATAGAAGTCGTTCTGGTCTTCGTCATCATCAGGCATGGTCGATGACATGCGGTTTGGTCTGGCTGCCTTGAGTGTTGGCACATCGCCAAAGTCAAAGTTAAAGGTCGGCTGTGAATCGAGGCCCACTGCGCCCATGTCCAAGTCAATCAGGGTCTCCCTATTGGCCGCGCGATCGCTGGACAGGTTGCGAAGTGGAAGGTCTGACATTGGTTGTTCTTCGTCCTCCATAAGCGTGTTGTAGTCGTAAGGGTCTGCGTTTGTGTCGAAAAGGCGTCCCATCGAGCGCTCTCCTCGCTTCGCTCTGGCCTCTTCTTGCGCCTCGTGGAACGGGTTGCGAGGATGCGGTTTAGTGACGTTGTTGAGAGCAGGCATCACGTCTTCGGCAGCACTGTTGGCTGTAGCTGCAAAGTCGGTCTCTGCAATTCCGAGTTGACTGTAGCGCTTAACAAAGTCACTTTCGAAGTCGGCAGAGGTTGAGAAGTTCCAATCATCGTAGTCGTCACGTTGTTCGGATGGCTTAGGCGCGGCAGCTCCCATTGGATTGAAGAGTGAAGCCCTTTGACCACCTTTTCTCTCCCACTGGAAATAACGATCGATCATCTCCCTCACCATATGAGTAGGATACTGCGCTGAAGTGTCTGAGATGAAGGGATGCTCGAGGATCGCCTTCATTGACGGACGGTCCTGAGGCTTTTCTTCGAGGCAGAAGGCAATAAAGTCTCGTAGACCCTGTGAGTAGGCACCCTCTTGCAGTCGCGGTGCAGCTTTCAACACCGTCCGCAACATTGATGGATGGAACTTGTGATTAGGAGGCATTCCTGTGGCCATTTCGTAGACGGTGCAGCCATACGCCCAACAGTCAACTTCGGTACCATAACCTTGTTGAACTGCCATATCCATGGAATGCATCTCTGGGGGCATCCAGAACGGGGTTCCAATGATGGTCGAACGTTTTGACGCTTCAGTCTCGATGACGGCCGCCACACCAAAATCACAAAGCTGGACCTGACCTTCCTCGGAAATCAGAACATTGCCGCACTTGACATCTCTGTGGATTACACCAGCATCATGTACGTATTTCAGTGCCACCGCCAGTTCGCGAGCAATTGGAATGATGTACTCCTCCTCGAGCCCAGGACCTGGCGTGGCTTTCATGAGAGTGTGAACGCTACCACCTGGGCAGTAATCGCTGACGATCCACAGTTGAGAGTGCAAGTCGAACGCCTCCTGGATGTAGTTGATGTTCTTCGCCTGGCTGTCTCGAAGAAGCTTCAATGTCTTGACTTCTTTCCGGAAATCCTCGATGGCCTCATCCTTTTGGTCAAGATCCAGCTTGTAATCCAGATCGTCAACATCAATGATCTTGACAGCTACAAGGTCCTGTGTAGCATTGTTTTTACTGGAACACATCAGTCAAAGCCGCGGATCAACAACTACCATGGACACTCACCATTTGTACACTCTGCCAAAGGATCCCTTTCCAATGAGCTCAAGGAACTCATAGTCTGGCACGGCGGTGTTTGTTCTTGCGGCGCGGTCAACGACCACTTGGTACATGTCCTTTGCATCCTGGATTTGCTTGTGCTTTGTACCAGCGCCGACCGCAGAGAACGGATCCAGATGCTTTGAGCCCATGTCTATGTGTGGATTGATCCTAGGTGCACTGCTCCAGGATTCCCAGGATGTTTCTTTATAGGGCCAGACAGTGCGCTATTGTTGAGAAAGTGCCGGAGATGCACTTCTGGCCCGCTGTCGACTTGTTCTGATACTTTCGGCCTGGATGTTATGTTGACAGATCGTTGCTTCCTGGTCCGGTTATCTTTTGATGGTAATTCGACTTCATGCGCATGCGCCAGGATGCATGTTCCGCCTCTTCGGCCTACTCCTTTCTTGTAACAATGGGTCCAGATCGTCGGTTGATCCTGAGAACTACAACCTTCTCAGTCCTTTGTCGAGTGGTTTCCAGTCTGGCTAGGTCTTGTTCGGCAGGTCGAATATGTGGGCGCTGAATGTGATTGAAGATGAGCCCTGGCGAAAGAGTGGACGATCACTCGGCCAGCGGCCACTTGAGCCGAAGGCGCTAGCGTGTCCTCGGATCGCGCTAAGATAACGCGCCTATCAGATCTGACGTACCCCCCTGTCAGTTCAAACCACGAACCTTGGTCTTGACGATTCTAGAATGCAAAGAGGGCATTCTCCCCAGCCGTGTCTACATATATCTTCGATCGTGGAACCTGGTTTGTAGTTTTCCTGTCCAAGATATCCCTCTTGACCATCTACACCTCCACATAATCTCAAGAATTATACCAAAACATTATGGGTGACAACTGGCTCAGCAAGCAAGTCCAAGGCTACGTCGCCGGCGCAGGCAAGGTGGCTGGTGGCATTGTCTACGGCGTAGGCAACGGTGTGAACAATGTCGGTCGTGGCATCGGCGACAGGTACGGTCTCACCAACATCTCTCATATTATTTGGCTTGACCGATACTGACGAACGACCTACAGTATCACCAACACGACACGCTACTGGGGACAGGGTGTGGCAGGCTATGGCAACAATATCAAGGATGCTGCTCGTGCGGGAGGTCCTCGCGTGCCCACTGGTGGAAATCCTCTCGGCTTGGCTGGTGCTGGATCGAGCAAGACTCTGATGCCTGGTGGAAAGCTACCTCCCGGCAGCCAACAGCGCAATGCTGGTAAAGGCAGTGCTAAGAACCCACTGGGTCTGTAGAGGACAGGGAAACTACATATCTCACGAGGGCACGATCCGACCAACCATCAACGATGAATCACGAACAAAACAAGCAGAGAGGATGATACGGGAGGCGTTATAGGGGAAGCACAAGCTCATGTTGATGCTGTTATATTAGGAACTCGAAATTTTTAAGAATGATTGTATTGTCATTGGTCACAGACTACTGCTCTGCTTGCAATATCGACCTGCTCTTTGACCTAAACTCGGTCGAGAACGCCATGTGACCCATTCATCCTCGCTGAAAAACGCCAAACGCACAACCAGCACATGCATAAACAGCAACATGCACATTCCACCCCAGAACTCCACGCTAAATCAGTCATATCGTACCATCGACCATCCACACCAGTAACGGCTCTATTCGCTCTCATATTCCGGATCGTCACCAATCTCACCGAATCCATCTTCGTCCTCGTCTTCGTCACTACTCTCGTCATCCTCATCGTCGTCTTGCATGCCAGGCACTCCCTTCCATACCATGTAGTCGCCTTCCAACCACTTCTTGCTCTTGGGCAACTGGTAAGGATCGAAGGGGAAGAAAGCATCCAGCTGATGATGGGCTTCACCGCTCTGGTGGCTGAGGGTGTTTTCTCTTCTTGCGGCACCCATGTCCCTGCTGGCAGGTGCGGCCAAAGAACGGAAGGAGGACAGACGCAGACGCTTGTTGGTCTCCAACAAAGGGATGACATACATAAAGCGAAGATGGTTGGCTATGGCTCCGAACTGGTGAACAATGGCGGGTGCACAGACCTTGAGAGGGTTGAGTTTGGAGTAGATAGCTTGGGTCAAGCACTCCTTGATGCCAGGAAGCCATTCTGGTTCACCCTCCTCGAAGATATCGTAGTCTTCGATATCTGCGTCGTCGGGAGTCATGATGAAGTCCCTCCATCTGAAGCAGAAGATGTAGAGCATAGCCTGGGCAATTGCATAAAAGGTTCCATAACGGCTGAGATTAGGTCCCTCGCACGCAGACTCGTAGTTGCGACGCAATGTGTCGAGATGGTTGCCAAGTCTTGTGAAAATGGAACGAATCAGCGTTTTGTTCACTCGAGCACCACGAGCGATGAAGCTAGCCAGATAGGCAGCAGCAGACAAGGAGCTGTTCGAAGCAGAGCTGCGGCCAGTAGCAAGACGGATAAGAACACCAGCAAAGCGCTCGGCATAGCCCTGAGACATCTGAGCAAAGTGGAAGACAAGGAACTGTGTGTGTCGCGAGCGGTATGTAGGCAAGACGAAGGTGGAGAATTGCGAGATCAGGTGCTCGAAGGCATCATTGACCTCGTACATCTTGCCACTGGCAAAGGTGGGAGTGTAGTGAGAGAACAAGAGATCTAGGACCGAATCGAGCTTGGCGACAGTATCGCGCAGAGCACGAAGATGGGTCTCTTCAGGTGTCATGCTGATCTCGCTCGATGAGTCCGAATCAACATCACTGTCATCGGCCGAGTCGTCTGCATCTTCTTTTGCATCTGACAACCCTGAGAGACCAAGCACACGGCCCTCATCAACCTCGTCTTCCAGGTCGTCCAACTCTTCTTGTACTTCGACATCGATCTTGACCAGGCGCTCGGTTATAAGAGTCTGGATCTCGGCTTTGAGCTCAGGGGCGTACTCGATGGTCTTGAGAGAGTTCTTGACGAAAGCGATATAACCTTGACGGGTAGCAGTTCTGTGGTTCGGGAACTGGCCGCGAAGAGACTCGGCTAGACCGCTGTTGGCAGACGGGATCAGGCGTAGCAGGTATCGAAGAGCGTTGTGGACTCGAACAACCATCTGCTGTCTGGGCACATAGGGCTCGTTTGGGATGCGGCCCAAAGATGAGGGGACTAGGAACATGTCAGTGGACAGGCGCACAATAGCCAGAGGCAAGCAAGCTTACCTTCGACAAAGTGTCCCACAATGCGGTCGAGCACAGTCCTGAGAAAGCCAGGCACGGCACTTCCTAGAGTACCGAGAAAGCGGACGTAGAGAGCTACAAAAGCATCGTCTCTGCCGAGCCAGTTGACGTCGAGGACGGCGTGTACCAGCTTGCCGCAGGCCTTGAGATCGCTCACACGGCCACTCAGGGCGACCAGATACTTCTTGAGTGTAGCGGTGCTGGGTGCTTCGCTATGTGAGACCGAACCGCTGTCGTGGGATCGCGAGGGCGCTGCGCTGATGAAGACCATCCTAAGCTGTTCATATGCGCCATCGTCCTTGTCGGCGCCAGACCTGAGATGGCCCTCGAGTGCACTTCTCACTTCGTCCTTGACCAGGTCCAACGGCTTGGCCGTCCAGTCGTCCATGATTCGGACGTCAACCCTGTCGTCAAACGCCACTCGCAGTTTCTTGCTCTGGCTGGATTCTGGCGCCGGTGACGACAGATGCGAGGCGTCTCTCTTCAGGCTCTTTTGCGGAAGGGTTGGCGGCATGCTCGGCGCCTGTACAAGAGAGACCATGTTGCTTCCACGGACAGAGACGGACTAGGATTCTATTACTAATAGAGAAGGGTTCGAATCTTTGTTCATGTCGCGTGCGTGAAACACGCTGTGAGAGTGAGAGGGTGTGAAAAGACTTGACTGCGGAAACCTTAAAATTCAGAACGCGGGGAGACGTTGACGCACGGGCCATCAAGCATCGCTTCTCGTAGCACCCTGTCCAGTATATCACTCTGTCAATTTCATAGTATCTTGTGAGGTTGCACACGTAGACACGATTCCGGAGTGATCCGGAGTTATATCTTTGCTATTATCTGTTACACCGAGGTCGTATGTGCTGTCTTAGTCAGAATACTGCGAGTTGTTCGAGATAGTCCTGATAGTCCTGGTTTTCCATGCATTATTGTCCTCTCCACATACAGCCATGGTACCTATTTTGATGACTGTACAATACTCTGCACAACACAGAGCATGATACACAGAGAGCAATGTCTCGTTGGGTTACATCCATACGGGGCGTGACCATGCATTTTGTAGCATATAGTAACAATACATTCCAAAATGGAGGAGATGATTACCTTCTACTCACTGCACGATATTCAGTAGACAGATGTACCGTGACATGGTGAATGTTTCTTCCTTGAAATATACAAAACTCAAACTCCGTCCATGCTATGCAGTTAACCAGTGAGACCCATCCGCCCGACCGACCAATCCATGCTAGACTTCCAACCTGGATGCTAATATCTTCTCTGTTGTCTGTACTGTCCGTCACCCTGACCAAAATACGACTGCGCATAACCGGGCTGGGGTTGAGGCGAGCCTGCGTTGCTCCATCCAGCTTGACTCATATGTCCCAAGTACTGCGAAGATCGTTGTTGAGCCGTGCCTGGCCCACTAGTGTACGGGTAGTTGTTGATCTGAGCTTGTTGTTGCTGCAATTGCAACTGTATCTGATACTGCTGTGCTTGCTGAAGAGCCATTTGTTGCTGGAACTGAGCCTGTTGGGCTTGCTGCTGAGCATATTGTTGAGCATAGTGTTGTGCCTGCTGGTGGGCTAAGTGTTGAGCCTGGAGCTCGGCCTGCTGCTGAGCATACTCTTGGGCCTCGATCTGTGCTCTCATCTGGGCATCAAATTCGTTCTGAAGTTGCTGCTGTTGACGCGCCACGATAGCTTGCTGCACGGCATTGTTTCTGAGTCCTTCTCGTTTGATGTTTCGCTGGCGCTCGCGAGCCGCCATAGCACCAACCAAGCCTGGAGCATCCAAGTCATTAAGGTCCTTGCGCTTGTCCCGTTCAGTCAGGTTGATCATCGAACCACCAGTCATTCGAGCAACTTGCATCTGCTCATGAGCCGACAAAGCTGTACCTTGCAGCTGCAATGCTCTGCCAGGGCTGGGAGGGTTCAAAAACGCACCAGCGTTACGGGAGTGGGGACGAGACGGAGCTTGTTTGCTCCAATCACCAGACGGAGTTCTGCTGAGAGGTGGTGGCGTCTTGCTGAACGAAGCGCGATTTGCTTGCTGGCCCCAATCGCCAGAGGGTGTACGGCCGAGAGACAAGCGGTTGAGCTGTTGTGTCCAATCTCCAGACAATGTACGGCTGAGACGAGATGCTGGACGACTAAGTGGAGGGGTTTTGGTTGTGCGGTTTGCGTTCGAAGGATCCCTGGTGTGTCCAAACACAGGTGTGGCTCGTGACTGGGTTAACGGAGCTGCAGCAAGGGACGCTCGATATTGCACCCATTGCTCGGCGGTCAGACCTTGATCAACAGACTCGCTAGCCACAGCTGCTGGCTGCCAAGCGACACTTCGACGTCTGTCTTGATTCATATCTCCGGTTGATGGTTTGCGTGTGTCAAGGAAGGAGCTTCTCTTGCTATCAATTTGTGCTGCGATCCGCGAGGATGGGCGCTGCGCAAGTTCGGGGTCCTCTTGTGAATCGATGGGCACGCTACCACTTGTGGAAGGTCGAGCGTTTGGTTTATAGGTCAATGTAGGGCCGAAGTTGATGGGCACTCCATTTTCGGGGTCAAAGCGGCTTCGTGTTTGGGGCTCGTGTTCGGGATTGCCAACCGTCTTGAGACGGCCGGTTCGGCTTCTTTCGATGGGTTTTCTCTTTGGCGGCGACATGCTCTTTACGCTAGAATAGTCGACCGAGTCGTCGTCGGGAATACTGACGGGGCTGACCACTCTGCTGACCGGCTCGGGTGACTGCTGAAGCATTTGCTCCAATAGAGCTTGCTGCATGATCTCATTTTGCAGACTATCGTTGCTCGAAACTCGAGAGAGAGTAGGACTTTGTGGCTGAGGAGCCGCATGTTGAGGCTCAGGCGAGGTGGGAACAGGCTTTCTGCTGATGGGAGCAGCCATGACTGATGGAGGAGGATATGCAAGGTTTCGAGCGGCAGCAGCTGGTAAGCTGTTGTGTGGTGGCACAGGAGGAGGAGGAGAAGCAGCGTTTTGTTCAGACTTGATAGAAGCTGCAAGAGGTTGTGCAGCACGGTTGTAGGGAGACGCAGGGATGGGGGGCAGTCGGTGGGTACTCGATGGTTGATAAGTTGGTCCTGGAGAAAGATTTACCTCTTCATTGCGAAACGAGGGGTCAGCAGGCGATCTATGAGTCCCGTGGTTGGCACTAGCTACCTCTCGTGAAGCGTCGGTAAAGTCGAACTGCTCCTTTTCGTGATATGGTGTAGCACCGGCCTTACTGGCCTCTGCAAGCTGTTGCAGCGTCGCGGCGTCCATGGCCGAATTGGCCCTGCGTAATTCGGGTACAGGTGTCAGGTTGAGGTTCGTGGGACGTGCGTTGGGTCCGTGCATCAGCTTTGGGGGCGACGCTACAGGGCCCGTTGGAGGGGATCCTGCTCGTATTTTTAGCTCCTCAAAGGCCGGCTCAAGACGACGCTCCTGTTCGTACGCCGTGTCCTCTGATGGCACGCGTTCGAGCACCGTTGGGACCCTCTTTTCTGACAGCGGAGCACCGTGGACTGGCGGCTCGGGCGCTCTGTCTTGGAGGTCGCTGGTCGCCTCGTAAGAGAGTCGAGAGCGGTTCTCGGTCTGAAACCGCTTGTATCCGAGCGCGTCAGAGGCCGAACGATTGTGTCCGCGGCCCGGACTGCCCATGCTCATCGGCGTCGTTTCAACCCGGCGTGGAGGACCAAACTGAAGGGATCCATCTCCAGGTCCTGGAGAGCCTCTGCCTGGTGATGGCGAAGTGTCTGTGGAGCTGCCATTGCCAAAGCGGACCGCGCCGTGGTTGAGCGAAAGCGTGTTACGTCTTCCCCTTGCCTGTGGAGGCGTGTCTTCGGATGAGTTCATACGGTGCGATGTCAATTTCTTCATCTCTCTTCTCCAGTCTTGTTCGGACCATGTTTGACTGCCCTTCGTGTGAATCAGGCCCGAGATATCCAGAATGTCAAGATAGCCATATCTTCTGTCACGGGGCATGGCAAACATCAAACCACGCTGGTCAAGAGAGTCGGCAATAAGACGATTGGGACGACCGTATAGAGCAAAGACATCCCAGACAGGGAACAACCAGCGAAGCATCATTTCGAAGCCACTGACTGCAGGATGCACCTCCGGCATGACAAAGAGGAAGCCCTCTGCGGTTGTGTCGCTGGCGCCGTGAATTGTGATTTGGCCTTCAAGCTTGATAAGCGTCGACTGGTCAATCAGAGGCTTGGACTGAGGGTAAATGGCGTATGCAGCATATGCGTCCTTGATGGTAGCGATCGGCCGTGTCTTCTTTGTGACGCGTTTTGTTTCGTAAAACTTGATATCACCCTTGGGGACTTCAACCTTGCGATCGTATGTGTCACGCTTCTTCAGCGCCTTTTGATATTTTGCCCATTCCTTCTCGTTCGGAGGCGAAATGACGCACCAGCAGCGTCTCCAAGGGGTACCTGCTCCAAAGCGCACGCGTGCCCAGTCGTCTATTACGAATTTGCTTCTTTCCATAATGGTGCGGATGTTGTTGAGCATCTTTCCCTTTCCAGCGATAAGAGAACCAGTGTAGGCCTCTTGTAGTGTTGTATGTTCGTACATCGCAAGGCGGAAGCCAGCGGTCCATTGCGTGAGCGAATTGAGAGAGTTGAAGTGGAGAAGGTAGCGGTTGTTTGCTGCAGTGGAGATGCTCAGCACGTTCTGGAGCTGACCTCCTGCTGATCCGTTCATTGGAAGCGACTCAATCTGTATTGCATGGTTAGCGGCCCAAAATGTTCCGGCACAGTCGAAATCTTGCTTACCATCTTGATCGAAGCGTCGCTAATGTTGATGAATGTGGGAAGGACCTCGCCATCTTCACCAGCGGCATCCAGCGCAGCAGCGTCCCACAATGAGAGCACTGTGCCAACCAGTTGGGCGAAACACTCGGTCCATGCTCGATCTGCGCTTGGACGTCCACCTAGGAAGAAGTCAGCAACGAGCCAGGAAACACTCTGACCGGAGTCTGCTCACGAGAATCTAGATCGTGCAACTTTAGGAAGTAGCCCTCTTGGTACAGCTTGTTCGAGTGGCTGTTGAGGAATGTGAAGATTGGCTGTAACTCTGGCAGCGTGTCTTGGGCCAGATCCATGATTGGCGGCTGGTAAGTGTAGACCATCGACATGGGGCGAGAAGTACGCTCTGAACGCGAGTCCGAGCGAAAACGTTGTTGGGTACTGGGAGAGGGAGAGGCTGACGCATCAACGGTCTTGTTCGTAGCGGACGCAAAGGAGGTGTCGATCTTGGCAGGTCTGGGTTTACTGCTGTTGAAAGGGTCTTCAGACATTTGAGATTTGGGCTCTGGCGTGAAACTCCTCGACGGAGTACCCCATTGGGTCATGAACGACATTACTCGGGAGCGAGGCATTGTGTAAGGCAAGTCGGAATGCAATCGCTACAGTTCAGTGACACCAGAAGTTGATGAAGGCCTGCAAGGGACTTTTGAGACGGATACCGGCTGGAGGCGGATCCGCGCATGCAACACAACGAGTGCTAATTTGTCAGATCGAATCGGGTCTGGCAGGAATACCAAAGAGTGCTTGGGCCGAGTTGGGAAACGACAGGCACGAGGTCTCGACGACGCAAATAATCTGGAGAGAACGACGGCAGGACAGAAGTGGGCAGAGAGTGGATATTTGGATCTTGGTAGTCCTATATTCCCACAGACTTGGCACATCAAACCGTTCTCCCGATGACGACTGCTTGCTCCAGAAAGTCGCGGAGAAGTGACGGCGGCTGCCCAAAGCAGATCCCCCAACATGTCTTCTGTGGCTCCCGTCCCTGGACGCCCTTAAAAGAGAGCGGCAGCACACGGACGACACTGATGACATTCATCGTGATCCACGAGACCCGCGGACCGGCATCTGTTGCTTGCTTGCTTGCCAGCCCAGCATTTCATGTCCAGCTGCGCCCGTCTTGGAGATGCAGCTGATGAGTCCAAAACGGGCCTTGGAAGGTCGGAAGCTGCGCTACACGCCCGATCCGCTTCCTTGGCTCAGCCCAATAACGCAGCCACTTTTATGAAGCCTCGCGGCTGCTGAGAAATCGATTGTCCTTGGAAGACCGAGCGGCTGTTCAAACACCAGTGCTCGTCCACAGGGGATTGCCACCAGCTGCGAGTCGTCGAGCTGCAAGGACAGGGGATAAGGAGATGTAGAGACTCCCAATCACCTTGTATATGTCAGTTTCAGACGCGCATAGCTACAAAAATACACAGTGCTGTTAGAGTATGGGAAACTTTTCCTTGAAATTGTGACCTTGACAGCCTCATTTGGGCATAATCTTGTTGCCGAGCACAACGCGTGTTCATGGTGTATAGCTTGGAGACAGTGAATGAAAATGGCTGTGATCACTGGGCGAGATGACTTGAGGCAAAGACAAGTTCATTGCTATTGTTGACTATAAAATTAGACAGGCCGATGATGCGCGCACTAACATCCGATGTGCTGCTGAGCTCACGCTTTGGTCTTTAAAAGGACAAATCCAGATGGGTTTGCTGGAGAGCAGGTGTTTCTCACTTGATCACGAATTGACACCCTCACATCACTGGGATATATTAGTGTTCTGATCTGGTAAGATTGAGCAACGCTCAGCATCAATCTCCTATCAGACCTTTGATGTTTACTCTACATGCTGTTGTATGATGATTCTGGTCGCGGCTCGCTCAATCCTGATCGGGTTGAGTGACGTGTGCACGGTTCATCTTTATCCAAACGCGTCTTCGACTTACACGCGACAACATTGTGTCTCACTGTCGGTTCTATACTTATATTCACCGGAAGCAGACTGTTCAAACAGGTATTATGCGTGCGTAAAGCCGCCACTAAGTGTTTGCCGTGCGAAGATGACCAGAAAGCGCGATGCGCTCGACGAGCCATCCTCAGTCAAGCGCAGAAAGCTGGCAGACAACTTCCCATCAGAGTCTCAATCTCCTGCGCAGGGTCGCTTGACGGAATCCGAGAGAGCAGAGCTATTGCGCTGGTTGGATCAAGCCGACAAAAAGGATGGACCCATATTCAATGTTTCCAACCCTCCCGCCCGCAAAGGCGCAAAAAATCCATCAGATGTCCAGGGAAAGCCCCTTAGACTGAATGACCGGGACTATCTGGACGCTCGCTGGCTTATCAAGCCAAACGACAGGTGGCTGAACATGACCAAATACAAAAAATTGTATGCTTTGAACCCACAAAACTGTCTACGAAGATTCTTACTGACTTTGATTAGCACAGTAGGGAACCAGACTCACTCGGTTGGAGATTGTGTTCTCGTCAAGCCAGGAAACGAGTCTGATCGGGACTGGAAGGCTCAGGTCCACGAGGTTCGAGCTGCGGACGAACATCATGTCTTCTTACGCTGCACCTGGCTCGAAAACCCCGAGGAATTGCCTCAAGAGGCCCGAAGCACACCGCCATACCATGGTAAATTCGAGCTGGTTCCGGGCAACAAGATGGATATCATCGATGCCCTGACCGTAAACGGACCGCTCAAGGTCGTACACTGGGAGGAAGACAACGACGACGCGCCGATGCCAGCGCAAGGAGAGTATTACTGGCGGCAGACTTACAATTATGATACCAAGCAACTATCGGTAAGTGTCCCATCTTGAAAAGTTGAGTCTTCTAGGTTGTACTGACTTTTCCAGCCACTGCGTCTGATTTGCGAATGTAAACAGCCACAAAATCCCGACCATCTCATCATTAAATGCAGCAACCAAGCTTGTGGAATATGGCTCCATGCTTCTTGTCTAGCCCAGGACGCTGTTCAGCGCAGAAATCAACAGAATGGAGACAAGGCGGAGTCGAAGGGCAAAAAACGAGCTCGCAAATCCATCAACAAGAACTACATCAAGAGCGCTGAAGACGCAGTAGCCGAAGACGACACGATCAGGGCAGAAGTTCCGGCGCCCGAGTCTGAGGCACCCAAGGTCATTGTTACCGACAAGAAGACTGGCGACGAGACTGAAGAAGCAGTACACTGCTTGGTGTGTAAGGAGCTCGTCGAATAACTCGGTTTACCCATACGAACTAGGAAATGAAGGACGACGAAAACGGGGTGAAGGGGATAGTTGGAGATGTGTCTCCACGGTTGCTTTGCTTATACACACGTGTGAATGGAGGCACCAACATAGCTTAGCTACATAACATTTTCTAGTTGCCATTGATTGGCTCTGTACATATATCCTGTGATACGACAACACATGCCACAACGCAAAGTTATACACGAGACTCCAGCTTGTTCGTGATGCTCTAGATCGAGTGTAGCAGAGCCGCACGAAGCGGCAATGATAAGAACAGCTGGCTGCCGAGACGGTTGTTTGTCGAGTCAAGAAAGTGCAAACAGGCAGAGTTTGGCAAAGTCAATCTGGAAGGAAGATCACAATATCTGGTTCGGCAGCAGATTACCCGTGGGCACCAAGAACTTGAATCGTCCCCGGGGCCCAAGCGCAATCCGGTGTGCCTCAGCTTGAGGAGTTGAGGCTAGCATAAGATTATGAGGACGCCCAGGTCTGAGGAGGGAAACAAGACAAGGGGAGGTGAAAGAGATGGACGGTAGGGCAGCATGATGCAGGGAATGAATGCAGGGTTCTTCGCCGTTTTTGCATGGGCAGCAAAGACACAATACATAGCACTCTCGGGCAACTGCATGGTCACCGAAGTTGGCATGATCTTGAGCTTTTGATTTGCAGCGATTGAGCCTCTCCGGGCGTATCCACAGGGTGGCCTGTGATCGGTCGGACGGTCCCTTTGTGTGTAGGAAGCAATTGCAAGTAGCTTGCACCTTTCCTTAAGCTCCACGATTGATCTCTTTTTTCCCTTGCCCAAATCTTGTACCACCTTGGCTACCGGACCGTTGAAACACACGTAGCGAACGCTCAGCGCTCGATACTCGTATCTTTGAGCCTCAATTGCTTTGTTGCAAGCCGAAACAGCAAGCGACTCTCTGTTTGGATTGCTTGCCCTGTACTGCTTGAAGCCTTCTCGGACCCCTCACTCTCCCCTTTAGCGACTTCGATGGGTGACACGGCGGGGTCGACGGCCCCCACCAAACCAAATGTGCTCATCATTGGAGGCCTTGGTGAGAATATGATCGATAAGATTGCGAGGGCTGCGTAGGTTGCTAACGTCTTGGTCGTGGCAGGTTACATTGGACGCTTCCTGACCACCTACATCCATGCCAACTCGCTTGCCTCGACGCTCAGGATAGCAGACAAGCAACTGCCGCAGCTGGCCTCGCTGGCCCCCGAACATAAGGATGCCTGCAGCGACAACTTCATGCAGGCCGATGCCTCGCGACCACAATCCCTGACCCGCATCTTCGACCTGCCCGACGGCCGCTCTTTCGACTACGTCTTCAACTGCGGTGGTGAGACGCGCCATTCGCAAGACGACGAGGTCTACAAGCTACGCTCCTACGAGCTGTCTCTCAGCGTTGCCAAAGAGGCCGCCCGCCGCAACGTCAAAGCCTACATCGAGCTATCCACAGGCCACGTCTACGACAGCAAACGCGACCCGCCGCGCAGGGAAACAGACAAACTCAAGCCCTCGCTCAAGCAGGCAAAGTGGAAGCTGCAAGCCGAGGAAGACCTCAGCAAGATCCCAGACCTGCCGCTCGTCATCCTCAGACTACCCAACGTCTACGGGCCCTATGCTGGCCAATGGATGGGCACTCAATTGGCCCTCGCCCGTGTATACCAAGGCATTGAGAAAGAGTTGAAATGGCTCTGGGGTCCCGAGCTACGCACGCACACTGTCCACATTGACGATGTCGTCCGCGCGTGCTGGACCGCAGCCGACTGGCGAGCAAACCAAGCACAATCCGGCGCAGCTGCAGACAGTGCTCCTCCCACACCCACCTCTCCCACACCAAAGAAGGGCCCCGTGTCCTCGGCTTCAGTCTTCAACATTGTCGACAAGGGCGACACGAGTCAAGGCACAATGGCCGACATCACCAAAGCTCTATTCGGCATCGAGACGGGTTTCCAAAACGTCCTCATCAATACTTTTGCACGTCTCAATCTCGAGTCCGTCGTCGACGACGTCAACGACGAGACCCTCGACCCCTGGGCCGAACTACAAGAAAAAGCCGGTCTGGAGGGCGGCACCGGTCCTCTGAGTCCGTTCATGGAAAAGGAGCTCTTGCGCGAAGCCGACCTCTGCCTTGACGGCAAGAAATTCGAGCAAACCGTTGGATTCAAGTAAGCAGGCCCTCCCTCTTGACTCTTTCTCGAAAAACATCACTAACAATTTTGATTCAGGTACACGCACGAAAAGTTGACAAAGCAAGAAGTCGAAGCCGTCATCGACAGCTACAAGCGCATGAAGTGGTGGCCCTAGGAATCGTGCCCTCCACATCTACCGTCAGAAACTCCAGGACCCCATCATCAAACCAAGCCCATAGCAAGCATCCTCCTCCCTACCATCCAGCCCGGCGTTCTTTGCTTTTCACCATCTCACATGGTTTTGGAAATCTGTATCATCATATCTTTGTTTTCGTGCATCCTGTCTTTCCTAGAGAAAGGGAGTCCTCTTGCATTTATATATTTTCTCATATCTTATATGTTAAAACTTGTCCTCGGACCACTTTCTTCGCGTTTCGCGCGCTTCAGAGCTACGAAGAAGAGTGGTACTTGTCATAGTGGTTCAAAGACCGACTATCCAATGCATTGTTTTGGTAGGTGCAACGGGTCTCGAGATGCAACAGACAAGATCAAGCCTAGAAGTGTTGTCACATAGAATCAAGGAAGAGGAAAGACAGAAAGAAGAAAGAGAAATTGGGATAAGGCTCAACTTGATTCTTGTGTGCTAAACTGAATTGCAGCAAGATATGGGATAAAAATAAATCACGGCTGCCACAGCAGCGTCGTCGTCACATCGCAAAATGGCAAAATACCTATCTATGCCCTGATTCTGCCCAAAAGAAGAACCACTGTCGCCTTGAAGAGCACTGAGTGAAACACGAGCCGGGCCGTGGCAGAGCGTACGCAACCTTCAACGCAAGACTCCTTGCTCGTCATGTCGCCTTTGACGACCTTATGCTGTTGCAGTTTAGAATGATGAGACGTGTATCAACATGTCGGAAGAATTGTTATGTTGTCGATCGGGATGCGCTTAGAACTCCCAGTCCTCATCAACAGAAGCAATGGCCCATGCGAACTTTTCGCGTAGAGTCTTGGAGAAAAACTTCTCGATGGGCACATCGAACTTCTTGGAGAAGACGACAGTGAGACGAGGATCAATGTAGTTGATCTTGGAAGTTCCCAGAGCGACCTCCTTGTTGCTCTCTCTGTCCTCGGCTTGCAGCTCCATGTTGTTGATTCTAGCTGCGAACTTCTCGATCTGGCCCTCGTACTTCTCGACAGAGGGTCCCTTGCCTTCGGGCTCAATCTTCTTCGATTTGAGTTCGGCTTTGAGCTTCTTCTCCAGCTCAGTGGCAACTTCAAGTCGTTCGTCAAGCTCCTTGGGCTTCATCTCCTTTTCACCCTCCGCCTTGAGCTTCTCGTTCTCCTTTTCGAACTTCTTGGTGATCTTCTGGCGTTCCTGCTCAACAAGGTCTTCGTGGTGCTTCTTCTGCCATTCCTCGTCAAGGCCTTCCGGGAGAGCGAACCATTCAGCACCCTTCTTCTTCTTCAGCTTGGAGTCGAGGGCCAGCATCATCTGCTTGACACGCCACTGTTGATACTTGACAGCGTCGATCTTGTCTTGTACCTTCTCCATCTGCGCGGCGTGTCCGGCAGCGACAGTACGCTTGTGGTTACAGAGGATGGCCACCCTGCGATTTGCGTCGTTGTAGGCCTTGACCTTTTCGGCGTGTGTTCCGACTGCCTTCATGTCTTGAAGCAGCCTTGCCATTGTCCAGGAGGCGTTGTAAGTACGGAACACCTTGGCAGTCAGGCCTGGCATGTAGTTGCTCAGATGCTTGTTCAATGCACTGGTAGTGAGACGGTCAAAGATCTCGTCGCCGTCTTTCTTTGGCGCCTTCTTGAAGATCTTGAGGTTCTTGAAAACTTGCGCATCGACCTCGACCTCATCGTAAAAGCGAATTGAGTCTTTGCCCAAAAAGTCGAATACGACCTTGTTTGGTGGTTTGAGAGTGACGTTCTCAAATTTCAGAGAACAGCAACCAACAGTGTCGGCTTCGTCGTCACCCTTCTCGTTACCAGCACGGAGTGCAAATTGATCGATAAGGTAGACGGCAGTCGCGCGTTGACGGTCGGCCATCAGCTCGGCCTTGAGCTCACGCTGGTAGTCCTTGCGGATTCTGTCGATATGCTTCTTCAACTCTCTGGCCTTCTCGAATTTTTTGTGATCCGATTGACCCTTGACGTCGGAGTTCGCTGCCAACATGACATACTTGTAGTTGCCGTTGACATTCTCCTGCCACATCGCGAGCCATGTGCCTTCATTGTCGTGACGGACTTCCTTCCATTTGGTGCCTTCCGGGGGTGCGGGTACAGTAGCTTCCTTGCCAATGTTGATGGTGACCTGGTTAGGCTTGACACGGGTCTTGACCTTGCCGGTCTTGGGGTGCTCGCCACGTCCACGGAAAAGACCAGGAGGCTCGACACGGAAGTTGCCAACCTTTTGCTTGCGACCATCCCAGAGACAGTACATGTAGGGCTCTTCGGTCTTGTCCTTGGCAACCTTGAGCTCCTTCTTCTCTGCAGTGGTCATGGCCTTCTTCTTTGCGCGCTCGGCTTCGAAATGCTCGAAGATAGGCTTGAAGTCGCATTTCTCGAACTTCAAGACTTTGACCTTCTCTCCCTTCTTGTTCGTTCCATGGCCAGTATCGTCGAGGTATTTTTTGAAGTCGCCAAAGAAGTTCTTGATGAAGGTCGGATTCTCAACGTTGTGAGTCGAGTTGAGCATGCTGCCGAAGAAAGTAGCCACCTCCTCAGCCTCGGGATGGAGCTTGATTGGCACACCATCATAGCGCATCCATGCGCTCTCAGGGAGTAATTCGTACTCGGGAGGGAACACGACACCATTGTGCTCCAGAGTGGACCATTTCTTGGTACCGTCGCCCTTGGCAGTATCCTCCCACCAGCGGTACTGCTCTTCTCCATCTTCAACATCTTCCTTGTCCTCTGGGCTTTCCTCCTTTGCAGCTTTCTTGCCCTTCTTTGCAGAGGCGGCAGGGGTAGCGCTTGCCGACTTGGTGGCTGCACGCTTTGCAGGTGCCTTCTTGAGAGGCTTGTCGTCGTCAGAATCCTCCTTCTTGACGCCGTTGGTCTTCTTCTTTGGAGCGGCCTTGGTCTTCTTGAGTGGCACGTCGTCGCTGTCCTCGGATTCTTCAGTCTTGACAGTCTTCTTTGCGCGAATGGCCTTGGCTTGTATTTCTGCCTTCTTCTCAATGGCGGCCTTCTCCTTGGCAAGTTTCTTTGTGAGGGGCACATCGGAGTCGTCTTCTTCGCCGATTTGTTGTGCAGTAACCTTTGGAGGCTTGCGTCCAGTCTTCTTCGCAAGAGGCTGATCATCCTCGGAGTCGGAGGTGGCCTTGTTCTTGGATGTTCTTCTGCGCTTGGTCTGTATAGTAGGTTAGATCGTAGGGTAGCTCGTGACATGTCGATGCGACATACCAATGGGACATCGTCGTCGTCTTCTGATTCGGTCGCGTCCTTGTAGCTCTTGCCGTTCATAGATGACTTGCGCTTGATGCCGTTGCCGTTGGTAGCAGGAGGGTCGACTTCCATGTCGTCAACAGGACCCATGCGAAGTGAAACTCCAGGGTTCAGCTCGCCCATGCTGGTGTCGGTGTCGTCCATCTTGACACGTTCGCTGGACCTGGCTGTCAAGGTGTGAGTGATATGAACTGGGGATGGTAGGTGTTGAAGGGTAAAGTTGCAAGTAAGATGGAGAAGCAACAGAAGAAAAAGAAATAAGACAAGTGTATGACGTAGATGGTGAGGGAGCTGAAGTGAATTGTTGAAAGCAAAGATGGGAACTGAGAAGGAGATAGTCAAGTGGAGGATTATGCCGAAGTGAGGCGAGTCCAACAAGAGACAGAATCGCAAGGCAAACAATTAGACGGGTAGCTGCATGGACTCACCCTTGATCAGCGGCTTGTCGTCTTCCGAGTCGGACATGATGGGGATAAAAGGCCAAGGTTTGCGAGCAGCGGTATACGCAGACGGGGGCCGAGTCGAGGTATTGAGCTGCAGGAAACGCGATGTGCTGAATGTCTGTAGCCTCGAGGGTTGGACACAAAGACGCGTGTATCTGCTGCTCCAGGAAAAGTAAGAGCTGAGAGAGACGCGGAAACGCGGAAGTGAAATGCTGAAAAAGTTGGAATCGACAGACGAAGAGAAAGAGAGGGCCACAGAAGACCCTGATGGCGTACGAGAAGCAGAGAGATAGGATAGAGACGGATTTTGGATGGAATCTAGACACAAAGTGAAGGGAAGGGAAGAACTCTCGTTCCTGCTTCCTTTGCACGTGAATCGGCTAGAGAGGCAAGAGCAGAGCGATCTGGCGTGGTCCGAGTGTTGAGCGCCAAGACCTGCTGGAGATGTGCGGGTGTGGGCGAACAACGACAGCAGAGCTCGCAGTCAATCCCGAAGGCCGTCGCCATTTCACTCCCTCCTCAATCACCTCTCCGCTCACATAGCCTGACCATGCTGTCTCGCGCCGCTCGTCCCACCGCCAGGGCTGGTGTTGCCGCCCTCAGGTACGCCCCTCCACCTCCTCAACCACCGCCGAAACAGCTTTTCCTCCGAGCCCACCCATGCGACAGCGAGCGCAATTCATCGTCCTTGTACTGATTCGCTGTGCCTCTGTAGGCCCCAGGCTCCCAATGCCGCCAACTTCGCCACTCTCCGTGAAATCGAGGGTCGTCTCAAGTCGATTCGCAACATCGAGAAGATCACCAAGACCATGAAGATTGTCGCCTCGACCAAGCTCACCCGCGCCCAACGTGCCATGACCTCTTCCCGTGCCTACGGTCAGGCTTCCCAGCAGGTCTTTGACGAGGCCGAGACCAAGCCCGTCGAGGGTGCCGAGGGCAAGACCCTTTTGGTTGTCTGCTCTTCCGACAAGGGTCTCTGTGGTGGTATCCACTCGGGTCTTTCTCGTTTCGTCCGCAGAGAGTACGGCCCCAACCCTGAGAGCTACGAGCTCGTTGTTCTCGGTGAGAAGTGCAAGGCCCAGCTCGGCAGATCCAACCCCAAGAACATGGCCCTCAGCTTCGCCAACGTCGGAAAGGACGTCCCTACCTTTGCCGATGCCTCTGCCATCGCCGACCAGATCACCCAGCTTACCGGCAACTACTCGAGCGTCAAGATCCTCTACAACAAGTTCTTGAACGCCCAGCAGTACGAGCCCACCGTTGTTGAGGCTTTCTCCGAGGACGCCATCAAGGCCTCTGGTGCGTTTGATATACCTTCCGGTCAACTCATCACCCAACTAACATTACCTCCAGCCAACATCTCCTCCTTCGAGGTTGACGACTCAATCCTTGGTAACCTCCGTGAATACTCGCTCGCCAACTCGCTTTTCTGGGTATGCAACCTCGTCGAATTCACCATGAAACACAAATTTACTGACAATGATTAGGCTCTTGCCGAGGGCCACGCCTGTGAGCAGTCTGCTCGCCGCAACGCCATGGACAACGCCTCCAAGAACGCTGGTGACATGATCAACAGATTCCAGATTCTCTACAACCGTACCAGACAGGCTGCCATTACCGGTGAGCTGGTCGAGATTATCACTGGTGCCACCGCTTCTGAGGATATGTAAGCGTCTGGTCACTGTAAATTTCGAGCGATTTCTCTTGCGTCATGCGCGCCGCATTTGAAATTCGTATGTAGCAATAGGCAAATTCGAAGGGATTTTGCGCGCCTGAGCAGTTCTTCATCATCTTTAGAGAAATCTAGACAAAAAGTCTTCTCCATTGCAGTAATCAAACATCACATTTCTAAGCGGCAGAGAAGAGAAGTACAGGGGGTTCAATTGTACAGGACGCATTTTAGCCATCAATGTTCAGTGAGACACTTGATACCTCATGCATTCGAAGACTATGCGGTCTTGGGCAGGAATCTACCGCGCGATCCGATTGCCAGAGCAGCCCAACCACCAATGAGGAAAAGGCCTCCGATTGGAGTAACAGGACCCAGAGCCTTGAATCTTTGAGGATCAAGAGTGAGCAGGTAGATGGATCCACTAAAGCATGTGATACCTGCGGCGAAGAGGCCGGCAGCGACCTTGTTCTTGGGGGCGACGGCGGCAGTCAGAAGAATCATGCCAGAGTGTACAAGCTGTGTCATGTCAGACTCTGCATGATTGATGTCTCGTGAGAAGTGGTGAGTATCTTACTTGATAATGAGCAGCAGTGTTCCAAGCGGCGATCTTGGACGGATCCGAGATCTTCTTCTTCAAACCGTGTGCACCGAAAGCACCAAAGGCGACAGCGGTAGCACCGTAGATAGAGCCCAGAGTCCAGAACATGATTGAGTTGATGAGACTGGGTATGATATGTATTTTCTCGAGTGTTCCTGACTCGCTGGACTTGGAACGTTAGGAGGCTTGCAGCTGTGTCACCCCGCGGTCCACGAGGCGGCCATGCACAGCGCAGACATCTCTCTCCCCTTGCAGATTCAAAGACCTGAGCCTTTTACCAACTTTCGCTTCGTCCGGTATCTCTTGTTACTTTCGGCTTCCATTGCCATTACGCTGTTGTTTGCTTAGACTAATATACCCCTCTTCGAATCACTCGTCGTTTCAAAGCTTCGTCTAAGGACTGCCTCGATTCCTCTACTTCTCTACTCGTCACCTACTTCTTTTCCTGCCCAATTTGCTATTCAGTAGCTGCTTATCTTCGTCTTCTTCTTTGATTCACATTCCAACAATCCGCATCAATGGCTACAGGTACTGCGTCCAGCGCCAGTCCTGCCTTTCCTCCAACCACTGACCGGCGAGCCGCGTAGAAACCAGCAAAGTAGTGCCTTTGACCTGCCATGGCCACTCTCGCCCTATCACCCACATCTCCTTCTCGGCCTTGAGCCCGGCTTCCGCATCCTCCTCGCAACCCCAATATTACCTCATCTCGGCATGCAAGGACAACAACCCGATGCTCCGCGATGGTCTGACTGGCGACTGGATAGGTACCTTTGTCGGTCACAAGGGTGCCGTATGGTCTGCTCGCGTCTCTGCAGACGGTTCTCTCGCCGCAACCGGTTCGGCCGACTTCAGCGCAAAGGTCTGGGACACTTTCACCGGCGAGCAACTCCACACCCTGCAGCACAACCACATCGTCCGCGCCGTCGCATTCCCTGCTCTGCAAGACAGACCCACCAACCTAGCCACTGGCGGCATGGAAAAGAAGTTGCGCATCTGGGACCTGACGCGCGCAGGTGCCGTAAACGGTGCCTCTTCTGGCGACGAGTGTTACGAGGTCGGTGCTGGCGAGCACGGCCAGACAATCAAGAGCATAGTGTGGTCAGCTGCAAACCCCAATGTGTTGACCACGGCTTGCGACGACAAGAAGCTGCGTTGGTGGGACTTGCGATCACGCTCCGCCATTGCGACACACGAGGTCGAAGGAACCATCGGTTCTTGCGAGCTCAACTCCAGCATCCTGGATGGCTCTGCAAACGGCACTCTGAGTGTTGCCGCCGGAAAGACCGTCTACTTCTTCGACGGCGCACGTCCCGGTGCTTTACTCGACTCCAAGACCTTGGACCAGGAAATTGCCAGTGTGGCCGTGTGTGGAAGCCAGCGTCGTTTCGTGACCGGCAGTGCCAGGGATACCTTTGTGCGCGTATGGGATCTCGACTCTGGTGCCGAGATTGGTAAGTGACTTGCAGACCCAGCCGAACGCAACGAGATTTGCTAAACAGACGACAGAAACACGCAAGGGTCACCACGGGCCCGTATGGACGAGCGCCTTTTCTCCGGACGGCAAGCTCTACGCCACTGGCAGCGAAGACGGTACAATCAAGCTGTGGAAGGCCACGACCGAGTCGTACGGTCTGTGGAGATAGACACGGCCAGGAACAGACACACAGTCTTACTTGCAGTATCCCGCACAGCCAGAAAATCGAACAGAGGCATTGCCATGCCTGCGACCGCTTGCTATGCGTTCAACCGCAGATCGCCGTAAACGCAAATCGGATCGCATGAATCGAGGACATCAATCATCGATTTCATCACAGAGGCATCACTAGACCCAAAGGCACAAGAGAAGGACCTAGGATATCTCCATGATACAGACACAAGAGAGCTTTGACGACCCCTACAAGGACAATGGTGGAAATAGTAGGGTATCGTTCCAGACGACATCCAGGAAAGAGCGGACAGACAAGCTACATGGATCACCCACAGAACCAACAGAGATTCTTCACAAGGGGGATGGCTAGAGAAGTACAATCGAATACCCAGGGCTTCTTTCCCTCGTCATGTGTTTCTTGTTTTTTTCAGTGTCCATAATTCATACTAGTTAATCTTGGTAAAGGATTCCTTCATCTTCCACTACTGTAACTCTCTCCTCAATATTCCTAAGTAATGAGTGCTGGAGCGATACAAACGGCAAAAGAACACTACCGAGACGTGGGTTCCAGCACCTTTGCACTCCACGAAACTTCAAACTCTACACCCTCCAAGACAGCTAACATAAAATCGCTTTCGACTGTGAGAAGCACTGATAGACTGCTATTTTGCACATTTTTGCTAAAAACACATGATGAACTTTGCTTAACATCTTCACAAACCGCACAGTGTGTATTCTTTTGAGATTTTACCTAGGAGTCTGAAAGTCTGGTCGCTCTCGGGTAGAGATCAGGGGGTTCTGCTTCGAGATGTCTCGATGAATTGCATGGTTTCATGGTTGACTATTGCTCTTCATACTAGAGCTTTGAGTTGAGTTTGTGATGGATATTGTCCACTCTGTGCTTCAGAGATGAGAGGTGATGTAGAGGAGTGACCCTGAGTGTTTGTCCCGAATGGTTTGACAAGTGACTGATTTGACATGTAATCCTAAGTATACAAGCCGTAGAAAACTCCAGATGTTTTTTTCCAATCTTTGTCCGTACCCGCGTTTGCATTGAGCCATTGTGTAAAGAGAGGTGAGATTGATCGCTGCTTATTTCATAATCAGCACGTCTCTCTACTCGACCATGAGATCAATGTCGTCGTCCGGGGCTGTAGAAGTGGTGCCCATGTTGTTGTTTTCTCCTCCAGCGATGGTGGAAACCTGAGGCCCACGGCCAGGCTCGTTTTCGCCGGATGCAACAGCGCTGCCTTCATTGGCGGCCGAGCCACCACCCCAGTAGTCATCCATCTCAGCGTCAAGCTCCTCGGCAGTCTTTCTCGGACGTCCTTGCACCGTAGGTCTTCCATCGTTCTCTTTCTTGGGCCCAGCACCACGTCTGTCACCACGTTCACGGCCACCTTCACGACGGTCGGTGTTTTCGCGACGAGCACCAGGACGGCGTCCAGTCTCGCGAGGAGCTCCACGACCACCACGACGAGGGGGACTGCGCGAGCTGCGGGGACCTCTACCACCAGGGGGCACGTAGCGATCGACGTTGCGCGAGTTGGGACTAGCACTGCGACGGCTGTCGATACGATCGAACAAGCTGCGAGAAGGCTTTTCGACATTGTCAAAGGGGTTGCGAGATGGGCGGGCTGCTTCTTGGATGGTTAGGTAGATGGGTTGACCCATTGCATTTTGGCCGTCGAATTGACGCAAGGCGCGACTGGCAAGATTCGAGTTGGGATAGACGACGTAAGCAACACCTTGAGAGCGGTCGTGACGGTCGTAAAGCAGGCGTAGAGACTCGACAGGTCCGATATTCTCAAACAGCTCCTGAAGAGGTTCGGGTTAGTAAGCGCAGTGCAGTGGGACCGAAAAATAGCAACAACATACTCTCAAGTCTGGCTCCTGGATATCGTAGTGGATGTTCTCGACGCGGATGGTGGTAGAGCCGGAGCTGCAGGCGAGGTTAGAATGGCTTGTTGAAGAAGTTGTAGGTTCTGGTACGCACGCATCTCTTGCGGGTTCTCTGTCGTAGCGATCGTTGCGCGAGCCTCTGGCAGGGCGGCGGGCTGTCGTTGGATCAGAATGGGGTTGGGTATTGCATGGTGTAGCAAACTAACAGTCATCGTCTTCGTACTTGTCGTGGACCCAGTCACTGTGACATGAATCAGTATGGTGCAAAGGGTGCTCCGAGTTCAGGCAGCGACTGACCTGTTGATGTTTCTGGCGTCTTCTCTGGGGAATGACTGATTTCAATTTAGGGTCAGCGGATCGAACGCAGGGTTGGTGTTTTGTCGACGCATGTTGGTTGATGTCGCTCTATTGACTGAAGCATGAGGAAGGAAGGAGAACCTGCGCAATCCAAGGGTCAGCGGTCGTTGAAGGAATTGTCTCTAAGATCAGTGTACAGACCTTTTTGACGCCGTCTCTGGGAAAGTCGCGCTCGCGTTCGGCGTAGTCTCGTCGGGGACCACGGCCACCATCGCGGTCAGAACGGCCACGTCCTCCGCGGCGTCCACCACGGGTGCTCTGCAACATGTCAGAAGGGGCCTGGTAACACACTGCAGGTCCTGACAAACCTGGCGCTCCTCGAGAATCTCGTCGAGGCTTCGGTCCATGTTGGGTGTTTGGCGTGTGGGTAGTCGAGCGGTGCGTCGAAAGTGGATCGGTGGGAATTGAAAGTTGGCTGACAAGGATTGCGGATGAACAGAGATGTCTCTTCTGAAAAGGAAGCACAAATCTCAAACTCTCGGGCTTTGGCGATGTGGTCTGGGTCGTGTTGGTCGACTCGCGATGGTTTACAATACACATCGTCAGACTTGCTTGGCGCGCCGTTGCAGCTCCCTGTCAGGGTTCATGATCGACTCAGTACCACCCATCGCGAACTGTCCACGCTTCATCTGCCATCATTCTGGAAGACTCATTTCTAACGCCATCTGATACCACTTGTTCCATGACAACACGAGAACATTGCTCAAGAGTGTCACCCGGATTTGTATACGAAGACAAGATCACATCTTGACGATGCTCGTCGGAACAATTCTGCACTTTGATTGCACTACACGAACTCTGCCCCTCAGGATATGTTCTTGACGACTTTAGATAGCCGTTGAGCAGCAAAGTGTCAGAGAGCTTGCATGAGTCCGCGTGGAGAATGCGAAAGTGGAACCGACTTCGACTTGCAAAAAGCAGGCTCAAGTGCTTTAATACGTCAGTGGTGCTACAGGGATGCGAGGCGCGTGGACAACAATCACTACAAATATAACTTGCTTCCTTTCCTTGGTTCTTTGCTGTGAATTTCTCTGCACACTCGAACCTTTCCGATTTATATATACCGACAATCATCCATTATGGCTCAAGAATTTCCCGTCGTCTTTACCATCGGCAACTCCTCGTCTAGACACGAGGTCATGCTCATCAATGCTGGACTTGGCATCAAGAACCTGAGCGACCGCATTCAAGAGCTTGCCTCGTCATCTGTCAACTGCGCCGAAGCCTTGGCCAAATACAAGAAGAAGGGCGAAGCCGAAAAGGTGACCGAGATCAAGGTCCGCTGGGCCGCCGAAGGGAGGGATAGCAAGCTCTTCCCCAAGACCACCGTTCTTACTGGCGAAAACTGCAAGGCTCTCATTTCCCTCATCAGCCTCCACGGAGGAAAGGACGTTCTGGAAGTCACTCTCGAATCGCCCCCATCATCTACCGAGGACTCGAAGGATTCGAAAGAATCGAAAGAGTAGGCATGACACCCTATGTATCTGGCGATTCTCTGGGCAAGAGCTGACGAATACAAGTCTGCCAGATCGTACCAAGTAGAGCTACCCACGAATCACGAATGTTTACCAATACCCATCCATGTCTGCTTATGTTGCTCCTACTATAGTATGTCATTTCAGTGGATAGTGAATAGTTCCTGGTCCTCGGCTACGGAGGAGTTTCCGATGCTGTTCATGCAGTTCCAAGCATCTATGAATGCTGTTTGCTGTTTGGCACACTGCATGTATCCCCAAGCCACATGGGCTGCCGATAGTGATTGCCCCAGGGCTTGCTCAAATGCTTTGTTGTATGAAACGCGCCTCTTTGCCATTGGCTTGCAGGGCCGCAACGTGATCTATAAATCTGATCGCCTTGCACAAGGCGCATCAATATCCAGCCGTTGTTGCATCGCTGCCGAGCGTCCAATGAGGTCGGTGAGCAGCCGAGGGCTTGCTGGTCGAGTTGGTTGCTTGTGGTCGCTTCGATCTTGTTGCCCATAGGACAAGGCGCTTCAGGCTATAACCGATGGTTGGTTCCGTACAGTTCACAGCATGTTGTTTTGTCGACGTGTGTGTGGTTAAAGCCTCGGTAGGTACAACAATTCGCGAAAAGGTATCTCGGGAAGCTTAGATCTTGTACAACTTACCAAGCAGGGCGCATTTGTGGCTAATCTACACGTTGCCGCTGCGTTGCTTGATGAACAGTCCCGGAGATATGTGTGTTTGTGGTGTCTGGACTTCCATGCTGGATGCTACTGCGATGCGATGTGTCTGTGGGCGACGTTTGGCGAGATATACTTCTCAAATGTGGACAGAAGATTTGCACGTGTGTCGAGAAGCCACTTGTGCCATCCCCAGAAAAGGCTCGTGTATGGAACCACGGTTTTGGGTCGCACATCGGCCGCAGTTTCGAGCATGATACCGACGACTTGGGCTGTTTCTGGCAACTGAAATGGTATGCAAGCAGTCATGAATGCATCCAGCTTCTGAGGCCGAAGCCAACCGAGATGTCTATCGAAAGGCTGCACAGGTTGGTCAAAGTAGAGGTTCAGAGTTCATGCGCGCTGACGGACCAGGTTGGCAGAACATGGGCCGTGCAACTGACGACAGCCGCGACTTTTTCTGCCTCGACCCCTGAAACAAGAGGGCGATTGTGTTGAGACAAGACCCCGTACGGACTTGCAAAAGGTCTCAACCAGGAGTCGTCCAACTGTCAAGCACAAACGGTCATCACAAATGATTGCTCATCTGCTCTCAAAAGGAGACACGATTCCCTGGACCGCGGGTTCGGCCAACCACGCGGAAGGGGTACATTTGGCGCGGCAAGAACAAGGTTTCGTCCGAGAATTTAGAGTTCATAAGCAGAATCGCAGTTGTGCTGAGAGTGTCCTCTGTGCAAGAGCAGCTGTAGAGATGTCGTGTCGGATAGATGCGGTCTGTCGAGTTGAGCAGGCTGAGGCTAGACCAGCGTCAGAGATGTTGCAGGTTTTGGGAAGAAGGCAGGCCTTTGTGTGCCAATTGAGATGGACGAGGTGTCAATGATGGCGCGACAGGCGGTACACTAAGGCTTGCTAGTCTTACTCCCAGCCATTGCCGTGTTCGCAAGGATGTGAACTGCCTTATCGGTGCGCACTCTCCTCTCGACTCCACACTTCCCAGCCCTTCCTCCATCTCTCTCAGTCTCATCCTCCCCGACCGTCGCCGTCGCCGTGCTGCTTGCTCGTTCGCTTTCCCGACACCTCACGCCCGCCCACAGTCGGTCTTTTCTGCTGGCCGTCTTCGATCGGGATCGTCTGTCCGTCTAGCCTCGTGTCGCAGCACGCATCGGACGCAAACCGGCGCAGCGCAGCTCGGTCGCTTTCGGGAAGCGCGACCTCAACCTCGACCTGCCCCTCGAAGCTTCATCGCAACTCGATCGCATCCACTGGCGGCCCATCAACCCTCTCACATAAACCCTGGCCTGCGATTGCATCCGTCGCATTCTTATTGGCCCGCCCGCATTAATTCTCTCAAATATCCGACATAGCACGCCCTCGCCCTGCTGACGTCCACTGACTCACCACCTCTCGCCGCTGCACATCGCATGCGCTGCTGTATTTATAGGCAATGACCGACCAACGTTCAAAAAGATACAGTCCTCCAACCTCGAGGATGTCCACCTTGCCCAGCTTTGGGAGTCTCTCGCCCATCGGCCAGTCCAATGGCACAAGGAATCTAACTCTCTTTACAAGCCCGGATACCCTTTCTCAGCTGCCAGGTCTGTCGCCCACCATGGAGAAGCGTAACAACCACAGAAACTCGGAGCCTTCGGAAACTCACGCCAAGTGGATGATTCGCATCCAACGTCTGCCGCGCAATTTCACCGAAGATGCTCTTCGAAGCATGCTCATCTTCGCGACAGATCTCGATGAAGCCAAGTTCGTACAATCATCCGCATCCACGAACCCGGAGGAGTTTGGCTTCAAGAGCGCTCTCGCCATCTTCCACTCCGAGGCCGGTGCCATGGAAGCCAAGAGACATCTGCACGGAAAGCCCCTGGACAACGGCATGACAACCATGATCGTCGAGCTCGTATCCAACCCACAATCGGCATACAATGGTTCGAGGCGTAACACCGTCGACGGAACCGCTCTCCGACAGCAGAATACCTCTGGTGGGTCAAACGGCACGAACCCCTCAGAGAATTCTTCGAGTCGTCAGTCATCTCGCTTTACTAGCAGCTTCCAGCAGGGCATCGGCACGCAGAGCCAGCAAACCATTACTTCACCTTTGCTATCTCCTATGGTTTCTGCTGCCCATGCTTACGAATGGCCCGCTCCTGAGAGCAGCAGCAACAACCTTCAAGGGCTCTTTTCTCCTCAGTCTCCCGTCGCCAATGCTTACAGTGATCACAATCGAATCTCGGGAAAATCCGTCATCAACGACGGAAATGATGATGACGAGACTGGCGAGCTTCTGAAAGACCCAGTTGGCTACGCACAAAACGGACCCAGGCCATCGAGTAGCTACAACAGTTTTGTTCCTCAGTTTGGCAATCTTTCTCTGGAAACCAACAACAATACCACGAACGGACACTCTCACTCTCACTACATGACCTCTCCTTCAGGCTCGAATTACGCTTCTCCCCAGTCAATACGCTCACCTGCTTTGCCAAATTCTTCTAGAGGGGCCCCTGTAGGCTCAAATGGGAACTATTCGAACAGAAATTTGAGGCACGATTATCCTCCTGCCAACCCTGCTGACCAGAACCCCCCTTGCAACACTCTCTACGTTGGAAATCTGCCAGTTAACACTAGCGAGGACGAGCTCAAATCTCTCTTTTCCAAAAGCAGAGGGTTCAAGCGACTTTGCTTCCGTACAAAAGCAAACGGTCCCATGTGTTTCGTCGAGTTCGAGGACACCTCTTACGCGTCTCATGCCCTTCACGAGTTGTATGGCGTACAGTTGCACAACAGTTATAAAGGGGGCATCCGTGTCAGTTTCTCAAAAAATCCCTTGGGTGTCAGAAGCGACAACCGAAACCACTCGGCGATAGGTTCTCATCCAGGTCAATCTGGATATGGTAACGGTATGGGTGTTCCTCCCGGGTTCAGCACCGCATCGGGGCCTCCTCCTGGACTCATGCCTCCCGGTGTCCACGGCAGCGTCCACGGTCAACAACCACACGCGCCATCGCCCATGCAAAACAACACTAATCGTGGATATCCTCCTCCTCAGTACAGGAGCATCAACCCTCAAAACCATTCCCAGCAAGGCGCAAATGGCTACTCTCAGCCTCATCGCAATCTTTCATCCGGTCAGTATCCATACCAACCAGCTTTCAGCAGCATGAACAGTTTCATGGAGCATGGTCTCAACGGCAACTCTTATGCAAATGGCAATGGTCAAAGTGCGCTTAACGGGCACAATGGAAGATGATGAGCCATGTCCAGCCTCTCAGTCATCGTCATCACACTCGATCCATCTTTCTGGCATCTTAATCCTTGGTTTCATGGATTGCGGCGCACCAGGCGTTACAGTCATAACCTCTCATTACACTCTGGGCATCAGGTTGGCGTTATCTTTTCCTGCTATACAAAGACACATTGGTATGAATCACGGCGCAAGCTGGGAGGTTTGGTGGGAAAGTTGTTTTCTGCGTTTGCATCACGCATAAAAGATTCCCCACGAGCGACTTGAATTTTTCACAGGGTAACGGACCCAAGCGGTCGCTTTACTTTTTGGTTCACGAATGCTGGGCTCATGAGCCTTCTCTCATTTTGTGTTTTTACAATATCCCCTCATCACATGCTTTGCCATGGAGTTACTGCTTCCTCGTCTCTTTTGACGCTAATCGACAGAGTCTCTGCTTTTAAAGGTGATAGGTCACCTTCTTTTGGCGTTGGAGTTTTGTTACTTGTCTCTGCACTTTGGATTCCACAGAGTGTATGAGTTCGATCCCTCTTCTCTTCTTACCACAAGTCTTCACGGCCGAGATATTCATGCGTAAACAATCAAGACAATCTTTAATCAGCTTATGCAATGCATTCACGGAAACGATGTTCTAGATTTGACGATTGTGATAGATCTATATCTGAGCCCGTTAGTAAGATGGTAAACTAGCTGCAAGCTAATTAGATTGGCAAGCCGCCCTTGCATGTTCGTGATCGAAGCATCAGTAGATCGTTCGTCGATCTAGCGATGTGTCTAAGATTGACAGGAGGACAGGGTTGCAGTTCGGCTTCGAGTGCCGACGTCACCTGGCCCTTTCCACATTCGGCTTTCGAGGTTGCGAGTTGCGACAGAAAGAACGACCAACCCAAAACATGCGACCAACACGATCGACGCAATTGCTTCGCTCGCGCCTGTTATCGCGGGACATTGCTGTCGCGAGGCAATGTAGCTTCCGGTACGCTCTGTCCTGTACCCATCGCAGCTTCCTCCAGAGACTTACAATAGCTGCTCCTAGTCCTTCAGCTCTGGTCGCCATCACAGCAAACAAGACACCCAGCATCCGACACTTCAGCAACACACCCGTCTCGTACAAAAAAGGAGGCAAAGCAGCACGGGAAGCCTCACGTTCTGATTCGTCCTCATCCTCCTCATCTTCCTCCGCTGGCGCGGCGGTAGGCTCAGAAGACCCCTTCGACTTTAGCGCTTTGGAGTCAGACATCAACGATGCCGTGGAGAAACTGAAGAGCGATCTTTCGCAGCTGCGACAAGGAGGAAGATTCAACCCTCAAGTACTCGAAACCTTGCGCGTGCAGTTGAAACAAGGAGGACCCGTGAAGCTAGGGGATCTAGCACAAGTGGTGCCCAAAGGAAGAGTCGTGCAGGTCGTGGTCGGCGAACAAGAGGTATGCAACACTTGCCCTTCTATACTCTCCTTTCAAATGCCACCAGACTCAAATCACAACATACTGACAACAATGCCCCAATCACAGCACCTCAAACCAATCACCTCAAGCATCCAATCCGCAAACCTAAACCTCACACCCCAACCCGACCCCACCGGCCAAAACCCCCTCCTCCTCAGCATCCCCATCCCACCCCCCACCGCTGAGTCCCGCAAACAAGCCGTCACAGCAGCAGCAAAAGCAGGAGATGTCGCAAACAACTCTGTCCGAAATGCCAGACAAGGGCAACAGAAAAAACTTAGGGCTATGCAGTTGGCCAAGTCGGCGAGACCGGATAATTTGAAAAAGGCGGGTGCGCAGATGGAAAAGGTTGTTGAGAGGGGTGTGCAGGAGGTCAAGAAGATTGTGGATGGGGCGAAAAGGGCTTTGGATGCTTAGATGGAAAAGATAAGGGGAGATGTGGTGGACTGTAGGATATTCGAGGTCATGTGTACTACTATGTCGATGCTTTGACCATCACGACAAATTCTTGTGCATCGTCCAACTTGTGTCGTCCAACCCAAACAGATTTGATTTGGAAGTCAGGCAAATCAAGTACCATATATCACCAACTCGACCATCTCGGAATCCATGGTGTTTCAACACCGAATCCATTCAAAATTAGCGAGAGTAAGAAAGAACGGTAATGTCCCACGACACTCGAGGCGCGAACCAAGGACTTGTGAGAGCTTCGTTGCAAAGGGGATTTGTTGGGCAGTCTTACCGATTACATCACGTCGCCGATTAATTGCTAGGTGTTGCGGTTAATTGCTAGGTGTTTTGAAGAGAAAATGAAATTCTGGTGGTGAGAGAAGGGGCAGAATGGAAGTAGAGATGGAACTCGCTGCTTGGATGTGAGAGAGTGTTACATAATATATCTGCTAAGACTTTCCATCGTATCATCTCCTGTAGCTTACTGATGACGAGTTTTGATATCATATACATACAGCCATTATCGTAAACATACCAAACATCATCGTCTGTAGCCGATAATTCAGGGGTATCGTACAAGCAAAAGATCCGAACAAGGAAACCCCTTGGCACCATGAGCCTGTTTCTCAAGGAGCAAGAAAACTTTCTCGTCAGCAAGAAGCCATCCATCACAACAAAAGCAATGGATCCATCCTCCCGAGCAGAAAGCGAAAAAGGGAGACCTGTTCTTAGACGGCAGAAATGGATCCCCATCTACTCATCGCATTTCTGACCACATCGCCCAGATCGCGAACCAGCTCGCCTTCAGGCTCAAGCTTGAGCAAAGACCGACCGAGCAAAAAAGTCCAGCGCTGCAAATCGTCTTCCACAAAACTTCGCTTTTGCTCTGCTTCCGTATCAAAGGCAGGTGCATTCCACGCCACAAAAGTACCTTGCGGCTCGACATTCTGCAGCTTCTCGTCCAAGTCGACGACTGTTGCTGACAGACTGGCAGTCCAGCATTGAGTCTGCGCTTCTATTGGCACTTTTTCGAGGGGTAGAGTATGAGACTTGATGCGTCGTACTCGTTTGGGTTCGGCTTCTCCGGTGCGACGGCGATGAGGAGGATCCTCGTATTCAGAATCACTTTCGTCGTCGTCCGCTCTGCCGTTGCCAGAGGTTTCTTGTAATGCACGTTCGTCTGTTGTTCTGCGGCGTTTGGGTTTTGGTGCTGGGGCTGGACGTGTCGGCTCTGTAAATTGAGTGCTGGCGAGGTCAAGTTCACTAGCCTTGACGAACCCCTTAGGCTGCGTCTCGCGGCGAGTCTCGATCGGTGAGACATTTTCGGCGTCTATGTTTGCTGAAACATCGGCTGCTGGGGTAGTGGACTGCTGTTCTAGGCCCCGGCCGAGGAAATCGCGAATGTCTGTGTTGTTGGGAGGAGGTGTAGCACTCGAAGAATATGGTTCTCCACTTGGAACCAAACCCGATCCACTTTGCTTTTGCGGTCGTCCTTTGCGTGCAAACTGCCTTGACGTTTGCGAGTCGGGAAAGTGGAACCATGCGTCACGTTCAGGGTCGACTGGTGATACGAAGGGCTTGTTCACAAACTGTCTTTGCTGCTGTTTTGGTGGACTCCGTCTTCTTGGTGCCGCTTTCGGTATCATGTCCAGCGGGGTGCCTTCTGAGCTTGGTTGAGGGGGGAGAGTCATACGATTGGGCGCTGGAGAGGCTTCGAAAGATTCCACGCTGTTTCGCATGGGCGACATGTAGTGTATTGGAAGAGGAAGGTCAGATGGGCCAATGATTCGACGAGGACCGACACTCTCAGGTTCTTCTGACGCGGCGAACACGGGTGATGACTGTCGAGGTGTCGGTAACGCTGATATGTCTTGCTGTATACGGCGTGTTTCAAAAGCAGGTGAACTTGCTTCAGGTGTAGAACTTGATGCTTGTTTGGCTGGAGTCAGGAGCTGTATATTGACGTTGTTCTTCCTGTTACTATAGGCGTTCATCTTGGCAGCCACCCACGGGTTTGACACTGCAGCACTTTTGATTGATCCTGGGTGCTCTTCTTCCTCATTGGTATCGTTTCTGGGCTGATCTACCGAGTCCATGAACAGGGTGAGATCGTCCTCATCAAGATCATACATGTTGTTCTTTGGCTCGACTCTGTTTGACCTTGCTCCTGGTGCTGGCGTTGTGGACAACTCGCGGCTTTTGCCAGAAGGCTCACTAGTAGTCTTGGGTTCTCCTGGTTCATCCTTTTCTGGATACGTTATCAACATCAATCTTCTGACAGCCTCCACGACTTTGTCGACATCGCCGAATAGTACATCATCTTTTGCTGGCTCGATATTGGCATCGTAGCTGCCAGGCGGGCAAGAAAGTGACAAGTATAGAAATGGGTCTTTAGCATCTCCTAGTGATGAAGATTCCTTGAGGCTTTCCTTGTAAATTCTGACAAGCTGTCTGGATATGCCTCGGGACGAAGTGAGAGGTCGATCGTTAACCGAGACGTACTGTCCCAAGCCACTGATTTTCAAAGCATGTGCATCATGGCGCGGAAGAAATGCTTGTACGGTGAAGCCTTCGTACTCCAGCTCAGCCCAGGTGCACTGAGAAGCGCAAGGCTTTCCCACGACCTTGAAGGCTGTGTCTTCGATTCCACTGCCGATCTTGGGCGCATATGTCCAATTGTCCTTGTCGTTCTTGGCCTTCATGACCTTCAACGACAACCTAGTGGCTGGTCTGGCAAAAGCATACGACTGCAACAACTGCTTGATCTTTGTCAAGGTCTTGGGTGCGGCCTTGAGGGCGACTTGCTTGCGAACTGGTTGGTTCTTCAGAAAATTGACAATACGAACTGTAGTTCCGGGTGGATGAGTAGCGCGATCCTGGACTGAATCGCCAGTCTGACATATCTTGATAGCAGTGGCAACACTTTCACCCTCAATCCTTGTCGTGATGATCAATTCACCACTCATCTCCAACGCACTGCTCAAGGCTTCACCTCGAAAGCCGAGATAGGTTGAACCTACCAGGGCAAGATCGTTTTCGTCCTTGAGTTTGCTGGTGCAGTAAGGTTTGGCCACAAGTGGTCTATCGGAGGGAGCAATTCCATGACCATTGTCTTTGACTTGGATCACGTCGAGTGTATTTGCCGATATTTCGATAGTGATATTAGATGCTCGCGCGTCGAGAGCGTTATCGATAAGTTCTTTGACGACGGAGACAGGATCAGTCAAGGCCTGGCCAGATCGGATGGTGCGAACAGCCGTCTGCGGAAGAGCATGTATCGACATTGTCACAAGAATTCCATACTTCTTCCGTCCCGAGTACAAGAAGATGGTGTGGCAAAGAAAGACGCGCCGGAACGCGAGATGATAGGGAACGAATGGGCTTCTTTATCCGACGCAAGCCAAGCCGCTTGCACACGCCCTCAGTCACGACCATATGATTTGAGCAGCTATCACAAACACACTCTTGTCAAGTTCGGGTTTCTGAAGAATTGAGCGTCTGAATTGGTCATGATCAATTCACTTTCCACTAAGCATGACTGTAGTTTTACAGTTGATTGGCACCGGTGAAGAGATCTAAATGCCGTCGTCCATAACTCCGTCAACTCCGGTCACGTCATCAACTCAACCACGAGGGTTGATAAACATCAACTCTACTCACAAAAACACCCATCGTCAATTAATCTCTCAAGTTCAGCTAGCCATCAAACAAAATCTGACATGGCTCTTGCTCCCAAGTTTGCCGGACAGGCTCTTTCAGGTAGCCTTGGGTCCAACCACACCCTAGAACTATGTATGTGGCTCTCAGAACGAACTACCATCCGCCGATTGCTGACCTGAAGTAAAGTCCTTGACTACGTGTGTCCCTTCAGTAAGAAGCAATTCGACACTTTCTATCGCGACGTCGCTCCCATCATTGAGCAAAAATACTCCAACAACCTGCGAGTCATTTTCCGCCAGCAGATCCAGCCATGGCATCCCTCATCCACGCTAGTCCACGAAGCAGCTGTTGCAGTCCTGCGAACCGATCCTTCCAAGTTCTGGCCTTTCTCCGCTGCCCTGTTTGATAAGCAGACCGATTACTTCGACGTCAATGTCGTCAATGAGACCAGAAATCAGACTTATAAGCGCCTCGCCAAGCTTGCTGCTGGTGTTGGTTTGGACGAGAGCAAGATTTATAGCCAGCTTGAGATTTCCGACAGGCCTGGTCCGGATGGAAGTTTGAACTCGGGTAATCAGGTGACCAACGATCTCAAGTTACTCATCAAGGCTGGTCGTTTGGTTGGTGTCCACGTCTCGCCTACTGTTATGTTCAATGTAAGCACTCGAGAAGCAGTCTGACAAGGATGTTTATATACTGACATTCATCCCAGGGCCTCAACGAGCCAAGCATCTCGAGCAGCTTCACAAAGAAAGACTGGGAGGAGTGGCTGCAGAAGAACGTTGTTTGACTCGAACACTCGAAGCTCTGATGAATTTCAGCGATTCCCTACTTGTATCCTGTCAAATTTGACATCTCTTGCGTAACATGTTATCTTGTCTCATGATCTGAGTCGAGTGATATCTACTCAGCGTGTCTGCTGCACCATGTGATACTTGTCTCGAAGTAACAGTGGTTGCGATTCCATAATTTCATATCAGGATTTGCAGGTCATTTCCAAACCACCGAAGAGCATATAGCAGTGTCGAATTGCGGATCAACAAAGGTCTTTACAGAGGGAGGCGTCCTCAAAGCTGCGCTGTATCGCCCCGATATCTTTTCCCGTGAAGGTAGCGGTGCCTCTTCCAACTTTCGAGCTTCTGCGCATTGGCCAGACAACATGCGCTGATATTTCCGTCTTCAGGATGATGTCCGGGCCCTTTATGAGAACATGTGATCCATTTTTGAGATTACATGGGCTCTCTATTCTCACAGCCTCACTTCTCTGCCAGTGAATAGCACTTTATAGGAACGCATAGTTGCTTGCTTGATCCTACAAGTGACCATAGAGATAGTCTCAAGGTAATATTTCTCCTTGGACATTGCTTTGAAACAAAAGCATTGTACATTCGGATCGTACGCTACAAACTCGAGCGACAAGAGGAGCATCATAACAGGGAGACTGCTCAAGAGGTCGAGAGTAATTTCACGTTCAGAATATTTCGATCACAGTCAGATAGGAAGAAAATGATGTGTTATTACTAGAGAATATAAGTCATGCTGTATGGACATCGTGCCTCTTTCGGCGTGGTCAAAGCAACTTTGTGCTCGTGAAAGTTATGTCTGCATCCTCAATATCAATGCGTGTTGTGTCGCAGCTTTGTACAATCCTTAGGCAGTCTGCTTGGGAGCAACTTCGTGCGTCTCGGGCTTCTCCTCCTCGCTGAGCTTCTTCTCAAGATCCTCTCCTCTCTCCAGGCGAGATGTGGCTGAGGTGGATGCGCGGGTCTTCCAGGCAGGTGTTCCGATGTAGCAGATGCCGTTGGGGTCCTCGAACATAGCGGTAACTTCTTCAAGCGGCTTGCCTGCTGTTTCGGGGAAGCAGAAGAAGACGTGGAGCCACATAGCGACGCAGAAGACACCAAACACGATGTAGGTGTGCCATCTGATGTTGATGAAGGCGGGTGGGACGAAGTAGCCTGAGATAGAGCATGTCAGCATATCGCCTCATGTGAGGCCTTCGAACAAAAGACCAAGGACTTTTCTATTGCAATGGACTTACCAAGAGCGAAATTGAATGCCCAGTTCGCAGAGGTGGCAAGGGCCGTAGCTTTGCCGCGCACGCGATTGGGATAGATTTCCGACGGACTGAGGTGAAGGTACAATTAGTATGCTTCTTTGGTTCATGCTATTTGTACTTTTGCTTTACGTACTAGATCCAGGAGACCTGAAGCTCAAGTTAGCAGTTGTTCTTGAGACAGTGGGACAGCAACACGTACAGGACCCCAAGTAGGTGCATAGGATGCAACAAAGAGGTATGAGCAGGCAATGACGGCTTTGGAAGCTGCGCCGGTGACTTCGGTGGACGCCTCAGGCGTATTGCCGCCAACGCCTCCGGGACCAGGGTAAGTACCGTATGCACCGAGTATGCCGGCATTGGCGAATAGCCACAGAGCCATAAAGGCTGCTCCGATCAGCAGTAGAGGGCGACGGCCCACGCGGTCGACCAGAAGAAGTCCAGGAACAGTCATGACGACGTTGATGACATACTGGATGGACGAGGAGACGAGAAGGTTGTTTCCTGACAAGCCTGCCATCTGGAATACATACGTTATGTAATACATCCTAAGCAGCAAGGACGATGTAGTCAGCATGGTGGTGGTGTAAGGGGGTGTTGGTGACGTGTTGTGGGTGCTGAGGGACATTTTTGGAATTTTTTGGATTTTTTTCCAACTTTTTTTGCACAAGAAAATTTTTGCAACTTACATGACGTTCATGCCGGTGAGCTGAGACCAGATTTGCATGAATAGACCGATGATGGTTCTGTTGAGCATGCGAGGACGGAAGAGCTCAAGGTAAGAGGCGTTCTTAGCTTCGGATTCAATTCTGATCCATTCCTTGATCTCGTTGAATTCGTGGACAACGAAAGGGCTTTCCGGATCGCCATGACCATGAGTGAGAGCGAGGACTGCACGAGTTTCCTCCCAACGGTCCTTGGATGCCAGCCAGCGAGGAGATTCAGGTAGGAAGATCATGCCGAAGAAGAGCAGGATGGCGGGGATCATTTGAAGGGCCCAAGGAGCGCGGAAGGCGCCAGTTCCAGTGATGAAGGAACATCCGTAACTGATGTAGAACTATGTTTGAGTAAGGGTCAGCATGTTGTCAGACAAAGTGCGGCATACTGCCTGTCCATGTGCTAGAGACTGTCGTGGTGTAGCTATAGAAATGCACAATGATTCCATAACAGAACGAGATGCACAGAGAGTATATGATCCTCAGACATGTCCTTGCTCACTGCTTGCTTCAAGAAAGCATTGTGCATTTCCACAGCTAGACTGCATAAAAGACACTAGCTGGGGGATGTCGATTCGTGCTATTGGGGAACGTACCATGATCATGATGCCCCAGGTAATCGCCCACTGCTGAGCGCCGACGAGCTTTCCTCTCTTGCTTGGTGGAGCAATCTCAGAGATGTAGACAGGGACTTGGGCAGAGCAGATGCCGACACAGAAGCCGTTGATTATACGGCCGACGATGAGCATGGCGATGTTCTGGGAGGCGCAGACGATGATGCATCCGATGACCCAGATGACGGCTCCGACTTGAATTGCGATCTTGCCTATGCGATGAGAGGGCAGTCAGAATTGATGGCAACGGATATCAGGGCTGAAAAGTGACACTCACGACCCAGGCGATCAGAGAGGTAGCCAGAGCAAAGGGCAGCGAGCCATGAGCCACCGGCCATGGAGGCAGTGATTCCACCCTGAACATCAGCCTTGGGACCAATGCACTGGCCGGCAGCGTTTAGTCCTTGTTGGTTGAAGAAACATTTGTATGGCTGGCAGCGTGCATGTGAGCATCAGATCGCAACATAAAGATCTTGACACATACCTGAGTAGCGATGATGGCACTCATCGACGAGATATCGAAGCCAAAAAGTCCTCCGCCGATGACTGCAATAGCAGCAATGAGGTTGACATTTCCGAACTGTTTCACCATCTTGTCGGTTTGCCCTCAATGGCGAGAGGGTTCCAGGTGTTGGTTAGTAGTAGTCGTGAGATAGGTTACTAGTGAGAAGCACAGAGGAAAGAAAAAAAAACGCAGTCAGAAGAGCAGGAACTGCAATTATATACGACCTGAGGCAAGAGCATCCCACTTTCCTTCACTTTAGGTCGCGAGCAGAAAAAGTGAGCCAACCAGGGCACATGACAACAACGCACGTCGCCCGGAGTAACTAGCATGCTGTGGAATGCTATGAGCAGATGGGTACTCGGGATCCTTCAATCTACACCTCGAGTCTTCATTGGATGCTCACGCCAACAACATCGTTGCGAGAGGTTGCATCCAGGTGTCGATCTCCTTTTCCGGTTTTCTTTCTCCATGGCACAGGTCTTCGAATGCCCCACGACCCACCTTCCTCCACGCTGCTGTCTCCAGTTCTCCCGACTTTCTCCAGCTCTGTATTCGGCCCTTCTGTGGATAATGCCAGGCTTCGGAAGATTTGACGGTGAGGACGGGACTTCAAGGCCTACGACAGCAATGTCATGAGGTTGTTGTCGCTGTGTTTATTGAACTCACACGAATATGCACATCGCGGTGCCGTTCCTCGTCCAGCGTCGTTGAGTCAAGCCACCAGAAGTGGCCAAGATCTTGCCGTTTGGCAAAAAGCTTCACCGTCACGCAAAAGCTTCGATATAGTGATGGAAGTCTTGCGAAAATTCATGGCGATGCGGTTAAAATCAAGCCAACCACGCGAGAGGCGCTTGTCAGGGCTGTTTGGTGGCTTGCGCCCAGCGACAAACACGTCCCGGCTTCCGGAATCCTTCTCGGTGCCAGGCACAACGGTCAAACTTTGTTGCCCTTATAGAGACACCATTCGCTTCCAGTAGGATCTCAAGTCCGCTGTGTGTTTGCTCTGTGTAGACGACCCCTCATCCATCTCTCGCAAGAGGATTCACCCAAGCCGTATGAAAAATTGATCTCACGTTACAGTATGAGAGTCTGTGTTGAACGATCGCCGCAAAATGGACTGGTTTTGCCCTATCCACGAATCCACTGACCACGCGAACCGGAAGAATTGCTCCATCTTACTCCATGGAGCCATTTCTCAGAGACCCACTCACATGGTCTGTATAATCTCCTACGCAGCCCGAGAACATCCATTATAACCGAGGATGGTCATCTCGTGAGAAACTCCTGCGATACGAGACTGTTCTGAGCAGTGCCTTACTTAATCTTGATCTTCGAGGTTTCCTACCAACACTCCCTTCCACCACCACTACCATCGTGCTACTTCATCGTCTTACACTTCCTACGGATTTGGATGATAGCGTACGTTAGCAGCATGGTACGTAGAGGGGTTCCGAACTTCTGACTGGGCAGACGATCATATACGCAACGACATAAGGACATTTAACCCAGAATCTGGTCAAAACAAAAAGAAGACCAATCACCCTTGCTCCGAAATATCTATGCGAGCTAATCATGCGAAGTTTGCTGGGGACTCGAGCTCACTGCCGAATTTGTTTCGAATACCTGCACCTGTAAAGCTTGCGATCGTGGTTCGACTCGTCGAGTTGCACACTTCCACAGTACCGACCAAATCACTGTTCCTTAGGTCTACCTGTCTTGTAATCAATCAAGACCTTGTTGCGCTTAATGCGACGGGGTGATGTTTGAGGTGTGACGATCGACGTGGCTTGTTTGGTAGCCTTAGAGGGTTTGGTGGGTTTGGTTGTCTCTGCTGCCTTGGTGGAATTCGACTTGTTGTACTTTCGACCAGCGATACTCACAGATTGACCTGACAGGCATCGCTAGTTGGTAGGATGTCAACCTCTTCGTCATTATCGTCCCGATCGCTGGTGGGTGCGGTGACAGCCTCTTCAACGTTCTCGTCGACTTCGCCGCTATCATATTCTTCGCTGCCAGATTCCTCGCTGTCGGATTCGGGGTTGGCTTCGATGTTGTCAACTGCAATATGTGAGTCAGTGGATTGTCATTTCTGATGGACATGGTAGCGTACGATAAGCACCACCGTAGATGATCTTCTCTCCCTCCGCCTTCTCGATAGTTCCATCCTTCAACCCAGCTCTGATGCGTTCACATTCGGCCATGTCCCGCTCGGCTCGGCGCGACGCAACGACTCTCGAGCCCTCTTGAGAAGGCCTTCAACAGCCGCTCTGGCTACAGGAGTCGAACCCGGTCCAAACATCTCACGACCCTCCTCAGCAAGGCGCACGGCTTCCTGCGCGTGGTGCACATAGTCGTCCTTGCCGCATGCTAGGATGATGTGAGCTCGAACGCGTATCGCGAGTGGTAGGTGCGGGCGCGTAAGGAGTTCCAGTGCGAGTTCTCGAGCTTCGGGGTAGCTTTCTTTGGTCTTTGCGAGAGCTACCATTTGATCGTGGATAATGGCTAGGGCCTTCTTGCTGTTCTCATGGATAGAGGTAGACTTGTCGGGGCCTGAGGCGCGTTCGTGAGAGGCGTGTTCGTGAGAGGTATGTTCGTGCGAGGCGTGGCGGCCATGGGATGCGTGCTCATCGTCGTGTGACGCGGAGACTGCATGCTGTGCGGATGGCGAAATGTGGTCGCTCATTTTGGCTGCCGGTCGTGATGATGCTGGAGCTGGTGTTTTTGAGGATGCCGATGATGATCAGGATGTCGACTTGAGTGGTTCCGTATCTTACGAAGGACGAAGAGAATACGACAGGAAAGAAGCCAAAACACCAACACATGGAAAAAGTGAGTGTCAATTAGGTTGTAATACATCTAGATGTTTCAGGTCTCACCTCCTCAGACACTGCACTCAGTGGCAAGCGTGGAAAGTTGATCCTCAATGAATATTACAGATCTATTACAACCTACAAACACCCCCTTACACCACCACCATGCTAACTACATCGTCCTTGCTGCTTAGGATGTATTACATACAAATGTTCCGGTGGCAAAGCCTGTCAGCAACCAGCCTTCTCGTCTCCTCATCCATCCAGTATATCATCAACATCTTCACGACTGTTCCTGGTGCGCCATCCCCCATCATCAGCATACTACGCCAACGCGGCCCTTTGCCGCTGTCGAGCCCTCATCTGCTGCTGCCTCTGTTTTCTACCTCTCCTCGCCTTGGCGAGATGGAATCTCGCCGCCCACGTCTTGACTGTCCTGTAGCCGACGCCGCCTCCGATCAACGCCATAAACACGATTGTCGTGGGCACGGCAATGTACCAAAAGTATGCGTCTGAATGCCTGATGCCGGCAAAGTGTTGGAAGTTCATGCCAAAGTATCCGCAGAGGAAGGTCAGTGGTGCGAAGAAGACGGTTACGAGGGCGATGATGGACATCGTTGTATTTGTGCGGGCACCTGCGACAGAGATTTAGATATTTGTTTGCTTGTTTGCTGGTGCGTGATATAGAGGACTTACCGATGGTGTTAAACATCAGAGAGGACAAGTTGTTGGCAGAAGCATCCATTTGTTCGAGCGACTGGATGATGGTGATGCAATGATCGAGCACGTCTCCCAGATAAACATGAGCCACATGACTCATGACCACACTCGTAGGCGTCTGGGTATAATATCTCTTTGGCTGCGGTCGTCGATGTTCGTTCTTATCTTTCTTGCGCGCCGGTGGCTCCGAAGGGAATGCGCCCTCAAAAGGCTCTTGAGATTTATGGTCTCGAAGCGAGTTGACGAGATTAATGATGGGTTTGAACAGGTTTTGCAACATGTCAATCTCTTCGGTGAAGATATGCAGGGCTTTTGAGGTGCTCATGGATGGGTTGGTCAGCACGTCGATTTGCAGGTCTTTTCGTGCCTTGTTGTATGCTTCCTTGACGGGAATGGCCAAATCGACGATGGCGTCGATGATGGCTTGAAGTACTAGCGATGCATCTGCGCTGCGGCGCAACATCGTGGCGGGGCTGTTCAGTCGTTCCAGAATGGGCTCTTCGATGTCAGCGCCGGAATGCTCAAAGAATGAGATGACCGTGTTGTCGGCAAGCAGGAATATCGCAACTTGTTCCACACTGACGACGAGGTTTTCCTCGAACAGTGCAGAGTGCTTTTCCATGAATAGAGTGTGCTCGGGGTTCTGCATGCTCTCATAGCGATGCAGTGTCCTAATGTTTTGCAGCGGTGCACCATCTGCTGTCGAACTGTGTGCTCGGATCATATCTCCCATTTTGTCCAGTCCCTCAGGATCGTTATATTTTGGCAGGGTATGGTCAGGCTGCTTCCGCTTCGACTTCTTGAAGGGCTTTTTCCAAAAAGGCACACGTTCGCGTTCTGGGTAATGATCATGCGTTCCGTCAATGTCATCGTATGAGATTGGCTTGTCATCGTCAGAGCAATCGCAGTCCTCCGAGTCCGCGTGCGAATGTATGCGGACAAGCTTTTGCAGCGTCAACACCACGAACGCATGATCAGAGTACCAATCACACTTTGTGCGGGTGCGCGTGTGGATCAAATCCTCGATGGCCAGTCTATGCAATCCATAATGCTGGCCAAGAATCTTGATGACATCCCAACTCAACCCATTGACCGAGATCCAGCGACAAGGCAATTGAGACGGACGCTGCTCAGACAGGACCTCTTCGAGAGAAGCGTTGTCAACTTGCACAGTCTCGAGATGGTCTGCACTGAAATCCGCAACCAGGATGTCGCATTTCGCACGCAGGGCTTCCAGGTGCGGACTCACTCTCTCAGCATCAGTGTCGATTCCAGGTTCGGCGCCGGGCTGCCAGTTCATTCCATTAGGTTCACTAGATTCATGATAGGTTTTGACCGTGTTGGATCTGGATAACCGTCTTTGGCGAGCAGTGGTATCATTCGACGCGAACGACATGCCCGATGCGACACTGCCAAAGCGCGGGCGACCGGGAAGAATCTCCGGGCTACGAGGAGTGGCCATAGAACTCCGTCCCACAGGTCCTTGATCCTGAAAAGCCACTCTATCATGCCTGTCTGGCGACTGGAAATCTCTGACTGTGGTGCCGTCCATCCTGGCTTTTTGCGCGAATTACGGGTCGTGGAGATGTAGTTTTGTTGACCGGCTATGGCAATGGCATTTGGAGACAAGATTGTGAAACTAGAAACTTGGTGAACAGTCGCGACATCAAAAAATGTTTTTTCGGCCACGACCAATTTATATTGCCAAGATAAAACAAGAGTTGGATGCAGGACGAAGATGCTTGGACGGGAGACGCAAGGAACGGGGATGTCACTGGTCGCCCGCGGCCGCCGACAAGAGGGACGTTGAAATTGCGGGGCAATTTATGATGAAATTGGGTGACATCGATACGAGTACCCATCGTAAGTAGCAAGGGGATCATCCAGAGCTGAAAATAAGGAAGAAAACATCAGAGTTGGCTGTATTGAGGGCTGAGGTTGAAGTATAGGTAGCTGCATGCTGGACCGGCCTAAAACCGAATCCTACGGAGGACAACCCGAGATCAGGTGGTTAGATTAGGTAGACCAGACTGGTTTTGTCAAGGCAGCAAAACGACCTCACACCACTAATTATCATCGGAATCTGTACATGGACTTAGGTATTGGTGTATTATAGATATATGTGCTATATTCACACCGCAGGCACCGGCAGATAAACGCAGTCAGTGCACAAGGAAATGAGACGGAACCCTTGGTCATAGAGTGCTTGAGACCCTCCCATTATGCAGAATAGAAACGCCTGTGTGAGAACGAATGGCATGAGAGAAACGGAAAAAATCAACAATGTCCAAAGAGTGTTTAACAAGCACAGCCGTCACGCTCGTTGTCAAGGTTGATGGGAATCGTTTCGGGGTAGTCTGCGTTGAAGTCGCCGCTCTCTTCTTGGGCCAGAGCATTGCGGGCAATCACTAGGAAATGTTAGTACCGACCCAATTGTAAGACATGGTGAGGAAAATTGATTACCTTCAAAGGCCTGCTCAACATTGATGGCCTCCTTGGCACTGGTCTCGAAGTATGGGATGCCACCCTTGGACTGGCAGAACGCCATGGCGCGTTTCGATGAAACCTTGATGTTACGGTCAGCTTGCTGTCGTTTCAAAATTGAGTCACATAGTGCGAACCATGCGCTTGCTCTCCTCCACATCCACCTTGTTTCCGAGCACGACCTACTATCTGTTAGTCTTGGTCTCGATTGAGTCTTGTTTACAACGGCGGGACTTACAAAGGGGAAGCTCTCAGGATCCATAGGGCTGGCTTGGATGAGGAATTCGTCTCTCCAGCTGTCGAGAGTGTCGAAACTCTTTGAGTTGTTGACATCGTAAACGAGCACGCAGCAGTCGGCACCACGGTAAAAGGCAACACCAAGCGATTGGAATCTCTCCTGACCAGCAGTATCCCAGAGCTAGCGCATGTGTCAGATGTACTGAAATAGACGGTCTCGGTGGGGGAATGGCATGCGCACCTGCATGGTGACTAGTCGGTCGTCGACCAGGACCTCTTTCGTAAGAAAGTCTGCGCCGATGGTGGCTTTGTAACTAGCGCTGAACTTCTTGTTGACCTGAGAGTGACGCGCTTATCAGTCTTGTTGTTCCTTGCTCTTATTCTTGTTGCTCGGAGGGTTCGGTGGAGGGGTATCGTACATATTGGTTCATCAAACTGGTCTTTCCGACACCGCTATCGCCGAGGATAATGACCTGTTGGCTGTTAGACCATCACGCGACACGAAGTCCTCGGCGTCAATGGGAGCAAACCTTCAAGAGCTTCTTGCGCGAGGACATGTTGTGGGATGGGGCGCCTGGCGCGAGGGTTGGATGCTAGAGGTCGTCGTGCTTTAGGTTGGGAGCGGCGACGAGCTGTATTTGCGGACAGGCTTTCGAGGAGACGAGCGCGTAGTGAAAGGCGGTGAGCGATTCGATAAGGTGTTGTTGTTTATCAGAATGAGTGCAGTGTGGTCACGGCGGCCGAGGTCTCAAAGCCTCGTCCATGACGATGCCGCACGGGACCAAGCCTTCCTTCTATCTCGCTTTGTCTCTTATGCGACCCTGTCTAGTCGCATGTTTCGCTCTCACACTCGACACGTAAGACATATCTCACTTATAGTACATTTTTCCAGACATTTTAGATATGCAGATAACCATGACTATACTCGCAGTAGTTGGCGCCTTGTACTTCGTTGATATGTTGATTTGCGGATCAGAGCAAAGCTTCACCGACCAAACTACACCTTCGAGGCGCAACTCCAGGTCAAAGATTTTACTTACATCCATCGTGCCTATCCATAGAGTACACATTTGGAGCACCCTTTTGTCGAGATTGTGCATCTCTACAGTCACGTTATGCCAGCTCTCCGCACACGAGACGAAGGATGATAATGTAAAAGTTAGATAGCATTTGATGTGTGCGTGTGTATGCGTGCTGTGCATGTAGACTGGTAAAGCAAAATGAGAGACGACCAGCTCAAAAACCATGTAAAAAGGAACGCTCGCTTGCCCAAGAGTATCTTGCGGATGTGTGTGGTTGAAAAACAAAACGCCCCTGGCCCCAACATGTACTCCAAAATGCCCACCGGTTATGCGACGAAAAAACAGAAACATACGAAATTGGTCAGATGACCATCAGAGCGATCACTCTACCATGGGGTGGAAGCTCAGCGCTTCCTTTTCTTGTTCTTGTCAGGAAGGGCAGGTGCGAGGAACTCACCCGTACCGCCAGCAGCAACAATCGGGACAGCATCATAAGCGTCATAGGCAAGATCGGACTTCTTGACCGGCACACCCATGTGACGACCATAGCGTCCCTTGCGACCGTTACCCTCGTCTTCGCTGACACAGCCTTCGATACCGATACCGGCATCCTTGCAGCGTCCACAAGGTCGCTGACGGTCGCATCCCTTCTTGCTCTTGCGGCATCTCTGGCAACGAGGCTTGGTCGATAGATCTTCCTCATCAACGCCGAGCTGATGCTGGAAGTTGATAGTGGAAGCAGCCGACGTCTTACGAGACTGCGAGGGAAGAGAGGCTGGCGACATTGGGACCTTAGTGGAAGAGGTCGAGCTCGACTTTGGCTTAGACTTGGCCGGGCCAGGAGCACGGCTCTTGGTGGGCTTGGTGGAGCCATTGACAGAGGTGTCGTGCGGCTTGCCATTGGGCACGCCCTTTGCCTTTGACATGGCGCGGGCGACATGAACACCATTCTCGTCATACTCTGGAACGTCGCTATCGACCTCAGAGTAATCGTCCCCGCTGGACTGAATACTATCTGTGCTTGGAAGAACATCGTCAAGCACGCGCTGCTTCTTTCTGCGTGGCCCAGCGACATGCGAGAGGGGCTGCTGAGGCTTAGAGGCTTCGTCATCGACAGCGTCGCTCTCCTCGCCAGCCGACGAAGCGGCATCTGCCTTGCCGCTCAGGCCATCGTCCATGGTCGAAGTCGAGGTACGACCATGGGAGAAATTGGAAGCATCACCAAGACGCATAAGCTGCAGAGCGACATCCTCATCAGAGATGACGCTGGCGTTGGTGGGCTCTGGGGTGGGCAGAATAGCGCCACCCCCTACGGACGAGCGGGGTTGGAAGGTGGGTACAGGACGACTGCGGAAAGTCGTGTTGTTGTATGGGGTCTGGATATTGCTATAGTATCCAGTATAGCTCTGGGGCGATGGGAGGGGCTGCTGGTAGGTGACATTGCGCTGGTTGGACCAAGAGAAGGGGGACGCAATAATGTCGCCATTAGCAGGGCGTCGCTGAGGCGAGATGGACGAAATCGAATTCGCCGCTGGTACCTGAGGAGGCACGAAGAGAGGAAGTTCCTGGGACAAGGTTAGACAAAACGTGGGACCACAGCGGAGCCCTAGCGCATACCGAGCTGTCAAACTTAGCCCGCTTCCTCCTGCCACCCTCGACAATGTTCTCAACGCTGATCTCGGCGCTGGCATGAGGCTCAATCTTGGAGCGACGGCTGTGCGCGCCATCACTGTCGTAATCAGTGTCGCCAGCATACATGTCATCATACAAGCTCTCCTTGTCCTTGGGTCGGAAACCGCTGCGAGACTGCGGCTTGGACATGCTGCGGTGGCTGCGGTTTGATTGAGGAGAAAGGCTTCGGCCAGGAGCAGCGCGCGAGGCAGGGCGAGAGTTGCGCGATGGCGGGCGCATGTCGATTGGAGCGGCCAACTTGGGCTTGCGAGGCGACGTTGTGGCCGATCGCGATTGCATCTGGCTGGTAGCTGCTGCCACGGCTGGGTCAGGAGCAGTCATACGCACATATACGACCATGTTGTGCTCGAAATTCTCAAAGGTTGCGATCAGGATGCGCCCTTCCTTGTCTTGGAAGCTGACACCTGGGCCCTCGTACAAACCATAGAAGTTGCGCACTGTTGTGATGATCGAGTCGGTCGTATCATGAGGTGAGATCATGACGCGCATGGGTAGGCGAGCGCGGTGCTCGCGATTATGACCTTCGGGTAGGAGAAGTTCAAATGTGACATGCTTTTGCTGCTTGGTACGCGAGGGGCGAGGAGGGTCAGCATATGCTCTTGGAGCAGCATCAGCTGCACCGTCGTACATATGGCTGTGGAATTGGGGTGTTTGCGATGGCAGAGAATGTCGAGTCGAGTGCTGACGGCTCGACGGTCTGCCCTCGCTGGCGGCAGTAGTCCGCGGTCCATCTCTTGCCAAGAGGTCACCAAGATCCATGACTATGGTTTCTGACGGCGGTTGTAGGCTTTGTAGTTGTAGGCAGGGCCCTTGCTGGTACGGGGAGAGGAGCGTGGGAAGATATACGAGTTTCGTGATGGTGACGTTGCCGTCGGCGCAACGGGAGTAGAGGGTCGTCGAAGAGCTGGACTGGTCATCTGGTCAGCGCTTGATGTCTCGGTTGGCCGTGGATTAGAGTGGGATGGAAGGGATGGTGCATCACGACGTTAGATCGTGGTAGTGTTCAGACATTGATGGCGGTTGGGACTGGGCGGGCGCTGGGGAGCCGCCTTGCAAGAGGGTGGACGAACCGATTCGAGCGCTTTCAGCAAGCAACCACTGTCGCTGCTGTTCAGCCTGCTATCAAGAGCCGCTTGCGACCCTGTGAGTCTGTCTTGTAGACAGAATACCCGTGCCGTGTGTAGACGTTCGAGCGCTCACCCGAAGAGTGGTGGGCGGTGGTGCAGAGCCGGGATTGCAACGAGCAATGTCCGCTGACTCGAAAGACGAGAGCGCAACAAGATGCGAAATGGGAAAGATACGATGAGATGACAGAAGGCAAGTGAACTTGAGACTGAAGAAGAAGGTTGTCGAGGTGGGGGAAGTCGTCCTGGAGCGCAGAACGAAAGCTACTGGATTGTCCCTCTCAGCCCAGGCGGAGAATCCGGCCCACTAACCACATCACGCCCAATTCAGCATGCGAAACACCTCTTGTTTCCCTTTTATAATCGACATCGCTGCGATCGCATTGAACACAGAGTCCTGCTCCAACTTGAATTCTGTTCAGAAATGCTCATCTGGCTGCCCTGGCCATCTATCCATTTCCTCAGCCACATCCCGTCTGCCTCCTACTATCACCATGCCACTATCGAGAAACTGCTCTGTTGAGAGACGCATATCTATGCAGTCTGGACCGCACCTGCACATTGTGCCTCAACTGACTACACTGCATGCACAATCCTGCCTGTCTATAGGTTCGTCCACGGCGCTGCTCTGTGGGCGGCTTGTGGAAGCCAATGAGGCGTTGCGCTTGCCCACGTCTAGTTCCGCTTGTGCCATATAAGAGCGGTGTCTGACTCTTGGACGCTCAAGTCGCCCTGTTCTGTCATGTCTGTCTGCCATCTTTGTCAAACCGCGTGCTTGTGTCCGAGTCCGTCACCCAACCTGTGCTACGCAAGCGCATACCAGTATCCCCCAAGCTGTGTATGCGCAATGCACCCGTACACCGATACAATGACCTCAAGGCCCATTTCATGTAGACGCGCATAGCACAAGCATATAGCGCTGCAGATCCGCTCGCGCTGCTCTCCTCCCAAGTCTCTGATAACGCACCACCAGTGACGAGCGTCGCTTCTTTGCACTGTTTTGCCAGGCGCTAATCCGCGCAATCATTCCACTCGATTGTTCGATTCCTTTCGAATGCGACCGACCCGCCAAGCCATATGGAATGCTCACAGAAGCAATGTGTGTGGTCCGAGTTGCGATACGATGGAGCTAACACCTCACCTTCAGAATGGGTCTGTGTTAGGTTGTCTATAAGGGCCTCTGGACAGACCGCCTACGACTGATGAGACCCAACCCCCTAGCACGGCTGCGTAAAACAATGACAAGTGGGTGACGAGAACGACACTACGCCTGGTGTATTGTGCGTGGTTTGTGGGCGCAGGTTCAGGCTCAGCGTGCGCAAGTCATTCATCACGGCTTCACCATGCCGACAAATGCCGTCGGAATGACGAGGCTGATCTGCCCGCGGTGAAGGCGTTGTCTACAAGGACTCATCCCTGTCACCTTGACATTGCGTTTGGTAATCGCTCTGAGGGACGGAACGTGAAGTCGAGTTTATAACAGAGGACAGAAGAAAAAGAGATCGAGAAGTCCAGCGATGAGATTGGGGCCACTCGCAATGTCGGTTTCAGAGGCGCCGGCGCCAGCGTGCCGAGGTCGCAACTGCCAGGGAACTCGTCTCCAGCATGAGTCGCAATCTGCGCGACGTTTCTGGCAACATTTGGATTGACAGTGTGGACGGGTCAGCTCCCCTTTCTTCTGAAGGGCAACAAACGTCGCTTCAACCCATCCATCACATCACAGAAGGTTAACCTTACACTGGCGCGGCTCATCGAGGGGCCTTGAACCTGGCGCTGTCGCAAACCATGGTTCGTTTCTGACCGAAGCTCGTGCATAGCAACGAACCTCGAAACCCTTTCGTCAGGCGTGTAAAGACTCACCTGAATTTCCGTACTCTCTGGCTTCTCCAGAATGGATTGCGGTGTGATGGTTCAACCAGGACCTATCTGCGAGTCACGTGCAATGGTGTAGACTCGCGTTCGAAAAATCGCAAAAGGAGGGACGCGTGATTTGTGCGGCCTTGTCGGGAGTCTGGGTCATAGATATAGCAGAAATATCCAGAGATACGAGAAGATTTGATGCATCACAGTTGAATCGGAAATTCGATCGTTTGTGGGAATATTGAGGGGGAAATGCCATCTTGTACCCTTGGAGGACGACGTGGAGGAGGCCTTGTTTACATTGGACAGGGTTAAAGTTGATGCTAGCGGCTTGGCGGAGCTGTTATGCAGCTCTTCTGTTTGTTGATGGAACCGTTTTAGATGTTTTGACATTCGGGCCCTCTAGCAATCTTATGTTAGGATCTTTCTCGACCATCGAATACCTTCTTACTTCGCCATGAGCCTGTGTTGAACTGCTGTCCTCTTTATTCTCCAGCTGTCTCCTTGTCCACACGCGTGCCAGCTTCCACGGCCGACTCGCAGACTTTGAAGATTCGCCGGCGACGCGCTTCTGAATTGTCTTTACACCACACATCGCTCCCGCCCTGTCTCGACTTGCCCATCATGGACGCAAAGGTAAGACTGATACTCGATTTCCTAGACAGTATCTTGCACCTTTGATGTTTCTTTTCCAAGATGCAGCTTTGCACTGCTTTGTTTGTTTTGCTGCAACGAATATGCTCGCTTCGCCCTTGCATATCTCCAACACGTCCACCTCACATGTGTCTCCACATGCTGCTTTCACCACGCGAAAACACATCCTCGAGCCTGCATTCACAAGCACTTTTCTTACCCATTGCTGACCATAAATAGCCCCAAAGACCCCAACGCCCTTTGCGCGTCCATGACGAGAACGCTCTTCCTTCGCATCCAGTCGCAGCCAAGGGTACTCACCAGCGTAACAAGTCTTCTACCACCTTGCCCACCCTGATGCAGAACGGTGCTGTACGCGCTGGTGCCAAGCGTGCTGTCTTCGCCGATGTGAGCAACACTATCAGGACAGCTCCTGGGACAGACGACGGTGTGAAGGCACATGACAATGGCAAGGCAGCTGCTATTTACCTCGAGCCTCTTGTGGTTTCAAAGCCTGCTCAGAAGCCTCTCACTGTCAAGAACATCAATACTACTGCACCTACGGCTGCCCTCCCTACCATCCGCAAAGTTCAAGCAAAGAAGAGCGCCCCTATCCTCAGAGACTCGGCTGCACACAGCATCGACGAAACAACAGCTGGCGAGACAGAACCCTCGTCTGAAGGCACTACCGACGAAGTTGAGACTCAGCAACAAGTCGTGGTTGTCGACGATACCCAGGACACCGCTGTTGGATCTGTCCAACCGCCGCAAGCTCTGAACCTTCCGGAGGCAGTCATCGTGGATACCAACGCCCTGGAGCAGTTTGCGCCGGAAACTGAGGAGAAGGTTGTCGTCTTGAGTCAATCGTTGATCACTGTCAACGATGATGACTACGATGAGGAATATGATGAGGAACTCTACGAAGGGAGCCAAACAGTGACACGAGGTGGTGTCACAGACAACACAACTGGCGGAGCCACAGTCGTGCTGTGCCCAAAGCACACTGCCAAGACATTAAGGGAGATTGAGGAGGCCAGACAGGTCGTTGAGAGCACTCGTACTCCCGAGGACATCGAGGACGATCAATGGGATACGTCAATGGTCGCCGAGTATGGTGATGAGATTTTCGAGTACATGCGAACTCTCGAGGTGTGTTGAGTTCCTATTACTTGTCAGACTTGGAGTCGCTGACATCAAACAGGAACGCATGCGCCCGAACGCACACTACATGGACTACCAGAACGAATGCCAGTGGTCGATGCGATCTGTGCTTATGGACTGGATGATCCAGGTCCACACACGTTTTACCCTCTTGCCCGAGACTTTGTTCCTGGCTGTCAACTACATCGACCGTTTCCTTTCCTGCAAGGTAATCTCACTGGGCAAACTGCAGCTCGTCGGCGCCACTGCCATCTTTCTTGCCGCAAAATACGAGGAAGTCAACTGCCCCTCGGTCCAGGAGGTTGTCTACATGGTCGATGGCGGCTACACCCAGGATGAGATTCTCAAGGCTGAGCGTTACATGCTCAGTATGCTCTCATTTGAGCTCGGATGGCCTGGTCCCATGAGTTTTCTCCGCCGTATCAGCAAGGCCGATGACTATGACCTGGAGACCAGAACCCTGGCAAAGTACTTCCTGGAAATCACCATCATGGACGAACGCTTTGTTGGCTGCACCCCGAGTTTCCTGGCTGCAGGCGCCCATTGCCTTGCCCGCCTGATGTTGCGCAAAGGCGATTGGACCCAGGCTCACGTCTACTACTCCAACTACACCTACGCACAGATTCGTCAACTCTTGGCCGTTATGGTTGAGTGTTGCGAGGCTCCCGATATTCACCACAACGCCGTCTTCGTCAAGTACCAGGACCGTCGCTTCAAGCGCGCATCTCTATTCGTCCAGACCGAGATGAAGAAGGGCTTCAAGCTTCCCGTCTACCAGCGTGCCACCTCTATCGGTTACAAGGGCTGGTGATGAATGTACCACCAAGTCCTTGTGACCAAACAATTTTTATCCTTTGGCGTTCTCGATTGATACCGGCGTTCGAAACGATACCCTCAAGGCCACCTGGACGTCGACAATTCTGTTGTCCTCCGGCCTTTCTTTTCTTTGCTCTCAAGCTCACAAATTCATTCGATTTGGTATAGCGACGAGCAGCATATGCTATTCCTTAGCTAGCTCTGGCCATTGCTGGCAGGGTTGTTTTGGAAGGCAATTTTTACCATGATGCCACGACGAAATGAGCACTTAATATTCCATGTAGAATGCGCAAGCCTATCGGCAGCGCTTCTACCTTTTTCTTTTTCGGCTTTTCTTCTTTCCTTTTTCTTTTCTTGCTTTCCTTGGCCAAATCCTCTTCGTTGTTCATGCATACCGGGGAAATGTTTGGGATGGCAGCCATTGCTCGGAGTCCAGGAAAGTGCATCTGATGGAAGGACTAGTAGAAGCGAGGCTGCACCATCATGGTGTTCATAATGGTATTAGCATGAAGTAGGCAGGCTGATAGTGAGTGCTTCGAGACAATACTCATAATAAAATCTGTCTGCCATCATATCAAGTCTCTTGCTCGTCATCAAACGGTGAACAAGAGGTTGTTACAGAGGAAGTTTGGTCCGACCTCGTACGCTTCATGGCTTGTCAGCCACAGACAGCCCCGCAGCTGGCCCTGACAAGAAAGTCCTCACCAACTCTACCCTGCGGCCCCTGCGAACCGAACGGACAAGATCGTCGTCTTGCATCAAATATTCTCCGACGGCATCTATTTTGGCGCAACCAAAAGATCAATGCTCGACATCAATCGTCGGACTTTTTGATGGGAAGACATGTCTCACGTCCGCCGTGCCTGAGGGTCGCCTCCGTCCGCTCCGCTTCGGGACTTCGAGGCGCTGTGCTCGGTCTCTCAAACACTTCGGCTCCCCACCTCGACTTTCAACCCTTCGGCCCTCGTTGTGTCGGGCCTCTGGATAGAACAGCTGTTTCGAGTAGTCGTGGTTGTAGAGCTCAACAAATGTAAGTGATATTTAATGGCTGGTAAGTCCACGGTCTGCTGGTTTCCATATTCCTACCATCACCACTACCCTCAACACTCGCTACAACACCGTTACACCAAATCCCCCACCTATATACCATCTCTCGAAATCCAACATAATGTCTCAAGGCGTTGTCACTGTTCCTACTGCCTCCCTCCACGGAAAGGTCGCTCTCATCACTGGTGCTGGCCGTGGTATCGGTCGTGGATGCGCCATTGAGCTCGGAAGACGTGGTGCCAGCGTCGTCGTCAACTACCAGAGCAGCAAGTCCTCGGCCGATGAGGTCGTGAAAGAGATCGAGGCCACCGGCAGCGGTGCCAAGGCCATCGCCATCCAAGCCGATGTCAGCAAGGTCGCCGAGATCGAGCGTCTGTTCCAAGAGACCAAGAAGCACTTTGGCAAGATTGACATTGTCATGTCCAACAGCGGTACCGAGTCGTGGGACAAGACCGAGGAGATCACCGAGGAGAAGTACGACCACGTCTTCAACTTGAACGCTCGCGCCCAGTTCTTTGTTGGTCAGGCTGCTTGGAAGCACCTTGAGGACAATGGTCGCTTGATCCTCATGTCCTCTATTGCTGCTGGTCTTCTTGGTGTCCGCGACCACGCTCTTTACAACGCTTCCAAGATGGCTGTCATTGGTATGATCAAGGCCTTTGCCACCGACTTTGGCAAGCGTGGTATTACCGTCAACGGTGTCGCCCCTGGCGGTATCAAATCTGACATGTTCACCTCCAACGCCTGGTAAGTGTTTTTCCCCTTTAGCTTAACTCAAACTCCTATCTCCTATCTTATCAACCACACTCTTATGGTCACTCTCGCTGACGTCTAAATAGGCACTACATCCCCGGTGGCACCCCCGACTGGCCCGCCGACAAGATCGAGAAGCTCATGGCCGAACACTGCCCTCTCGGCCGCTGCGCCGTCCCCGAGGACGTCGCCCGCGTGGTCGCCTTCCTCGCCAGCGGCGACGGCAGCTGGGTCAACGGCCAGGTCCTCACCATCTCCGGTGGCTCTTCCCAATAAACAGTACCCGCTGTACTTTTGTTGCATCAATCTGTGTTTTGATGTTTTGGTTGTGAGCGATATGGTTTTTATGAGGCGTTTTCTTCTTTTCCTCTCTTCTTTTTTCTTTTTACAAGCCATAGCATGGATGGTACAGGCATCTGAGACACGAAGATAGACGACAAAAAGTCATGGTAGATAATGCAGAGATAATCGAGCTGACGACTTCTACCCATTCTTTGAAAACCGAAGATTCGTTGCGGCTAGTGTCCACTTACACCTAAATGCCGCAAGTCAGCGTCGCTGTGGGTAGCACCCTGCTCACTGACTATAATGGCGACATTGACGGTGACAGTGTCTTTTTTCTCTGCTTTGAATCCTGCACTGGGACCTGCAGAGATGTTTCTGTCTGTCCATCTGATCTGATGTGCATATAGCTTCTTTCATCTGATTTTGACTGTTGCTTCTCGAACAGATAGATATGTCCAGTGAAAGCCATTCTTCTCTTCCTGAATTCCAATCACAAGCACCTTTAGAAAATATGCAACCTCTCATGCCACATCAGTGGCCGGGGTTCTGTATACCGAAAGATATCAGCACCACACCTCACCCAGCCAAGCGTAAAAGACTTACACTTTTTTTGTAATGCCTTGTTCCCTTGCTCCTACGTCCAGCAGAGTATGGGCGGTGCAGAATATAATGTGTTTTACCCAAGCACGACCCATCGAACCGGTTGATTACCTCAGTTGGTTAGATGAACGGTCGGTTAGCTCAGTTGGTTAGAGCGTGGTGCTAATACGTTCTCTCGAACACACTGGTACGCCAAGGTCGCGGGTTCGACCCCCGTACTGA
>SWBF01000066.1:0-150423 GCA_023848595.1 Aureobasidium sp. EXF-10727
ACGTAACGCCCTACGATCTTAAGGCTAGTTATTAGGAAATTTCCCCTATAGGTAAGGCAGCTCTATCCGTAGGCGATCTTAACATAAGGTACTACCTAGATAGGCTAGCAATGTATAGGTAGATAGGCCTTAATGTCCTCTACGGACCTTAGAGGTAGATGTAATAGTGCGGCAATAGCCTCTTTTAATGGTCTTTTCTTAATATAATGTCTATCTAAGTAAAAGTGCCTTATAATAGCACTTGCTTTTAGATAGATGCTAGTGCCGTAGATCTTATAGATTAACACTCTAAGATCTGCCTTAAAGTAGACGCTATTAACGTCGGTTATGTTATTATAGGTGCTCCGCTTATAGCTACGCGCTAGTAGTCGTCTATGTCGCTACTATTCGCGTTACTTAAAGGAAAAACAGGTCGTAATCGATGCTGCCGCCGCCCGGGGGTATTTTCTAGAATGCGCGTCTAAATTACGCCGGAAAATGCGGGGTAGGAACCCTAGAAAACTCTAACGTCTAGCGGGGGAAATCCTAGAATGCGTAGCAACCCGGCGGTTTTATTATACTAGGCACTTAATTATATAGTAGTAGGCTAGTAAGATTATAGTTACTTAGGACTATATTATAGCTTAAGGTAGAAATAAAGCCGTTATACCTCTAGAGATAGCATACTATCGCTAATCTCTTAGGGCTAATAGCGGTTTAGTACTTAGTATAGATAAGGATACGATACGTAGTATAGTAGACTAAGAGAGGTAACGCATTTAGAAGTAAGGAGTTACTACCTTAGACTAGTATTATAGCGCCGCGTAGGTAGGGACCGGACTAGGTAGTAGGATAAGGTAGCGCTAGAAATATATCCTTATTACTACCTAAAGATTCTAGGCTAGAAAGCAAACTTAAATCTTCTACCTCTTTATAGGGCAAATCCTCCTATATCCGGCGCTATAGAAAAGTTATAGTATCTTTACTATAAGGTAGGAAAGAGGCTAGTATATCGTTACTCTAAGGCCGTAATAGGGCTAATATATAATTACTCCGTAACTATAATAGAAACGATCTTTTCTTACTCTAGGACTATAACGGGCTTAATATATGCTTATTCCGTAATAGTAATAGAAACGGCGTTTTCTCGCTCTAAGGACGTAACGGGAACGGCGTATCCTTACTTCTTATATATACTAGAAACGTTATATTATCTATATTTGTAACGCGTAGTATAGTATATAAGGGATCTAGGGTCGGAACCGTGTCGTACTATATAGCCGGCTCGTCGTCGTGCTAGTTATTAGAAAGGAATAGCTAGTCTAGTACGGCTAGGATAGAGCCCTAGTCTAGTACGGCTAGAATAGAGCCTAGGTCTAGTACGGCTAGGATAGAGTCTAGGTTAGGATTAATTTTAAGGCGATTATTAGGGGCTTAAGTATATAAAGGCTTATTAATATTAGGGTCCGGGTAGAAGTCTAGGTTAGGATCGATTTTAAGGTAGTTGTCGGGGGCCTAAGTATATATAGGCTTATTATTAGGGTCTAAGTTAGAGTCTAGGTTAGGGTCTAGGTTAGACTCTAGGTTAGATTCTAAGTTAGAGTCTAAGTTAGAGTCTAGGTTAGGATCGACTACGTTCTATAATAGCTCTAGCTATAAGTATAAGTAAGATAAAGTATAGGTGTCTTTATCTAAGTAGGGCATATATAATAACTATACTAGGGTAGGATAGATTACGCGCCTAGATAAGTATCGGTCTTAGGATAGGTAAGGTAAAGCTTTATAGTCCCGCGACTAGTAGGGTACGTAGGATAACGGTATAGGAAAGGAAGGGGCTACGATAGGGGCTAGGTTATATATACGTATAGATAAGAAGGGCATAGAGTTCGGAGTTAGAAACGGAATAAGGTCCGGGTAAAGATTAAAGGGCGTCCCTAGCCGCGCCGACGGATAACTTAATAAGGGCTAGGCTATATCTTTATCGCTACTATGCTAGTCTAACGGTCGTAGTAGGCTTATATTAGTATATTTTCGGGGGTTCTACTTATCTTTAGAACTAGAGTATACGGAGCCGGTTACGTTACTATAATTACGGCCCGAATCTAGGGTATTAAGGTATAAGTAGGCCCGGTTCTTATTATAAGCGCGGTACGATAAACGCTACGGGCTTAGACTACTTAACGCGCTTAAAGAGGGAGACGTTAATAAACTAGTAGAGAAACGCCGCTAATGTTATATAGGGGTTTAAACGTTATATATATACGGAGCGACGCTATAGTAGCGGCGGAACGGGCCTATTTTATAAGTTAAGTAGGCGTGTTCCGACTACTAGTATTCTAGCTATAACGCGTAGCTAGCGGAGCTTAATAAGAATAATAATAACGCGCTATAATTTAAATTAGTAGACGTTCCGGTTACGGTACTATAAGGATTATACTATGCTATACGGGTTAGGGTGCCTATAGTAGCAAATATTATATTGTATATAGAATAGATAGTTTTCTATATAGTGCTATAGTGTGTTTTAGAGAGTATAGTAGTATAGGATCTATACGCATCTATAGAAAATGTTAGATATATAATAGTATAGTATTTATACGCGTTATAGAAAAGTGTTAGACGTGTTTATACTATAAGACTAACATATAGTATAAGAAGGTGTTAGACGTATTAGTACTATAAGACTATTATATAAATACTATAAGACTGTCGTATAGATACTATAAGACTGTTATATAGTATAATAAGGTATCGGATATGTTATATAGCGGGATTTGTACGCGTTATAAAGATATGTCGCATAGCTATAATTAGACGTTCTATCTATAATCCGGCGTTAAGACCGTATATGTACTAAGTAGCTAACCGGAGCCCCGTAACTAGGCGTTATAACGTTAGATTACGGCGGTTTTATATAGTTAGGGCCGGTTACTAGGGCCGATTAACAAATTACCTAACTAAGTAAGCTAAGACCCCGTACTAACTATATTTAGCCTAGGGTTAAGTACCCCCTAGGTGTCCTATTAGCTAGGAAATTTATAAAGCTAATAGCTTATTAGCTAATTAGTTTTATAGAAAAGGACCCTAATAGCTACTCTATAAAGTAACTACTTTCTAGTATAGTAACCTAATAATATATAACTTAATAACTAGTATAGATATAGATACGGTTAGTAAAGCAATATTTATTATATTAACACACTCTATAATATTATTAAAAGATATCGGGAGGTTTATTTGCACGTTATTAAGATCTTACCCTACTGCGCCTAACGCCCGATTTTTTCTAAGTCTAACGCTTCTCCGCATGGGCCGCCTAAACCTTTTCTTACCCGGCCTATAGTAAAAACCTTTAGATAATATTATTTAGGGCTTTTACTATGCTATATAATATATACTAGATAAAAGGTTCTAGTATAATTCTACGTACTCTAAGATTAATAAGCTCTATTTGTTAATGTCTTCTTATCTAGCATAAGAAGAAAGCAAACGCGGCCTAAGAAAGATATGCAATAAGACATGTAACAGGAAAGACATGCGATAGAACAACCATGCAACGGGACAAGCATGCGACACAAAAGACATGCGACAAAACAACCATGCGACGGGACAAGCATGCAACAGAAAGAACATGCAACAAGATAGGCGTGCGACAAGATAGGCAGGTAATAGTATGCGCGGCGCAGGCAAAACTCTGCTCGAATTTCCGCGACGCCCACCAGGCTAGGCAAGATATAACTACCAGTGCATTGCCACAATCGCAGCTCAAAAGCGCGAGATGAATCAATCACCAGGCCCTCTAACCGTTGTCCAAGAAATCAACAACCAAGCAAGCTGTCAAATTCGTAGACACAACGACTTTTTGCAGACGATAACATTTCTTGGATCTCGGCGGCCAAGCCTTGTCTCTCGAATTACTGGCTTGGACTCCTTGGAGTGCTCTTGTGCTGCATAAGGATGATTCCCAAGAATTGTTACAAATACAGCTCTAATCTCGCGTTGCAGAGTAGGTTCCAGGGCCCTCTTGTTTCCCGGTTTCCGTTCATACTTTCCCAGTCTCGCGACATTCACCAACACAATGGAGAAGACGGTCCATGAGGACATTACCGGTGGAAAAGTCTCGCCTCAGCTGAGTAACGATGGCGCCTATGTCGTCGACTATCCCGTCGAAAAGGCACCGCTTATGACCAGGCTCGGTCTGACGCCCGACTCGTTCAAGCGTCGCACTCTGGAGGACAAACACAATCAGCTCAACAAGACACTCAAAGGCCGCCATCTAAGCATGATCGCAATTGGCGGGTCCATCGGTGCTGGTCTTTTCGTTGGTTCAGGTGGAGCTTTGAGAACAGGAGGCCCTGCTTCCCTTCTGATCGCATTTGGTATCATGGGTGTTGTGAGTATTCGCACAGCCTGCTCGTCACGACAAGCACTGACAGTACACGTAGATGATCTTCAACGTCGTCTATGCGCTTGGTGAGATGGCCATCATGTATCCCATCTCTGGCGGTTTCTACACTTACTCTGTTCGCTTCATCGATCCTGCTTGGGGCTTTGCCATGGGCTGGAACTATGTTTTTCAATGGGCAATCGTTCTCCCACTCGAGCTTGTCGTTGCAGGGCTTACAGTCAACTACTGGGGCGCAGATGTGAACGTCGGCGTCTGGATCACGGTCTTCTTCCTTCTGGTGGTCATCATCAACGTCTTCGGTGTCCTTGGCTACGCGGAAGAAGAGTTCTGGGCATCTCTCCTCAAGTTGTCGACCGTTTCCATCTTCCTCATCATGGGAGTCATCTTCGTCTGCGGCGGAGGCCCTTCGAATGGCAAGTTCAGCGAATACCACGGCGCGCGCTACTGGTACAATCCCGGCGCCTTTGCCGACGGCTTCCCTGGTCTGTGTTCAGTCTTTGTCACTGCTGCCTTCTCTTTCTCCGGAACCGAACTTGTCGGTCTTGCTGCTGCGGAATCTGCAACTCCGCAAAAGTCTCTTCCTTCTGCTGTCAAGCAGGTCTTTTGGCGCATTACTCTCTTCTACATTCTCGGTCTGTTTTTTGTCGGTTTGCTCGTTCCCTACGATGATCCTCGTCTCCTTGGATCTGGTGGCTATCTTGATGTTTCCACTTCACCATTCGTCATTACCGCCGTAGACGCAGGTATTCCTGGCTTCGGTGACTTTGTCAATGCCGTGATTCTGGTTTCCGTCATCTCAATTGGTCTTTCGGGCGTTTATGGAGGCTCACGCACCTTGACCGCCCTGGCCGAGCAAGGCTATGCTCCCAAGCTTTTCACGTACGTCGACAAAGCTGGTCGTCCTCTGTGGTCCACCATCTTCGTTCTTGCTTGGGCACCTCTGGCCTATATCACCCTTGGTAGCACAGGTGTCATCGTGTTCAACTGGCTGCAGTCGTTGTCTGGTCTGGCAGCGCTTTTCACTTGGGGCTCCATCTGCCTTGCCCACATTCGCTTCCGCGCAGCCTGGAAATACCAGGGCCACAGTACTGACGAGCTGCCTTTCAAGGCAGTCTTTGGCGTTGTCGGATCATGGATCGGATTGATTTTGATCATCCTTGTTCTCATCGCTCAAGTACGTTTCCGGCTGTCCCCCATCCAAAACTAATAAAAATGCTGACAGACACAGTTCTATGTCGCCATCAAACCGCTCGAAGCTGAGGCTTTCTTCTCTTCGTACCTCGCCATCTTTGTTGTGATAGTATTCTACATCATTGGATGGCTATGGAAGCGCCAGGGCTGGCACAGACTTGCTGACATCGATGTTGACTCCGGCCGTCGCGATATCGACTGGGAATACTTCAACAAGACCAGAGCTGTGTACGAGTCGTACCCAAAGTGGCGCAAGTTCTTGAGCCACCTGTTCTGATTGCTCCGCATGTGAATTTCCGTGTGCAGGGGATACCGCTCGGACATGATGAGAAGAAGCAATGATGAAGAGTCCAAATTTCAGGCCTCCGCGTATTACATGCAAGCATGCCACTGCGCAATTTCTATATGTAGTGGCCTCAGTGTCTGTACACACCAAATTGCATCCTTTCAAACTCGTGTGCACATTCACTGAATCGATTGTGCAAGCTTTGTTTGCTGTAAACACAGCTTGCAGAACTTCAGGGCATAGCAGAGTCAAGTCGCGTCTTGATTTCGCGTGCAGACTCCGCTCGCGTCGCCGGTGCCAATGAAGCCAAGATAATTGTTCAACTTGATGCCATCTGCCCAGCGTCTTGTCTCCTTCCAGATCAGGCAGAAGATAGCGAGTCGCAAAAGCACCCCGGATCGTCACGTTCCGCCGCCTTTGTGGAGATGTTCATCCGCCAAGTCGTCCAACGGTTGCCAACCCATCGTATCTCCTACCAAGACCCTTCTTCCCTGATCTCTCTTGCTCCGCGTTGCGGCTGTGCACTTGGTACGATCCGCACTACAGATAGCAGATACTTCGCCAACCAATCAGATACTCAGGATTACCAGGTACACCTCAATCATGCATCGACCCCTGACGAGAACCTTTCCGCCATAGCGATTGACCATTTCGCAACCGCGGCACACACTCTGTATAGCAACGGAGCGGCTTTTCTCCATTGCACGAGCAGTCTTTCTATCGAAAGCTTGCATGTTACCGCAGAAGCGCGCATTGGCACGGCTCAAAAGTCTTGTGTCTTGTCGCTCCATGCCTGTGAAAGGAAGGTCACATCTTGGACAAGAAAATCGCTGGGGGTGCTGGGTCACGACTTGTGATCCGATGAAGATGCACCTATGGCAGTATAATGAGTGAACAAAAGAGGTGCGAATGGGCTTGATAGAGTATAAGTACCACCTTGTCTGTCTGGATAGGTCTCCCATCATCCTTCCCATTGAATTTATCACAAGCATCCGTCGTCTTCTACGCTTACCCAACATGAGATTTTCTCAACTTGCTGTCCTCCTTCTTCCGGCATGGGCGTGTGCCTATACCGAAGCCGACTATGACAGCGGCAAGGTTCATCAAATGATCATGGACAGAAAACATGTATGTTCTCGTCTAGCTGATAATGTGATCAAGACTAACAGACATCGAGTCATCCTGGGAGAAGCACAGAAGCTGGGGTGAATATAACAGCAAGAAGTGGAAGTCCTTTTTAAAGCATCACAAAGACAAGGACGTCATCAGATGTAACAGCAAAGGTCTTGCAGTCGTCGAACCAGGTAACCCTGCAGAAACTTTCAGGTGTAAGAATGTGAGTGTTCTATGACCAGCCAACTTTGGCAGGCTCTCTGACCTGACCTGACCAGATCGACTACTATGACTTCAAGAGCCATGCCGACCTTGGATCCTTCGCAGGAGAGGGGTCATCATCCTGGGGATGGGTTGCACCAAATGGTCGTGAGTTCGTCGCCATCGGACAAGCAGATGGAACCGCCTTTGCCGAGATCAACAAGGATGGGAAACTCGTCTATCTCGGTCGCCTGCCTCAACAATCTGTCTTCTCCATCTGGAGAGAAATTCGTTCATACAAGAACTACATGGTCATTGGGTCTGAGGCACGCGGTCACGGCATCCAGTTCTTTGACATGAACAAATTGCTCAGTATCGACCCAAGGAACCCAAAGAACTTCAGCATTACTGCGGATGTCACTGGTCTTTTCACTGATCTGCCTGTGGGCCGTACTCACAACGTTGTGGTGAACGAGGAACTCGGATATGCTGTATCTGTTGGCGCCCAACCTCGCAATAGCACTTGCCGCGCTGGTCTCATCTTCATCGACGTCAGCGACATCACCAAGCCTGTTTCCCCCGGTTGCGCAGGTCAGGATGGTTATGTCCACGACGCCGAGTGCCTGGTGTATCGCGGCCCAGACAAACGCTACTACGGCCGCGACATCTGCTACGGGTACAATGAAGACACACTCACCATCTACGACGTGACCGACAAGACCGGCGTCAATTCCTCACGCATCATCTCTCGCACACCATATGTCGGTGCTTCGTACTCACACCAAGGCGCTGTCCTCAATCGCAACTGGCAAGAGTACCTTGTGCTTGATGATGAACTTGACGAAGAGGATCGTGCAGGAGCAGCAGCCGATCAGTATCCTGTGACATACATCTTTGACATTCGCAACCTGGAAAAGCCAGTCAACACAGGTCACTACAAGTCCAAGCAAAAGGCCATTGACCACAACCAATACGTTCACGACGGTCTTGTATATCAATCGAATTATGCAGCCGGTCTCCGTGTTTACGATGTCAGCGGTATTCCCACTGATCCCACCGGTGGCAACGTAGAAGAAGTCGCCTACTTTGACATTTATCCTGAAGATGATGCCACGGATGGTCTTGTCGACTTTGTTGGTACTTGGAGTCATTACGCCGGGTTCCCTTCTGGGTACATCATGATCAACACAATCGAGAGAGGTGTCTTTGTTGTCAAGATGAACAAGTTTGCAAAGAAGGGACATGGCAAGTGGTGGAACAAGCCACGTATGAGTCTGTGAACAGCGGCAAGGCATGGTTAAAACATAAGGACTATTATTTACCGCTATCTAGAACATCCATACGGACCGTATCTGAGCAAGAAGCACACTCCTGAGAAACAAGATCAGGCTGCGCAGAGCAAGAATCTATGAGCTAGTACAAGGTTGAAGGTGTAAAGCAGAAGTATAGGCAGACAGTTGTACCACTCCAAGCCTCGTATAATGCGATATACCACTCCACTGATAAGAAACCCGGAAACGGTCAGGGTCCACATCGCGCATACTATGCGCATGTTGCGATATTTGTTGTTGGTGTGCGACTTTGTATCTCCAGATGGCGCCCAGGCAAGCCCTCTGTTGAGAAGACGGTCCTTGATGGCTGTAAGATAGGCATACGACTGTATAACCATGATGTACTGGACGTTGAGACCATACGAAGCTTTGGCCCAGATCCTGAATGCAAGAAGACCATAGATGAGTGATGGAACGGCAAAGGCAAGGTTGTAGTACTTGAACAGCTCAGGGCGGAACCAGAGGAGGAAAATGCCAGGTACCGGAGACAGGAAAATGCTCAACGCCATGGCCGAGTAGTACATCATGCCACACAGGTAGCAGATCTTCTGCTTCCAGTTCAGCGTCGAGGTCCAGAAGTGAGGATTCGTCAAGAGCGTTGTGGATCCCATGCACCAGCGCATCTGCTGTGAGAAAAAGGCTCGAGGTGTGTCTGGGCAGATTCCGCAAGCAAGACACAGAGGCACATACGACACTTTCCAGCCACGATCTACGCAGCCAAAACCAGTGTGGACGTCTTCAGAGAAGCCGATCTCGGCTGTGCCACCGACTTCCTCAAGGGCAGCACGGCGATAGACCGCGTTGCTGCCGACACAGATAGATGCACCCCAGCGGTTACGATTGACCTGGACCACACGATAGAACAACTCTTGGATCGCACTGGCACCTTGTTCGACCCAGGTCTGTTCGTCGAGCACACGGAAGAATTGAGGAGTCTGCACAATCGCCACTTTGTCGTCTGCAAGGTGTCGAGGCACCAGCTCGAGCAGAAAGTCCGGGCGAGGGCAAAAGTCAGCATCGAAGATGGCGAAGAAGTCTCCTGTTGTGCGTGCAAAAGCCCATCTTAGATTTCCGGCTTTCTTGAGACGAGGGCGGTCTTCGCGCAAGATGTAATTGAAACCATAGCTTTCCGCGAGTGTCTTGACAGATTCCATCGCGCCATCATCCATAACATGAACTTGGATCTTCCCTGCTGGCCACTGCAGATTACGAACGTACTTGTACGTGTTGTTGAGGATCTCGAGTGGCTCCTTGCAACATGGAAGATAGATGTCGACGGTGGGGCAGTTTTCGGGTGTAATTGGATGTTCCTCAAGGATCTTCTTGTGTGTCTCAAAGTCCCAATCTTTGCCACAGATACTGACAGCATAGGAGATCAGAAGATAGATTTGGATGAGACCAAACAATACACCAAACCAGCAAAAGATGACATCGGAGATGACAAAGAGCCACATTCCTGCCGATAGACTCAAGAAAGAGAAGACACCAAAGAGGTAGAGTAGGAACCTGTTGGTATGCAGATACAGGTGCTTCTCGACATCAGTGGGACCAGAGGGTAGAACAAGTGCCGCGTCCATTTGTGGGTTGTATGCGCGGTAGAATGCGGCCTTGAATCGTCCCCAAACGCCTTTCCTGGGATGTGGGTTTGCAACAACAGGCTCGTCATAATGTTCCTTGTTGTAGAAGGCCGGGGTGACAGTTTCAGGTTGGATACTGTCGGCGGCCTTGGCTGCCTCTTTCTCAGCATCGATGGTACTCGCGGGATTTTCTGGCTCAACGGGTCGCTATTGGCAGCGTCAGCTCTGGGGGCCTCAACTATGATCAGCGAAGCGACCACTTACAATCATGTCTTGCTCAGCCTCTTCAGCAATAGACTCGCAGCTGCTAGGCGTATCTTGACCAGAGCGGAAAGGGTTGATCAGAACCGGCTCCGGGCGTGCAATCTGAACAGCACTGCGAGCAATCTCTCCTGTGCCCCTGGAGGGACTGATGTTTGAACTTGGGGGCTTCATTGAGTCAGCGATGTATGATGGGAGCATGCGTGAGAATCCTACCTGGTACGCGAATAGATCGGGCCCAAGAGCTGGGAGCACGCCAGTAGGAACAACTGAGGATGATCCGCCACTGCTTGTCGAAACGGAAGACTCAAACGAGTCGGTAGGGCTTGCTCTTGGACGAGAGATCCAAGGCTCAGGGCTAAAACTGTCTGAAAAAGGTCCTGAAGACATGTCTCTGGTGGGATGAGGATCAACAACAAAGAAGAAAGAATGTTTCGACAAGCGAATGATGTCTTGGAGAATGAGCGATGGTAGTGTCGTGCGTGTGTGTATCAGGTGGTCTAAGGGCAAGGCATAGTGAAGACTTATAGAAATCATCAGAAGCATGCTCATCATCGCCCAAGTAGAGACTCTGGTTAAGCCATCTACCTCAACCACTTGAGCGAAGCAATATGCTCTAACCATTGACTCCCCAATCCTGTTTGACCTTGTGCTCCGGAGCATTGATTCTGTCTTGATGACGACCCTTTCGATAGATTCATTGTCTTAGACTGGCAACCAGACTTGAGCCTACCGTGTGTATTGGTCCTCGTCCAGAATCGCAAGTTGTCTTTGCTCTCAGAGATGTCGGTGTGCACGAATACGTGATAGCACGGGATAACTTAGACTCTGCAATGAACTATGCCAAGAGTCATGATTGAAATACTTTAACGTCTTTCAATTCTGATTCAAAGAAATAGCTCCATCCAAGTACATTGGGCAACAGGAGGCGAGATATTGAATGACAACATCGGGCCACCTTGTATAGTCCCCTGGAATCATGTCTCTGAGCGAGTGTGTGCCTGGCAAACGTTGACTTCTTCGTTGTTATCTACTTCTCCATGTCTCAATATGTCTGAGGGGCACGCGAGATTCAAGGTACCCAGCGTGTGTATTGGCCAATTTGCCTTTACCAACAGCAAGACTAATCGTGTCAAGCAAGGTTGATCAGCATTCTGCTCCCTATAAGCACACGGCTGGGGATTCGGAATCGCATCGATCATCAAGGTTGTTGTTAGTGCCCGTCGCTAGTGGCAAGCAGGAACCGAAATGTGGAGAGCCCCGCGATGTGCCGATTGGTTTGGTCCGTCAAGCCTGCCGTGTCTTAGTACATCTGCAACGTTGTAATTTGATCGAAGGTCTCTCTCTATAGACTGTTCTTCCACAACCTTGAACTGTCCATGAGTACTTGTGTAAGTTTGAGCTTCACCACGAGCTGAATGAAGTTTATTAAGATTAATTGTAGTACAATCAAACAATAAAAACTTGACTGACATCATCGCAAACCCACAGCTAGCCACCATTTGTGCCTGGGGCTGCCGCCACTACCTCCATGTCAAACGCCACATACGCTTGTGTTCTGCGAGCGTACACTCAAACCTCGCAGGAATTGCGGTCGTCTCTTCACAGTAACCAAGCCACCACGAACGCAAAGAGGCAAGCCACTTGCCATGCTTTGAGAACGTTCTGCATCGGTGCATTGGACTGCTTGACCCAACCCGAGTTTGATCCACTAATGCTTCTGAATCTGAGGGCGCTATCTGAAGAGCGATTGCGCATGTCACTGACATCAAGCTGCAGATTCGGGACTCTGAAAGTCACGTTCTTTGGAGAATGACTGGCTTCAGTCCCGAACTCAACAGTACCAAGATATGTGTCGGGATCGATATAGTCGTGATCAACAAGATATGCAAGAAGAGGCAACAGGTCGCCAGTGATGCCCTTGATGTCGTGTGCTGCGAGCCAGGAGAAGACTTGGGCTCCTCTATGGTTGGTCCCGATGTACAGGTAGCTTCACATGAGGTCAGTATGGCCAAAAGCACAGCAACGTGGGAATACATACAAAGTCTGACCACCAATATGGTAGGTCGCATTGCTTTGACCATTGCTGTATCCAATAGGGTAGGGCGCACCGCGAGATCCTAGCCAGACCATGATCTCGGTGCTGGCAGCAAGCGAGTCAGAAGCTTTGTCGATGTCTGCGTCAGCAAACATATCGAATGCCACATTAGCAATGACCGAGGACGAGGTCTTTCCGTTGGCTGAGGAGGACATCGACATGGACCAATCGATGTCCACGATGAGGGATTCAGCAGCCGAAAGGCGGATGGGCAGCAGCTCGCTCTGCAGCTTGGCACAGGAGTACGAGTGAACGTCGGTCGAGTCTTTCTTCCAACTCCATTCGGACATGAAACCTTGGTCGTTGTTGTCCTCCTAGTCGGACGAGTCAGGATGAGTTGAGTGCGTGAGGATAGTTCTTGCTCGAGACTTACAGTGACACAAGCGAAGCCGGATCCGTCATCATTCCACGCGTTGGGGAGGTCTGGCGGCAGGAGCTTCAGCAAGGGTATTCACAGGTGTGCCGCCAACAACTCAGCGGCGAACAAGTCCAACATACACAAAAGGTCTCCATCACCAATCGAACCAGTGGCGCCACACATCTTGGCGAAGACCATGTCGATAGGAAGGAGCAGAGCAAAGCTCAAAACGGAAGGACGCATGATGTAATCGGCGTTTGGGGAAAAGCTTCTCGAACGGATATGGAAGAGGCAGTGGGAGGAAGCTGTGGTCGCGAAGACAAGGATGGTGTGGACGACAAGGAGTAGATGTGGACAAGAGGTAGGAACAGATACAGGGAAACATGTCAACACATGTCATAATATTGACAGTGAAAGAAGCTTCGAGGCTGGGCAACGTACTGTAGCCTTGTACCAGTGTTTGCCGAACGATGAAGTTGGACTTCTTGATAGTTCACCAAACGGCTTCTGATTCAAACTTTGCTCACGCACTGAACCCGTTGACTCACTTTCCCCAGAACATTGCTTCGATATGGAAGCTGTAGAAGCAGATCATTGCCTATTCTTGAGGACTTCCTATTACGGTAATTCGGGTTCATTTGGAAATCTAGTACGCCAGCGTCATTGTGAAATGATGAAGAGGTATAAAGAATGACAACAGGCCGCTGCAAGAAAGGAACAACAACAACTCACAGTGTCTCATTAGCACCGCTCTAATTCATCTTTGCCATGTTCTCCGACGACGACGCGAGTCAAAGATCTGTGACTTCTGAGTCTTCTGGCTCCAGCGCAACCTCCAGTCCAGAGACGCCGTCAACCCCATTAAGTCCTGCATCTCCTGGAGGATATCCTAAGATGCATCCGAAGGACTCAAGGCAAGACAGTGCGACTGCCATCTATGACAACTCCTCGCCAGCTGTGCGAACAATTTGTTGCATAGGAGCTGGTTATGTTGGTAAGCTTTTGATAACACTCTTCTTCGAGGACCCACACTGACAAGAAGACCTCCAGGCGGACCGACCGCTGCCGTGATCGCACTCAAGAATCCTCAGATCACCGTCCATGTCGCTGATTTGAACGCAAGCCGCATACAGAAATGGAACTCGAAGCACTTGCCCGTGTATGAGCCTGGATTGTTGGATGTGGTTCGTCTTGCCAGAGATGGGGCTCCCGAGTCTGCAGATGCACCTTCCGATGCACCAAGTCCCCGTCACCCCAACCTTTTCTTCACCACAAACGTCCAGGAAAGTGTGGAGAATGCTGACCTCATCCTCATGAGTGTCAACACTCCTACTAAAACGTCCGGTATCGGAGCTGGATCCGCAACAAACTTGATCGCTCTGGAGGGTGCGATGACTTCGGTTGCGCAATGGGCCAAGCCAGGCGCCATCATTGTGGAGAAGAGCACTGTGCCCTGCCGTACTGCGCAGATGCTTCGTCGTATTGTGAGTCGTCACGCGCTCTCGTATACATACTCATACTGATTCAGTCTGGCAGCTCGATATCCACCGTCCCGGCGTTCCATTTGAGATCCTCTCGAACCCGGAGTTCCTTGCCGAGGGCACCGCAATCAAGAATCTTCTGAATCCCGACCGAATTCTGATCGGCTCTGCCCAGACTCGGGACGGTCTCGCCGCTGCTGGAGCGCTCAAAGACGTCTATGCAGCGTGGATACCCAGAGCACGCATCTTGACGGTCAACACTTGGTCTTCCGAGCTCGCAAAAGTGATTGCCAATGCAATGCTTGCGCAAAGAGTCAGCAGCATGAATAGCGTGAGCGCGCTCTGTGACGCCACGGGTGCAGACATCGATGAGATTGCTTCTGCGATCGGCCAAGACACGCGTCTAGGATCCAAGTTCCTCCAAGCTGGGTTGGGCTTTGGTGGATCGTGCTTCAAGAAGGACATCCTCAACCTAGTATACATGGCCAACAGTCTCAACCTTCCAGAAGTCGCAGACTACTGGATGCAGGTGTTGCACATCAACGATTTCCAGCGTGATCGATTTGTCGCATCGGTTGTCAAAACCATGAACTCGTCGCTGGTCGGTAAAAAGCTCGCCATCTTTGGTTGGGCTTTCAAGGAGGACACCAACGACACTCGAGAGTCTCCTGCAATCGAAGTTGTAAGGTCACTCCTCCGCGAGTCGCCACGAGAGTTGGTCATCTACGACCCAGGCTGCAATCCTCAGAAGATATTGGCAGAAGCCCAGGAACTCCTGGCTCAGCCAGGACAAGATCTCATCGGTCCATCTGGCCCGATTCGCGCCGTGACCGAAGCATTCGAGGCTTGTCAAGACGCCCACGCTGTACTGATACTGACCCCTTGGGAGCACTTCCGCTACCCCATGAACCCGTCTCAACCAGACGCTTTCTTCGACAGTATTCCACAAGGCGACAAGATTTGTGGCCAGATGGCCGGTCTTACCACAAAGTTCGAGGTGTTGGCAGCCAGCGCTTCGAAGAAAGACAGTGGTGAGGTTGAGTGCGAAGCGGGGTGCGAAGACTGCCTGCAAGCAGATGGCGTGGCATCGAAAGCGCGCACAAATGTACCTTGGAGCCGCATCGCGAAAGTGATGAAAAAGCCTAGCTGGGTTTTCGATGCGAGAGGCTTGGTTGATGTAGTGGAGATGGAGAAACTGGGTTTCAAGGTGGAGAGGATTGGCAAAGTGCACCCGGATTCGCCACTTTTCGGTAAGATCTCCTTCCCCTCAATCCAAGACACACCTGCCGCTCTTGGCTTAGAGAAGTACCGCTAACGCTGAACAGGTTACGGAGCTTAGCCTCTCACAACCACTGCGGAGTCTTGGTTACCTATAAGGAGTGAATAAGCTGTCCGAGGCCCGGTATTCCAACGTCCCCTTCCATGAGCGTCGAAGCAACGCTTTCTCGAAAGAGCTTGCACCCAACCTTAATCGACGGCAGTAACATCACGCGGGATGATCGTCATTTCTTGCAGGACTGGTAACGGCCGGTGAAAAGTACCGGCGTTGCGCATCAGAGCTATAACCTTAATTTTAGCAATAGACTTGTACTAATCTAATATCTTCTGTTTCTTGATGATTTATCGCCTGACTTGTGATCCTCAAGAGATGAAGAGCTTCGACCAGACAAGCATAACTTGACCCGTTCCTTATGATAGTTCTTGCTGTTCTTGTTATTCATATACAGCCATGCTGGTATAAGTCTCAACACCCTTAGCATCATAGCATGGTTTTGATGAACAGTAACTATCCCAAAGGCCAATCATGTGAGAACAATCGTCCGTTGAATTGTATTAATCAATCATCTCATCGGCAACGGCTGCGAAATAACCAGACACACTGCTTGTTATTCTTTGGAGATGTCGGCCATGATATATGCCGCGAAGATTCATGCGTAGCTCTGGCGCTCCGTGTGCGTTCAGTTGCCGCGGGCACTCTCATCCTCCGATCGAACTAAGACTGATCAACCGCTTGACAAAGTCTCGCAGCGACAGCGACCGGAACTCTCGAAACCAACGGTATTGGGCTTTGACTGGCACTAGAGTGGAGTTTCTGGTCAGGATGCAGACAATGAATGACAGAGCACGGCAAGACATAAATTGAAGGTGGCCAACGATAAGGGAATCGTTGCTAAGTTGCACCGACACATACATGTGGACATACGATCGCCTTTGTCATGTCGACCCGGCCTCGACGAAGCCGCCCTCTTTAGATTTCCGACCGAAAATCATCAGAGTATGTTCAGCACCTGTCAGCTACAAAAGTTGTTCCTGTTTTCGAGCCAGAGCTCAATACTTTCCATGCTGTGACGATCTGGCTCGAAGAGTCTTGACAGTCCTTGCTTGAGGAGGACATTGACATGTTTTTATGGCAGGGAGATCTGGTTGGGCATCGTCCAAAAGTAGAACCCGTCGATGGTGGTTACTTGCAAAGCAACTTCATAGGTGGCCATTTCAACAGAGAAGTAAATCTCGATTTCGCGTACGCGATGGCACTCAACTCGCCTCACGAAGTCACGAATGTTCAATTCGACTCTTATTCGCCAGTCGAAAGCCTTCACGACATGCTCGCTGCTTTCGACAGGTACTATTGTGATCCTGTCAATGGTTCTGATCAAAGTTATCATATAGATTATGTGCCAGGATGCAATACTGAAGCTTGCGACTACGGGTCTTCTGAACCACCCAAGGTGCTTTCGACATCTTGGGGTTGGCCAGAGGCTGGTTTCACCCCTGACTATGTGCAGCGTCAGTGCCTCGAGTCTCTCAAGCTGGGCCTCATGGAAACCACTGTCGTGGTTGGTGCACCCGACCATGGATCCGAAAGTGGAGGGTCTCCATCGTGTCTAGGTGCTGAAACTTGTCCAAAGCTCAGCCCAGTATTCCCCTCTTCTTGTCCTGAGGTCACAAATGTTAGCGGTATAGAGATTTTCCAGTCCTCAATGCGAAATCGGGATCTCCGGCGATCAGCGAAACTGTGTTTTGCAAGCAAGAAGCTGACAGAACAACTTTGTCTTCTGGAGCTGGCTTCAGCAACGTTTTCCCTGTCCCGCCCTATCAAATGTCCAGTGTTGCTTTGTACAAGGATATCGAACATGCTCACCTTGAATCCTTCAAAACCTACTTCGAAAGCGGCGGTAGACGTTACCCAGATGTTGCTGCCCGAGCTGATGACTAGCAAATCGTGACGAATGGGAGATGGACACTCGTCTCAGGAAACTCGGCTTCGGCGCCTGTATTTGCTTCAAGCATCACGTTGATCAACAGCAACCGCCTGCAGAGAAACACAACCTCACTTGAATCCATCAATCTTGCACTGTATGCCAATCCTGGATGTCCTCAACGATGTTATGACCAGGGCAAACGAGCGTTGCGGTGTTGATCAGGCTCATAGAGCAATCGAAGGCTGGGATGCAGTGACGGGTCTGAGAAGCCGATATTATCAGCGGATGGTTGATTTCTTCCTGAGCTTGCGATAGCTCAGCATGGTGATGTCGGTTCTGTATTGCAAAGTATCAATTCGTGTTATATTGTGAACCAGCAGTCCGCTTTCAAAGGATTGGGTCATTCTGGCAATCAGTTGTTAAGGGGCCCACCCTGTGCTATATGTCGAGATGCCTGGATAGAATAGCGATAAGCCATTCGCCTTGCCTTGCGGTAGCTCAGGATATCATCGAGATTTTTGTACAAACTATAGTCGGATCGCGTGCTGGTTTGTCTTCCCTGACGGCTATCACACAAAACTCAATTCTCAAAGTTTTTGGACTTGACGGCCTGTCAAGTCGAAGATTAAATTGCAAAGAACTGCAAGGAAGAAGCATAGATTTCATAACATCAATCATATTATCATGTCAATTATCCTTTTCCACCAGACCGACTGCCTCAAGCTCCAACAGTCTCATTGAGCGTCTGGATATTATTCTTGATGTTGATATCGTTCCTTCCAGCCACGGCCAATGCATTCAACAATTGCACAATGACAGGCTCGAGGGAGACACCCAGCGCCAGCGGATCCAGAGTATCAGCAAGTTCAGTCGAAGTCGAACATCCACTGGCGACAGTGCCAGCGAAAGCAGCCTTGACGAAGTTGAATGCGCCCACAAAGCCAATGACTTCGGTAGTTGCGTGGCCGCCATTTGCAACAGTGGTCAAGTGGACGGAGGCGCCATCAGCACACCAATCAGAATAGAGTGTTGTGGCGTTGGCGTAAGGAATGACTTCATCGTTGGAGGCGTGGTACATGTAAACAGGAGCTTTGGGTGTTTCATCAGAGTTGACACCCATGACGTTCTTCTCAAGCACGGCAGCAATGGTTGCCTCATAGAAGACCTTGTCGCCGAGAGCCTGGACGTCGCTACTCTGAATCGATTGGAAAGCGAAGGTGAAGAGGTTTTCGACACCGCAGATCTGCTCGGCGACGTTGAGAACGTTGCGGCCCTTGGGAGTGATGATGCGGTTGATCACGGGGTCGAGTTGAGCACCGTAAGCAGAGTCTGCTGCGAGACCGACAAGAGCCTGAGGGAGGAAACCAGCGAAGGTTGTTCCATCGATGTACACAGCAGTACCAGTCAAGTTTGCAGGGGTACCACCTGAAGCCCAGCCAAGAACGTTGAGCTCAGGAGCGTAGTTCGAGATCAGTGAAGCAGCCCAACCAGTGGCGATGGCACCGCCAGAGTAACCATAGCCAACAATCTTCGGGGTAGAAGTGGTGAAGCCCAGGGTAGACTTGAAGTTTGCAACAGCACGCATGCTGTCGAGGACACCCATGCCAGCAAGGCGACCAGCACCGAACGCAGCGTCAGGGCCTTCATAATCAGGTGATTGCACGATGTGACCATCAATGAGGTAGGCCTGGAGCAGAAAGAACTCGACAGAGGAGATAAGGTCGATTTGGGGAGCGAGAAGCTGGTAATTGAAGCTCGGGTCGCATGCACCAGTCACAGCAGAACCATCATATGCGGTATGGAAGCTAACAAAGCTGTCTAGCTTGGCGTTGAGAGGTTTGAAGACGGTCGTTGCAGAGGCGATGGCTGTGCCGTTGATAGCAGTGGTGCGGTACAGTAACTGCCATGCTTGCACACCATCGGGAATGAGCCCAATGTAGGACGTGACGACTCGACGGGTACGGAGAATGGTTCCGGGAGCCTGATCCTGGTAGCCAGCGGGAGCATTGTAGAATGGGTCGTACTGCGGCAGGACAGCAGCCAGGGTAGTGGGCAAGAGCAGAGCCCCAAGCGTGAGAGTGGGAAGCATGTCTCGGAGGGAAGACAACATCGTGAGAATTGAAAGCAAAAAGCAAGCTGGATGGTGTTTGGACGACAAGGGAGGAATAGGCGGGACTTCTGCCATGTCTTATACCACACTGCCGCCTAAGGCCGCTCGGAAGGGAAAGAATCTTGTCAGATCGTTCATGAACCATTCAGCGGTGACATCCCCACAGCCCTGCAGAAACTGCTGCAAGTGCCAGCATCTGATCTTGTGCATGGCACTGTTCGGCGAGACATTCGACGCGATTTGCTGAATACGTCCGTAGATAACATGTAGTGCTGCAGATCTTCTCGTGTGTCCACGGAGGTGAAAGTGAAAAAAGCCCTTCTGTACCTGGCGGGCCTCGGCAGGCGCATCTATACTTCTATATTGGGTTTTGTGGTCCAACGGTCGGAATGACATAATAACGGTCTTTTGACGACACGTGTGTGGACCGTGTGAAGCCAAACGCTTGGTCCGCGACGCCCAAGATACTGAAGTTTACAAGTGGCAAGCTCATCATTGCTGTTGCAATGTGCATATATCTTCATTCTTCGCGATGGGAGGACTGAGGTACGAGATTCGAGGTATAGACGTTGTAAGCGAAGATGCATGAGCCGAGGAGATCGCAAGGATCAACGTGGGGTGCGGAGATCTTCTGGCATGAACTCTGCAAATTGAAGAAGCGGTCATGCGTGTTGTGCAGGTCCCACCCGACCGAATCAGACTCGTCGGAGCGTCCTCCTTTCTCGGAAGCATCGTTATTCGTGCTTACTCCGACTTTTTTGACAGACTCTGGGCAAAGTCGATCAATGTCTGTGGTGCGTTGTATTTTGGCATGTGCAGCTCGACGAACTGTCGACTTGTTAGTCCCAGGACGATGCAAGCCATGGCGTTTGAATACTTACATGCAAACCCTTTCCTGCAGAGAAGTCTTCATCTGCCAGGAGCTCCTCAAGTTCCGAACGAGTGCTGACTTTGTTAGACTTGACTCGGTGCTGAGAAGCCTCGGCCTCGGGTGTGAAGACTTCTGCGATCTTGCTGTATCGCCATTTGCTGATGTCGTTGTACTTGGCCTTCATGCCATGCACCCAACGCTCAATCTCGTAGCCATCATTTTCAATCAGGAAGATAGTGCAGTCCAGATCTTGCCTGATGATGGTTGATAGTTCTTGAGCTGTAAGTTGGAACGACCCTACGATTTTTCAGCTCAGAATGAACATGAGTAAATGATCCGCAGGCGGCTTACCATCGCCCTCGAAGCAGACAGTTCTTCGACCCCCGCCCGACGTCTTCATTGCCAAAGCTGCGCCCTGAGCTGCTCCAAGACCATAGCCTATCGATGACCACAGTGTCTGGTTGATTGCTTGGACTCCTGATGGAAATCTTGTCTCCCAGATGCCGACAAACGATGTGCCCGTCTCTGTGACGACGACGTCGCCGGGTCTCAACCAGGACGATATGCGCGGCCACAGCCAGTCATGTGTGACGTCTTGAGTGGTCGCCGATTCGCCGTCGAAGAGCGGAGGACTCTTGCGAAGAGGCGTCTCGAGTTTGTCCATGTGCAATTTCGACGGGTCCACTTCCTTTACAAGGCGTTCCAGCAACCACTTCATATACACGTTCTCGAACTTGGCACAATCCATGACGACGTGGTCAAAGTGCAGATCGACCGACGAAAGGCGGCTGATGCGATAGGAGAAGCCGAAACTGTTGACGTCCGACTTGACGTTCCCGATGGTGATGACCAGATCGCTCTCTTCAATCCTCTCACGGACGCTCTCCTCGGATCCCTTGCCGATGTAGATACCAGCGAACAATGGTGACTCTTCGTTGGCGACGCCCTTACCCATGGGAGTGATGAAAGTAGGCAGCCCAGTCTTGCGAGCGAATTGCTCTGTCAGCTCTTCGACCCGATGGCGTTGGGCACCAGCATCGAGCAGAAGGGTTGGTTTTCTTGCGGCGTACAGTTTTCTCAGAATCAGTTCCGCCGCCAGATTCTCTGTCTCGTGATCGCTCGGTGGCGGTTCGACGACGATTGGAGTGTCCAACAGCTTTGCGTCCACCTCTTCCAGGACCACGTCGGCTGGCAGCTGGATGTAGACCGGTCGACTGTTGACGTAGCACGCCTGGAGCACGCGGTCAATCTCTGCTGAGGCTGTCGCTGGGTCCATCAGGTTGGTCTGGGCAATTGTGATCGGTTTCGACATGTCGGCAAAGACATTGAAGTCGCCGTTACCGAGCTGAAGAGCAGGTCAGAGGACTATCTAGACAAATGGAAGGGGTCCAAACATACAGTATGATGGAGGAGCATGCCGCTCTTCTGAGCGACCCTCTTCGGCGTTCCAACAATATGCACGACGGGACAGAACTCGGCAAAAGAGCCAGCAATGGCGTTTAGACACGACAGCTCGCCGACGCCAAATGTTGTCACCAAGGCTCCCATGCCCATTAGTCTGCCGTACGCATCAGCCGCATAGCCTGAACGCATGTTAATGAAGCCTCCGACTCCAAGGGTTCCAACATATCAAACCTGCATTCAATTCATTGCAATTGCCAACCCAGTTGATGCCGCAGGGTTCGACATAGTCAAGGGCGACAAGATTGAAGTCTCCGGGTACTCCGTGTAGGTCTTTAACACCAAGCTGATGTAGTCTGGTAAACAGATACTCGGCAATGTTGACTTTTTGGCTGCTCATGGTTGATGTGATGATACTGGAATCGGAGGGTGACAGGCTGCTTTTGAGCACTCGCGGCTCCTCCGGCAACAGTCAGCAGCAGCGGGGAGGAGAAGCATCATTGTTATCGTAATGATAATGTAGGAGGTGACGGTTGGCAAGCCGATCGTCAGGTCAGACTTCGGTCCAAGGAGCGTTGGAGGCGGCTTCAATCCGTCTTGGCTAGCGGAACCCGGCCCGTCTTGTCCTCATGCTGGTGGGGGTTTGACAAGGGAAAGGTGCGACGACTGACATGTTCTCGCAACACACCTACCTCGCATAGCATGAATCAAGGGGGCGCTTTTCAAACACGACAGCTTACGCGAAAATCCCTCGAGCGCAGGAATCATGTAGAGTCAGTCGACGACAACGTCGCTGGCGAGCCCGAAGGCAGTGGCGGGTGACTGATTGTGTTCATTGTACTCGCCTCCATACTCACCTTGAAAGCCTGCATATTGTCCAGAATGACAGCGGCGGTGGTATCCTGGACAATCTTACGTCTCAGTTCGCCGACTGGTTCGGGTACTCATTGGCGGCTAACACAGGACTCGAAGATCTCGTGCCTGGACGCGACAGGCTGAGTGTCGTCGAGGTCGAGAGCAGCGCCAGCGCGCAAATGACACGCCTGGCAGTCTAATACTCGATCGCAATTATTGCGCCCGTTGTCTCGGTCTTGGACCTCTCCTGGCTCTTCTTCTGGACTCCTCCTGCTCAATGGCTCGCATCAACATGCGCCATCGTGGGGATTCGAGGTTCGAAAATCTCGCGGTAAGGGAATGATTTGGCGACGGCGACAAGCGGAGTTGTAGGAACTGCAACAGATACGGCAAGTGCGATGCGATCTCGGTTGGTGTACGAGAGAGCTCCCTTCTCTATAGAAACGTGTTTGAGGAGGAAAGCGCGGCCAAGAACTGCGGCATTGGCGTTGCCTTGACAACCACCCCAGCTCGACCTCCATGAGCTGAAGCCTCGCTTCGTCAATCCCCCTCGACAGCCCGCGACACTCCAGGAATAAAGTTCTCCTGCTGGAGTACGATACAACGACAACCATGTGAGTTTTTGACAGTGGGCATATCAGATTTTCACCCAAGTACCGGATTGCATCGTTTTCGTTAACAGAGTCCATAACGAAACTCTTGGCCCTATGAACACCAAGGGTGACCACGGAGACGTTCACGCCAACTTTCCTCGCATCAACCTCAGCCTCTTCCGATGGTTCCTGGTTGATCAATGAGATGCATTCTCGAACAACTACTACAAAGGAATGAAGTCACAAAGAGGCCGAGGTCGATCGAAAACTCAGCCGATCAAGGAGAAACAGAAACTTTTCATAGACACATGACTCGTCATCTTCTACTTCTATCTACAGAGCTTTGGCAACAGCATCCATCTTCTTCCGGAAGAAGCCGCCTTGCTGCTCAACATCCATACCACTGGAGTACATGTCCACCTCCTTGCCATGACTGACCACATTACTCAGGTCCTCTTCATCAGGTTCTGGTGCCTCGAGCCATCCGCCGACAGGGTTGGGTGCTTTGACTGGCGAGAGCATACATAAAATATAGTAGACACCGCCACTGGCAAGGAAGCCAGTAAAGAAGTTCAGTCGGTAAATGTATGTGGCGCCAATAGGCACCGAAGCACCACACGCGCCAGCAAAGCCCACCACATTGATCAAGATACCGCAGATGTAGGCAACATAGCCGCGCCACTGGATACCAAACTTGCCATAGTAAGGTCCGTTGACATCTGCGCTGTACAAGTCGCGGGCTTGGAGGTATCCCTTTCTCACTACGTAGTAGTCGATGATCATGGGTCCAGCAATGGCAGACAGGAAGACCGAGTAAGCAGACAGGTACGTGGTGAACGTGCTCGAACCAACAACGAACTGCCAGGGACAGATGACGATACCAATGACTGCGCAAATATATCCACCTCTGCGGATGTTGATGTAGCGAGGCAGTAAAGCAGTCAAGTCCGTGCCTGCAGAGATGGAGTTTGCAGCAATGTTAGTACCGAGTTGGGCGACAACAAAAGCAGCAGCGATGAGGAAGACTCCTGCTCTTGCGCCTGCACTGCCGTGTCCGTCTTCGGTGATGAACGCCTTCAACAGCTCCAGAGGGTTCCAGACGGCGCCGAGCTCAGGGTAGATCACTGCCGAGGCTGAGCCAACGAGAATGCCAATGAGAGAGGTTAGTCCGAAGCCGAGAGGAATGGTGATGAACTGAGGCAACAAAGCATCGCTGGGCTTGCTGGCGAAACGGGAGAAATCAGGGTCGTTGACGATGAGAGTTGCAAAGTTGGACACGGAAGACATGATGCCGGTGATGACAGCCCAGGCAAGCTCAGAGCCGTGGGCTTTTGCGGGTTGGTGGATGATCTTGCCTGCGCCGCCTGCTCTGACGAGTGCCCAGATGAGGAAGGCAATACCGGCTGTGGGTGCCACGACAGCTTTGACGGTGAACAAGTGGCGGACTTTGTGGACGGGGAACCAGATGAATGGAAGCGAGCCAGCCCAGAAGAGGATGAAGCCGATGAGGTAGTTGACGGTGCCTCCCAAGGCAATCTCCTTTGTCAACGAAGGTCGCGTACCGAACGAAGGCCAGATGGCGAGGATCATGAGGTACACACACTCGCCGCCGATCCAGCCTTGGACACCATACCAGATACTGATGCTTTGTTAGAAGATACACTCCAGGCCAGCAAGTGCGAGACTTACCATGCCATCAGAGCGCGATTCAAGACTGGCCACAGCGAACCAAAGATGCCGAAGGACGCCCTGTTCATGACAGGGAAAGAAATGTGGTACACAGCGCCAACGCGACCAGTCAAGCAGATGAAGAATGCCGAGATACTGTAGCCAACCCTGCAAGATGTCAGCATGAGCATTGTACGACAGTTGTTCGTCAACACTACCAGACACAGATCCATGCCTGCCACCAAGACAAGCCGACGTCGAGCGAAGAAGCAGCGATCATCCACGTGTTGATGTTGAACGAGTCGGCAATCCAGAAGCCGACAAAGTTGAATGCTCTCCACTGACGCCGTTCGGGCTCGACGATCTTCAAGTCATGGTTGGTGAGGAACAATTCCTTGTTCGACAGACCGTGATCATGCTCGACCTCCTACACAAGAGTCAATGGATTGCACTTGAAGCGAGCATTCGGCCACTGACAATTTTTCGCAAGACAGATGCCATGGTTGTTGTGTGTCAGAGACGTAAAACAGCGGCGAACACCCGCGGTTATATGCATATCATCTTTGCCATGGGACGTTCTAGAGATAAGACGTGTTCTTGACAGGGTCAATGCGCAGCAAAAGGATGGGGATGTGGCTTGCAGGATCATCACCGAACCTTAGATAAGGATTTTTGTGCTGATTTTTTTCTTCCAGGTCGCTCTAGAAGGCGGAATCGAATGCAGGTCGATCCTGTCAGGTGTCTATCAAGACCTTGCAGAGACAGGGCTCGAGACTGACTTCTCAAAAGAAATTGTAGAGAAGGCGTCGCACGCAGCTCTGTGGAACGTGTCGAATTACGCAAGCAGGTGAATAAACCCGGGGACCGGCAAGCCAATAGATTCATGTCTCGACATTACTTGGCTGGAGATACGCAAACAACTTGGCTGGTTGGTGTATCTCTCTATCTTTGCTGCTTTGTATAGCGCTATAGGTGCGCCGGGCATGTTACTCGATGTGATCGAGTCAAAACCAAAAACAAGGTTTGCCATCGATAAATAAAGTTTATGCGACGTCTGCCGAGCCCCAGAGCCCTTATCTCGGGGATCTGTGGAGGTGACGGCAAGCGACTCTGATCGACCGTATAGAGGCTCTGGAATCACATGGACGTCACGTCTACTCTACAATTTTTCATGCTCGAGTGACATTCATCAATTCCGAGGACCCACTCTTATTTGAGGAACACGACATCGCAATCGGCATGTCCGTTTGGGCAAATTTCGATGAAGTCGCGCTGCTGAGGGTACCACCCTGACTTATTGTTCATCGCATTAAGATCTTGTCAACATGGTTGAGATAGCGGTCTTGTAATTATTGTGTGATACAAAGTATGATAGGATAATGTCAAGATGCACTTTTCATGGCACAGAACTGGCAGACTAAGCAGACAAAGCATGTTGTGTGCTTATGCTTGTGTTCTGGACGTTGTCTGGTCCAGGGAGACCTTTTCATTATGACCTTTATTAAGTGCTGTCTGCAGCCAATGTGCAGATGTTGGAAAAAGTCATAATTGGTTTCTTTGTGTCAGATTGCTGGGATGGTTTCTTTATGTTTGTCCTTTGTACATGAAGACTTTGACATTCTTCCGTGATTTTTTCTCATGATAAAAGCAATGTTTGTCATACCACATCCCAATTCTCTAAGCTTCTTTTGGTGCTTATGGATCGACAGTAGATCATTTCTGTCTTGCATGGTTACAATCAAGCATATCTCATCGTAAGAGATTCAAAAAACAGGGGACTTTCTAACGCTTTGTTGAACATTGACTTAATTATTTTCTCTTTTGCCCCTTCCGGCGTTGACATATCTATTCATTTTACTGCCGGCTTTGTGGTTAGCTCCTTAGCTCTTGCTTGGACTGAATAAGAAAGTTTGGCAACACAACTATCAGATAATCTGTAATGGAGCCGTCTCTACATATGGCCGAAAGGCCATCTTAGCAAAGGTCAACCGATATTTGCGGAAAAGCACACAAGATTGGTACCTCAGATAGGTAGGCATCTGGCTTGTCCGATCGAGAGAATATACCTAATGAACCTGCCCGTCTCGGGAATCTTGTCTTTCCATTCCCGCCGTCTTTTCTAATCTTACTGTTTTTTTGGACCATCCATAGATCAACACTACCCAAAGCTATACATACGGTAACATTGCCTCCTATATTCTGTATCTGCATTTCAACGTAACACAGAAACTTGGCTGGCAATGACTTCTGCAAGTCAGGTCTCTATATTCTCTTTTCTTGGCCTACTTCTGAAAGAGATCTGCTGGACTCGACAAGATTCGGATAACCTTTATTCCATTCTTATCGCCGCTATACTTCCATCGCTCCAGATCAAACAAATCGCCCATCTTGGATACGTTTTTATTCGGTGGCGGTCTTTCCTATCAGCCCTTCCCATCGGCGCCTTTTCACTGTTTTCTTGTCTCGTTAATCCGGCGTCTCCAGATTATCCAAACTATAGCCTCTTGATGGAGGTGGCAATCAAAACTTTATGAATCATAGGTTGATGCCTCAGATTCGGTTGTGAAGAACAACATGAAAATACAATCACCCTACCGACTTACAGAGAGCATAAGAAATGCCAAGACTCTCGCCGGCGAGGCAACCTTCGTCACTTTGGTTGCTTTCTCATCTTGACTTTCACGACAGACTTGACCAGCATCTTGGCATTCCGCAGACGCAAGGCTGCAACTGCTCTTTGCTCTTTGTCAACTCAAAGCATCCTTCCCGCTCTTGCTCAACGATCTACAGAAGACATGATCAACCATCCATCGACAATGTACACCATACCGCCAATCTCTCTCAATCACCACGGCGCAATCGATGACAAGAACATCTTGCACCCCATCCTTGGCGATCTCTGGTGTGATCCACGGACTCTTGCACGTTTCGTGAGGGTCTCCAAGCTCTGGTTCAGATCCGCTACACCCTTCTTGTGTGCGATCTGCCAGTCAGAAGACCTTGTACTTTGCATCACCAACTCAGAGCGCAGAGATCTCTATACACCCCTCATCAGAAGCCTCAAATTCTGGAGCCACGATCTGTTGTATGATCATACGTCAACGGTGCCTCAATTCGGGCGCTCGAAAGAGCTCACGCTTTCTGACGCTACCTTACGCGCTAGCGCCGACAACGCTTTGATCCCCTATCTCACCCCTGGACTGAGACGTCTGGACATCCGGTCGGCAGACGATAGCTTACAGCAAGGTTACTCCACAACCAACGACCAGGTCTGGCTACTACGCATTAACATCACCTGCAACGATCTGACTGATCTGTGGCTCGACATACAGCTCAATGTCGATCCAGGAGTCTTTGCTAGCTTCTTGAGATCTTTGAAGGGACTCAAGCAGCTGAGCCTCGGCGCCAAAGCCAAGTCCGCCATCGATCGCCGTGCGGTGTATGCTCTCGTTCGCCTCCAGAGACTGGAAGTGCTTAAAGTTGATCACCAACTGACTCAGGCAACCGTGCTGCACGTCAAGGGCGATGGGCGCCACAGTTTGCTGCCCTCCATCCAATATCTCAAGCTCAAGCTCTCAGAAGGCGCCGGTTACTCTCCAGGAGTACTACTGGAGGACCTCAACACCTTGGAAAACCTGGAGATAGACCTGGGAAACGACACCAACAACTCTCTTGATAATCTGGACGAGGCCTTCTTCGCCACAATCAGGACTTTGCACGATCTCAGATTCTTGGTGGTTCGCCTGTACCCGGGTCTCTGTATCACCGACCGAGACATGGCTGCCATTTCGTGCCTACAGGATCTGCGCACCTTGGAAATCGGCAGGATTGAGTTCTTTCAAGAGCGGCGTTGTATCCCTTACAGCGAAATCGACGAGATTGACGGGTCAGTGTCTTCCGACTGGCCCGATTAGGGAGACTGGGCGCTCGTGGTCTCTCCTGATGTCTGGCTCCTACCAACAAGGCATTCTACCCTGATCCTCTCCAGTGGAAGTATCGCAGTCTCGCACACAACAAGAAAGTAGGTCGCAGTAGGGAGGCGGATACGTTGGATGTACCTACAGGCACGATCGAGGAGGAGTCCCTGATCATTGATGAGCACAAAGAAATCGCAGATCTGGCAGAGGACTCTGGCAGCAACATCTCGGACGCTGACGACAGACTCTCGGAAGGGTTTAAACTAGTCGAGAGACCTTCCACGCAGTAAAAGCACGGCACACCATCCAAAGTAAACATGCAAGGCATTCTTTTTTCGTACTACAGCTGCAAAAGTTGCCATCTTGATTCTGGCCTGACCCTTCTAGTTCTGAATTTTCTGGCAGGACGATCCATACTCAGCACAGCATTGTACTTTGCAATGAGCCATCAAGAGCGGTTGACAACATTCTTGGAAGTTGCTATGGGGATTGCGGCGGTTTGTTTTGCTTATGCTGCATATACCTTCTTCAAAGTATTGCTTTCAAAATGTCAAAGGGTCATGAATCCGGCCACGGGTCTCATAACTTTCTTCTTGGTAGTTTACATTTTTCTTCGACAAAGCAGTCTTATTTGATCCTAAGAGAAGAACATTAGGGCATTAGGAAAGGCGGTTGCTGTTATCTCGGTTGATATTCCTTCCTTGATAATTGCTCACGACGTTCCTTATTCTCAGACTTCTGCAAGCAATGTATAACCTGAAACACCTAATTTCTCCATCCAGCGGTATATAAGGTCTCTTGTCTCGAACGAGCTGTAGACAGCAACATCGGGTCATACTATATGCCAGACCAGAGTGTGGAACTACAACCAGTGAAAGGTATAGTCCGATTGTGGATGGGTCTGCTTTAAAGCCTTGTGGTCGGTCCATGGTAGAATCCCGATGCAATCGACATAAATCACAAGGATTTTCTGACAGGTTATATATGCTTTGCAAGGATAGACATGACCAAAGCCCATGCTATACCCGCTCTAGAAGACAGTTTGCAACTATTTGATTCAGATTGTCGTGCACTTCAGCACTGTGAAGAAGGGGTGCGGCGCTTTGCTAAGGAGAAAGGCTGGAGCGTTGGGGATCACAGCAATGAGCAGATTTTCCGCATTAACTCTCCAACAATTTTTGTTGTTTTTCGATGTATAAGGACATCTCAGCTGGCATCTTGAGCCAAGCTGACGATGCCGAGACGCAACACTATAATTCGGAGATCAGACGCACCTCGGAAATGTGTCGATGGATTGACATTTCCTCGGCAATCTTGCTATATATAAAGCTTCTTGAATAGCCACAGGGGTCCAACTCGAGAGAAAGTGAGATGAGATAGTGCGGAAATAGAGGTGCACGTAGGCGCAACGCGGTCGAGGACATGCATTGACGCGTCCGGAGCTTATCACTTTGCGATTGCGACTCACGTCTACCTTATCTTGTTACACTCCCATCTTCTTCCCACTTCACGTGTTGGACTCATATCCCCTTTCTTCCACATCACAACCTCTCCTTCTTGTCACGCCAGTGCTCTTATTATAGACCAACTTCTTTGCCACCATCATAAGCGCCATGGCTACCTCGAACGACTCCATCGACCCTCTCGACCTCCTTCTGGGTCTTGCTCCTGAGGCTCCTCCTCATCCTGCCTCTTTTGCGTACGTTTTTCCATCTGCTCCGTAGCGCCTCTCAGGGACAGCGCTGATCTCACTGGGACAGTCCCCATCCTTCTCAAGCTCGCGATCCATCACTCTACAGCGTCGAGAGATCCCCCTTGCTCTGCCCGGAGATCGTCACTCTGATCTTTTCACACTTGCTCGACGACAAGCCTACCCTCATTGACGCCACCGAGGTCTGTCGCGTCTGGTGGCAGGAAGGTCACCACTACGTCTGGCGCTTTGCCCACATCAGCAAACTGATGTTCCTCCACAACGCCGAACGCCGCAAGTACTACGCCAGTCTGATTGAGGAGCTTGATTTCATCGAGGGCGACACTGTTCTGGCTGATCCACGATTGGCTCAACTACAGCTTCGCTTTCCTCGCCTCCGCTCCGTGAGGATTGGCCAGTCGAATCTCGCAAGAGTGCGCTCTGACAACCTAAGGTCGCTGATCGGACCGGCCCTGCGCAGCTGGGATTTTGCAGATGACAATGGTGTGAGAGGACCCACTGCAGACGCCGACGATGTGGTCCATCTCAGCGCTCTTCTGGAAGGCTGTGAGACTCTCACCGACCTCAGCCTCGTGTCGCCTTTGAATTTCTCGGCCGATGAGTTGATTCTTGACCTGCTGGATCGTACGGCCGCCCTGCAATCTTTGTTGCTGATGGGCCATATCGCAGAGGACCTCGTTGAAGATCATCCTCCGGCTGATATTCTAAAAAAGTGGCTGAACAAACCTCATCTCATCTCTCTCGACGTCTCGCACGAAGTATGTTTCTCTCAATTCGACATCGACGGATTCCTTGGTCGAATGGGCGAGTCCTGGACGAATCCCACCCTTCGAAGGTACGCCATAACGTCCTTCGAGAGAAGTCTGGCAGCAGCTCGTCTCTTTGCAAGAATGCCCAACTTGGAGGAACTCATCTTCACCGTTGAAGGACCCTGGGACGACAACATTCACCAACTCTTCGCCACAATGTCTAAACTCACAAATCTCCAGCACTTGCGGATTGACTTCGACACGCGCCCTTGCCACTTTGACGGTGCCTGTCTCTTTCAGCTTACTGGTCTCAAGGATCTTGAGGCACTCACGCTAGAGTTGCCCTATAACGCTACAGCTTCTATTACTGGCACCCAGCTTGCCCGCTTCCTGAGCAGTCTGTCGAATCTCAAGGATTTGTCGTTGTTGGCGGCGAATATTCACGCTTTAGAGGTACCTTGCCTCCCGGACGAGAGAGCAATCATCCAAGATGCCATGACGAAGATAGAGAAGAAGAGTCTTCCTGATTTGATTCTCACTGATGAAGAGCTGCTGTAAAGGGGAACATATCCCTCATCAACGCTTCTGCTTTTTCTGCTTGTCATGCCACCTGCAGCTCGTTCGCTTGTAAATACATTCCAGCCCTGCTTTTTGTCTAGTCGATAGCATTCCCAATAGTCAAGCAAACAGTCATTACATGAACATTCCTCTTTCTCTGACCGTTCCCATGAAAATTTGCCGAGTAATGGCGCTTGCACAAGACCGTATTACCCCAATCCGCATCATATTACCACAAACATACTAATCGTTCCTTTCCTGGTCTCGCCTGTTCGGCAGCCTTGAGCCGAATGTTCCTCTTATGTTCCAAAAGTCGTGATGACTGGTATGCAGTCATTGATCGTTTACAACATTGGTTGAAGTGCTTCTTTGTTTGCATCCAATCATTAGCGCCGACTTTAAGGTTGTTATGCGCTCATTTCCTATCGAGAATCTCGAGTAGCTGTCGGCAAAGTGGCTAGCGAAATCCTGCTCGTTTAAACTTGCAGTTGTCGCATCTCCGGCCGATCTTGACTCACAGTTGGTGGCGTTTAATGAGCGTCGCCTGCCTTACCCTCGTCATTCTGGTAACGCACCGCGAAGCGCTGCAGTTACTTTCTGCCTCTTGACAGTCGGGTATTTAGTTCTTCCACCACACCAATCGACGGACCTCCACCCACCAAATGCACACCACACTTCCCGCTCGCTGCGCGCGCCAGTAAGCTTTGTAATTAAATCGCAATCATGACCGACGGACAAGGACTTGACGACATCGATGCTGGTAAGTATATACATTTTGTAGATTTTTTGCACGTTGTTGACAAGTCCCTAGCTGACATCGAATCCAACTACAATGAGACCACCGACTCCTTCGATGCTATGAACCTTAAGACCGACCTTCTGCGTGGAATCTACGCGTATGGTTTCGAGCGTCCGTCTGCTTTCCAGCAGCATGCTATTATGCCAGCCATCAAGGGTGAGTGCAAGTCGCAATATTATGCCAGACTTATGCTCACGATGTCGAAAGGCAAGGATGTTGTTGCGCAGGCGCGGTCTGGATCCGGGACGACTGCTGCCGTCTCTATCTCCGTCCTTCAAAAGATCGACCCCAATGTCAAGGCATGCCAGGTCTTGCTCCTTGCCCCAACCCGTGAGCGTGCACATCAGATTCAGAAGGTCATTGCTACTATCGGTGGCTTTACAAATATTGAATGCTACGCTTGCATTGGTGGTACTCGCATAGGAGATGATACAAAGGCTCTTCGGGACGGGCGACAGTCAGTAGTCGTTGGCACCCCTGGCCGTGTCCATGACATGATTTACCGCCGTGCTCTCTGTACCGACAACACAAAGATGATCGTGCTCGATAAGGCCGATACCATATTATCCCGCGGTTTTGCTGAGCAAGTACACGATATCTTCGGGATACTTTGTCAGAGCACGACCATCCAGGTCGTTCTCTTCTCCGCTACCATGCCTCAGGACGTGCTAGAGGTCATTACTAAGTTCATGCGTAATCCAGTCTGCATCACAATTGAGAAGTACGAGACTTGCCTTAAAGGTATCAAACAGTTCTACGTTACCGTCGAAAACGAACAAGAAGACTGGAAGGTCGACAGCCTCTCCGATCTTCACAAGACCATCACCAACAGACAGGCGGTGATTTTCTGCAATACTCGTGGGAAGGTTGAATGGCTTACCGATAAGCTTACTGCCCGCGACTTTGCTGTCTCGGCTATACACCGTGACATGGACGCGCCCCAGCGTGATAACAGTATGAGGCGATTCTTTTCTGGCTCTCACGTCCTGGTTGCTACCAACATGCTCGCCAATACGATCGACGTCCAGCAGGTCCCTCTTGTTATCAACTATGATCTCCCAGCCAACCCACAGGACTACATTCGCCGTGTCGGACGTGGCGGTGGCGGTCGACTCGGACGTAAGGGTGTCCCCATCAACTTCGTGGCCGCTGACGAACTGCGCACGATGCATGAAATTGAGCAGTTCTACGGCACTCAAATAGAGAAGATGCCGATAGACGCTGCTGGTGAGTAATTTTTCCGCGTTCTATGATGTCGCAGTCGCTAATTCGCTTCTCAGACCTCTTCTAGGCGTACAAGCGCCATTGTCTTGCCACTGCCTTCTGTTCGACTGGGTCAGAAAATTGCAGCTTGGGACGGACTCGTCGGTCCACGAGGCACCACTGACTTTGATTTCTATTTACATCCAGCACCCGAGCGCACGCCACACGACATTACAGAGCGCTGAGCGTGGATGGTGACGAATACGCATGTGCAAGGCAAAGTCTTCGTTGATGCGTCAAGGCTCACTAGAAGGACCATTCTGCTTGCTAGTTTGCGACCATAGTTGAAGATTCTATGCTTTGCTGTCAAATCGGTATCTATATCGTCCAATCGTCCCCAAACTCCTGCGCTTTCGACAAACCCCAAAGGCCTCGCCTGTCTCGTTCGAAGCAAGTAATGATCATTAAGAGGAAAGTTGAGTGCTCTTGAATCCCTCTACAATTAGATGGGGGCCGAAGACTCCTGGATCATCTGCTTTCTCTTTTAACAGTAAATTTGCACGCAACGAAATCCCTGGGTGTTGTCGCTGCGGACGGTCTACTTAGCTATTGTTTAGAGTACAGCATCAAATGGAACGGCCGTCTGCACAAAGCTCCCTTTTCGATCTAGTTACAGATGCGGGACATCCTCTTAATGTACAACCATGTCCGAATTTTCTGAGCAGTCGATTGCTAGTCGGCAGGCATATCTACGCACATCAGACTCCCAACTCGTGCCGCACACCCTGATCGTGTGCATAAACATCGATTCCTCGTTGGACTACAATGCTAGTCCGGAAGGGAGAAAAGCTCTGGGTCCATGGTCCGGGCGACGGGACAGGAGTGGCGAGAGAAAGTTCTTGCTCCCTCTGTTGAAGCCAGATACAGAGTCAAAGGAAGAGTACGACGTGCTCAATCGGACCTTCGTCACATCATCAACACTACTGCTTCTGACTACGAACTTTCCATGGCTGGATTGAGCGGAACTCAAGCCCATGGCAGAAATCTCTCTGTCAGCGCTGCTGCTACCAGAACGATCGCTGCCACACAGTAAGCTACCAGAAAGGCTGACGACGAGACCTTCTCGATCATCTTTGTTGCAACCAAGCTGGCCGAACGCGAAGAGGGACACCCCGAGAAAGGCGAGCACAAGTCACTCCTCCTTCATCTCTTCCGCTCCAACGGCGACAAGATCATTGCCTTCTTCTGGCCCGGGCAGCAAAAGACGAGATAAGCGGTGCGTCGTGTCAGACCTTTGGTTCGATTCCCTACTCGAGCCGACTATTCTGTTACCAGACCTTCCACCTAAATTCGAGGCCCCGACACACGTCTGCATTCTTTCAGCGCTTTACTACTGTCAGTTGACCAAGACTTCTGCTGCTGCTCGACTTCGTTTCTTCTTGTTGCCCCTCGAGCAAGGTCGCTTTGCGACTACCTTGCTTTTCACCGACTTCGCCTCCTTGCAATGGGACATTGAAGCAGCCGTAGAGCAATCTTACCGAAGGCCATGAGGTTGGCAAGGTCCCATTCAGACGGCCGGCGACACCTTTGAGCATCTACCTGCCAGATTCCCCGGTCCAACTTGTCTGGAATCTTCAACAGCAAAGTGTGACTGTGCTAGCATCTTCAAGCTTCTTCCCTTGGTTCTGCGCGGTCGGTTGCCATCAGAGATCCTGTGCGCCTATCGCTGCATGCGCGTTGTACTTTAGGTCACCAGGTTCGTCGAGATTCTTTCTTCCACGCCTTCCAGTGACATCCATCGCTGACCGTGCCATCTCACAGTAAATTCGCTCCCGCCCATGGCCATCGCCCAAGAATCTCGAAGACGATCGCCGGTATTGCCACAAAAGCTTGATACATTCATGCTACCATGTTCGCTCTGATCGTCGCCTGCGCCTGCCCTGACTACCTGAATACCGGCACCTACAGAATTCCGGTTGCCATTCAATTCGCGCGGGCCTTGAGATTGGCCAATGGTCTTTTTCTCGTCCCCGAGTCTTCTTGTTGGTACGTGGAGACGCAGCAGCTCGATAGGGTCACCAGAGGTCTCGGCCATGTTCGTGTGTTAGTGTTGCTTCATCCTTGGAGACTCGACAGCCGTAAGAACGAGGGCCACAAAATCATGAAGAAAGAGATCGAGATTGTCCCAAAGAGACCTGCCAAACATCCATATGCTTGGAAAAGATGGAAAGAGCATTGCGATGGTTGCGTGGAGTGTAAAGGATGCAGGATGGAGTAGACAAAGGAATAGAGCAAATAAAGAAAAAGAGGAAAACATCAGAAGGCTTGGTTTTGCCATTCCGGGCTAGATCTGATACTCTCTTGACACAACGTTGAATCCAAAAGTTGAAAGTGAGATGATATCTCATGGCCTCGTACTTGCGAATATGATATATGAATCCTTTCATAGGCAGCAAGAAAGTGAATTGGGTTTGGTGGTATGGCGGCAAAGGATTAAAACTGAGCTAAACAAAAGCCAGCGAGCCAACAAAGAAAAGAAAAAAAAGAAAGCATCAAAAGCTTTGGTTTGGCATTCCTGATTCCATGTTTCTTCCGTCGCCCTCGCATTGTATCCAAATTCTCTCATCTTTCATTCGACGAGATGACGTTCCTGGACTCCTCTGCTGTGCACCAAATGACTACCATCAGCCCCGGGAAAACCTGCTGCCCGCACTCCTCGAACGATGATAAAGCTTGCAGTTGGCGCCGGCATCGAGAACTGTAGTCTGACGAAGAACAAAGAGTGGCGGATGCGGCACAAAGAGTGTTGGGCGCGGAACAAAGAGTGTCGAAGGTAAATTAAAATGAGAAGACTGCGCCTTTCCAGAATTTTTGACCATCGGCGCCAGTCGTTGACAGGTCGGATTGTTGGGTAGTGAGAGTTATGTCGGTTCGAGGTATGTCTGCAGTGGGTAAGGAAGTTTCGCCGCTCCGGGGGTTGCTTGCAGGGGTCATGTGTCGAGAAATGCATCACTGTGGCATCTCGGGAGCATCTCCATGGTCAACAGCACCAATGTGGTCGTCAGCAGCCTCCCTCTCCTTGTCGACGACACCCTCTAAGCCCTTCAAGAACACCCGACGCTGCTTCTTGCTCCTGAACCAGACCCCCTCGTTGTTTTCCTCCCAAAGCTCTCCCAGGCGTAGCTGCTCAGTCACCACGAAACCGACGTCGAGCAAGAAGATGAATTGCTCGAGCAGAGGCATAGCGCCGACAATCAAGACCAGTTCCTGAGCAGAGGTGTCGCAGCGGACGGTATCGGGATCATAGCTCTCACGATCGATGGTGAGGCGCCTGAGGTTTGTGAGTTGCTGTAGGGGAAGTAGCTCGTTGGTGGAGAGCCAGACGCCCTCGCAGACGACGATGAAGAGGTGCTCGAGGGCGCGCATTGATGAGAGTCTCTCCCAATCGAGGGTCTGTTCGCCCTGGTCATCGAGGTTTGCTTCGACCTGGACGCGCTCCAAGAGTGGAGCTACAGCGTCGACGAGCAGGTGCTCGTAGCCCTCAGCTAGAACAACCGACTTGAGATTGTTGGCGCGGCGGAGGAAGCGCTCGAAGAGTGTTTTGCTAATGCTCAAGTTTCGGCCGAAGCTGACCGAGGTCAAATGTGAGCAATTTTCGGTCATGACGTTGAACCAAAGCAGAGTAGGGGACTGCAGCAGAGGGTCGCGGCTGGGGTCTATGGAAGCGTCGTTGTCAATGACAACTTCCCTAATCCCAGGGACAAAGATGGCGAGCATCTCGGCGCGGGTCCTCTGGCTAAGGGAGTTTCGACGACACTGCAGGCTGAGGAGGTTGAGGAGAGGGGGGAGTGGTCTGATTGTCGAGATCCAGCCCCACGAGTATAGGGGCATGCGATCGACGCCGTCGCGCATGGTGAAGCAACCATGGCGAATAAGGGCGGCATATATCGTGACACGGTCTGGGCCGATTGAGGAGGCTAGGAGGCTTTTCAGTGGGGCGTCATCCCAGAGGAGGCGGATGGCCTCGTTGTTCCACTTCCTGTTGACAAACAGGCAGTTGAAGAGGTCGGCGTTGTCGAGATGGCGGAGGACCTGGGCCACTAGCTCGTTGATGGACCCGATATGCTTGAGCAAAGGGGATGGACGAAGTGGCTGAGCCAGTCGGAGAGTGTCGACGGTTCTGTGGCAGGCCCTGGGAACTTTCATCATGTCTTGGTGGGTTGCAGACATGTTGATATGTTGATGAGCTTTGGCGGTGTGGAAATGATGTTATGCACCTGAGATTGAGCGTGAAGGCCGAGCGAAGGATGGTCAAAGTACGGTACGAGGCGGAAAGAGGGTGGATCGCGCCGTAACTCGCGTGTTGACGTGCTTCGGTCGTGTGTAGATGGTGACAGGATGTGGAAGCTAAGCAAAAGCTTGTCAAGGTGTGGTATGGGGCGAGGAGATGAGGGCGAGTATGAAAGATGCTGAGTTTGCGAGTAGAGACGAGGGAGGCAAGAGATGTGGATGGAAAGAGCAATCGACAATGTTGTTGTTGCTTGTCGTGAATGCCAAGACTTTGGTCGACGAGCAGGTGAACATGAAGGCGATGCATCGCCGAGAATGCTTTTGCCGAAGATGAGACAACAAAGAAAGGCATATACCGGATTCATACTCATCTACCTACCATTCTTATACCGTGGAATTGCACTGCTCAGGAAAAATGTCCCTCCGTCGAGGTCAACCTGCCCTTGCTCTAACATGCCCCTACCGTAATCCTTGAACTGCATGTACGATCGAGAGAGGCTCGAACACTGCCGCCCAACAGCACCGACATGGCCAGGAGTGACATATTCATCATCGACCCGCTTCGGCATCCGCCCCTATTGAGTATCGGATGTAGACCACCGATTTTGATGACTTGTGAATACCAGAAATCCAGACTTTGCATGAGTCAAATGAGTCAAGCTTAGAAACTCTGACCAGGCAATCAAGCTCTTGAAAGACTGGGGACAGTCTAAAACCAAGGTTCAAATGATTGATCGCGGGCACAAAGACCGGAGAGTAATGAAGGCAGCGGACCATGTCTGCATATTGCTGCCATCGAGAAGGTTCAACAGCGGCGAGAACAAAGAGGAGCATTGCGCCACAGGGCTTGACGGAGATGAAAGAGTACAGCACTGCTCGATCAGATTGAGACACTCCATCATCAACGACAAGACCTCGGGTAGAGATGACTCGTCCGGCAGCTGACATGGTTGCTGGGCGAATGTCGATTCGGCATGATCTGGAAAGAGGGAAGAACAAGAGCAAGAAGCCGCCGAGGTTATAACAGTCGCCATTCAGCACCTGTGGTCTGCCGAGCGGTGGGCTCTGGGCCATTTAGCGTCGATCTTTAAGGACAGAGATGATGGGGCTCATAGGCGGCGAGTGGAAAAAGTTGATTCATTTTGATCATTTCAAGCTGAGCAATGAAGAGGGAAAGAGATTAAATAGGAAAACACCATGTGGGTATCACGTACAGCAAAAACAGAAACCCCGGGAAAAACTCCAGCCAGCCCTTTGCAAATGATATCAAGACTGCGGATGCTGGATATGCGGCATGTAAGCGCTCATGATAAGTTGAGTCAAGTTGTTGACGGTCTGTTCGAGCGACGCGATGCGGTCCTGGACTTGGACGGAGCTCTCGAGGGCCTGCACACGGTGATTGAGGTCGCTGTTGATGCGATGTTGCTCGACCGCAGCCTGATAGCCGGCTTGGTAGGCAGCCCGCGTGGCTTCAGGGTTTGGCTGTTGTATGGGCAGCCCCAGCGACTGCATTGGATGCTGGTGAGGATGAGAGAGAGACTGCTGAGCTTGAGGGTGCTGCAGCTGAGCATGCTGGGGGTTGTGAGATGCACTGGCAGGGACATTGTTGGAAGTAGAGGGGACAGGTGGCATGGGAGAATTGTCAGGTGTGGCTTCAGGCGTCAGACGCGAAGTTCCAATCTTCTGGGCAAACGTCTTTGCAAAGTTGCCAATGTCTTGACGAGTGACGAGCGCGTCGGGCCAGTGTTGGCGCACGAGCTGCAGCGTCTCTGAACGTGACAGGCCCTGCCGCAGCTGCGTCGCCATAAAGACGTCCATGTCGTGGGTACGCGTGCGCCGCCGCACCGCCGGGAACGACTCTGCATTGTCGGGCCCGTGATTGTGCCCATTGCGCCCGCAGTGCCGAATCTGCCACTCGCCTTGAGGTACCTGCGGCTCAACGGCGACAAGGACGATTCGCATGCGGCAGCCGATGCGGACCGACCCTCGAGCGGCACGCTGCCGGCGGTCAGGCGTCAGCTTGCGCGTGTTGGCGGGCTTGCCGTGCCGCTTGCACTCCCACAGGAACTTGTACGTGACGCCTTGAGGGTTGCGGCCCTGCTTGCCCTTGTTGATGCGCACCAGGTCGAAGCCGTTTTCGCGCGACCACGCGTTGCCAAACTCTATGGCTGCCTCGAACGAAGGGAAGCGTCGCTCGGGCGGTGCAGCTTCACAGACGACCTTGTATGTCGACGGGGCGGCATCGTTGTCATCGCCGTCGTTGTCATTGTCGGCGTCATTGTCGTTGACATCGCTGACGTCTCCTTGGTTGTGGTCGGCAGCGTCAATGATGGGCAACGACTCGGGCGCGGGGTCGGGCAGCGCCGAGAGGTCGGCCATGTTGTCGTCTGGTATGGAGACCTGTATTGGACGCGGTATGGAAGTGTCGGCTGAGGCCTGTTGGTCTTTGGAGGCGTCTGTGCTTGTCCACGCGTGTAGCAGTTCCTTCCTCAATGAGCCAATCCACGCCTCTTGCTGCATACGGTCGGGCCTTCCCTGTGTATGCCTTGAGGGTCGCTCCTGCCTTGTGTGTTCCTCGAGCGTCTCGTTCCTGGCAGTCGCGACTTCCGTCTTGCTCGCTGGCCGAGGGCGCGCGTCGCTCAAACACGCGGAGTTTCCCGACTCACTCTTGGCTTGGCACTGGCAGTCCCGCCCCTGCCTCTCTGTCTCTGTCTTTCTTTGTCCATCACTATCTGCAGGACGCATTGGGATAGACACGTCCGACCCTATTCCTACCCCAAATCCTTCATTCGTCGATCTCAACCTCTTCCTCACGAGAATGCTTATTGGCGTCTGACATCTGACCGCCTCCACACCGGTCAAGCTTCTCGGACCCATGGACCCAAATCCTCCTCATGCACCTCTGGTTTCAGATCAACGAGTCTTGGCCGCATCGCTCGCTTTGTAAAGACCGATCCTTTTTCTTGATTGATCAATACTCAATCATGTCCAGCCAACGTGGTGGGTCTTGCTGTAGAACACTGTACATGATCGGTTCCACGCAAACAGCCGGTAAGCATTCTCTGTCGCAGTCCATCCAGTCCCATCATTTTCCATTCCTGTCAAGGTCTGAGGTAAGCACTGTATATGCTTCCCCACCACATCTGTGCCACCCCTTCTTATATGGTCGTGCATTGCCCTTTTATCTCCTGCCGTCTCAAATTCTCGTCTCTCGTATCCTCTCATCAGCAATTCGTTACTCGTGAACATCCCTGTTACACCATTGCCACTACGATGAAAGTCATCATTGCTGGTGGCGGCATCGCTGGTCTTACCCTAGCAAATGCGCTCGAAGTAGGTTTACTACTATAGACTTGTCAACAAACGCCGTGTAACCATGGTCACAGCAAGCCGACATCGACTATGTCCTCCTCGAGCGAAGAAATGTCATAGCACCCCAAGTCGGTGCTTCCATCGGCATTCTCTCCAACGGATGTAGGGTCAGTTGGCCACTATCGATACCGCTTGCTGCCAATTCACGCTCGTCATGTACAGATTCTGGATCAGCTTGGTTGTAGAGAATCCCTCTACGCTTGTGTGGTAATTCATCTCGTTTTGTTTGATCTTTACATCTGCTGACAGCGAAAGGAACCTATCGTGTGGATGCACGACCGTGACAAGAATGGTCGACTTCTTGCCAAAGCTTCAACCGTTTCTCAACTCATGAAGGCTAGGTAATGAGGAGCGTCTTCTCGCTATAGAAATCCACAGCTAATCGTCATGTAGAAGCGGCTACGCTTTCGCGTTCAGTGACCGACAAGACATCCTCAAGGTCCTCTACGACAACCTCAAGGACAAAAGCAAGATCCTGCTTTGCAAGAACCTTACCACTGTTCGCCAACACGAGAGTGGCGTCACAGTCGTCTGTGACGACGGCACTTCTTTCGTGGGCGATATACTGGCTGGCGCTGATGGAGTCAACTCGAAAGCCAGAAGCGAAATGTGGCGGCTCGCAGATGAGGTTGACCCTGAGCTTGTCAAGAAAGACAAGACCTGTAAGCTCTCATTCTACCTCCTCCCAAACAGTGCTGAGTCTTGTCGCAGCTCTCGAGAGTCAATATCAATGTCTGTATGGCATCGCTTCCTCTTCCTCCGGACTGGCGCCTGGTGAGATTGATGTTGGCTACAACGAAAAGCGTAGCACTATGGCCATCGTTGGCAAGAATGACCGGACCTACTACTTTGTCTTTCAGAAAATGGACAAGACTTATAAGCATCCATACATTCCCAAGTACACCGAGGCCGACAAGATTGAGTATGCCGAACGTCATGGGGATCTGAAGGTCACTGACAAAGTTTTGCTTCGCGATCTGCACAAGAACAGTGTGTCCAGCACGCTTGTTGGCATCGAAACTGCCACCTACAAGGTATGTTCAACATCCTTGACTGCTGATTTCTTTTCTGACCACATCCAGATCTGGACATGGGGCCGCATAGCCTGCCTTGGAGACTCTGCTCACAAGATGACTCCCAACGCCGGTAAGCTTGTTTGCTTACGAACAACATGTCGAGAAGATGCTGACGATGCTTCAGGCTTCGGCGGTAATGCAGCAATTGAAAGTGCTGCCGCGCTTGCAAACTCGATCAAGAAACTTACGGACAAATCCAATGGACAACACCCAACCCAGGAACAGATCGTCGCTTGCCTCCAAGATTACCAGAGGAGTCGTGAAATCAGAGCCGCAGCTGCGATCGAAACTTCAAACTTCCTAACCCACGTCCAGGCCCTTGCAACATGGGGTCATGCTATCTTTGCTAGGTACGGCTTGAACGTGATGGGTGACTTCCTGGAGAACCTCACCAGCGACATTTCCGTGGGAGCGACCATGATCGACTATCTTCCCGCGCCGGAGGCTTCTCTGTCGGGTACTATGCCATTCAACCCCGAACAAGGTCAAGGCAATAAGGAGAATCTTCTCGTCAGAGCCCTGCTTGCCTCGCCTTTCCTCGTCGCCTTCGCATATGCTTACAGTATTGTCAAAGTCACTCCAATCACCGGTGCCGGAGATGTCTCGAACTCCTTCGGATACCACACTGCACTTACATCTTCGTCGTTGACTAGCAACATCTTCAACTTCGGTGGACCGAGCAACAGGTACGTACCAAGTATGCGAGCTTTCTTCCATCTCTCACACTTTCCAGCTCCGCCACCTCGAACGATGTCTACATGTCGGCGTCTGCCAATCTCGACCCTGCTGCAGGCATTCGCACAGCCAGCTATCTCGCTTACTTTGGTGTCGTCCTTGCCATCTGGTCTCTGGAGGCCGTTCGCTGCTGCAACGCTTTGATGCCTGTTCAGCTGTAAGTCTTCGACATCACTTGATGACCTCAACTGACTCTCCACAGACCTGGCCTCTTTGCCCTCTTCGCCCAGATGAAAGGCGCCGGCATGGTGGCTCCTCTGTACTACTTTGCCCACTGGGTTCTGACACCCATCGACTCATTCAGATCAACCGACATGCGCTTGACCAACATGAAGTATACTCGCGCCATCCTGCCCTCGCTACTCATGGTCTACTATCTTCCTCTCCTGCAAAGCTATCTCTTGCCCGAAATCTCTCAGCGCCAGACATGGCTTCAGATCTGGCAATTGTTCCCAATCACACACTCCCTTGCCCAATTCGCCATCAGCAAGATCTGGAAAGATACTGTTGGTCAGGATAAGATTCATGCGCCCAAGCGAGACGTAGCGACTATTAGATACACGGTCGGGATTCCTGCTCTCATCTCGACGATAGTCTGGGTATACACCGCTTACACGACCACCACTCCTCTCCACCAAATCTTTTGGCCCCAGCATACGCCCGCTTCTGTCGCAGATTCGCAGGCCTTCACCTCGGAAATCATGCAATGGAATTTCGTCCTCTTTGTCACGCCAACATACCTCTGGTTACTGTACTTTGCCTGGGATGCCAAAGCCGCTGGTATGATTTCCCACAGCTGGATCATCATCCTTGGTGCTTTGGCTGCGGCGACGGTTACTCTGGGACCTGGTGGAGCAGTGGGCGTCGGGTTTTTGTACAGGGAGTTTGTTATCACGGAGAAGAGGCATAAAGGGGCGATTACGAGGGAGAGTTTGTTGAGGGGTGCTGTTGGTGGGAAGTAGGGATTGTGGGCTGGGTTGTAGGAGGTACTGCAGTAGTTTGTGACTTGTTAGGTGTGAGGTAGATAGGAATCACACTAAGATTCGAAATGGTCATAAAAAAATCGGCACATTCAAGCAGGGATCTGAGAAATCGTGGCAGAAGTATAGACCTAATATCTTGACTGCACCGGTCGTGGGTATTAGTGCTAGAAAGCTAGACCTTGTTGCTATTCTTCTGTGGTAGAGTGGTTGTTAGGTCCATTGGTCTCCAAAATAGAGCATTCGAAGGTATTAAGGGATGGGAAAGAGGGAGAAGGCTGTAGTGGTCATTGACAATGAAAGAGTAGAAGCGAGGTTTTTATAATCTAGCAGGCATCTGTTGAAGCAAATTGGTCTGGGAAATCAGTTTTCAACCTGCTGAGTAGACATGCGTTCTATATAAAGATCAAGCTGTGGAAGATGCGCCGAGCGTCAACGTCGAGCTTTCAGGAGAGTCAGGCTGTTATATCTGTTAAGCTATAACAACAGGCGGGCTATCATAAAGCTTACATCCACGTAATGATCAAGCTGTATCAAAGTATTTTGGATGTTTAGTGGCCAGCTAGAAAGCCAGCCTAGCCTAGAGTATGGCACAAATTGCCGAGCTTGTGTGTCGTACAGGTTTATGATTGGTCGGTTCTATGAGCTATGGTATGCTGCGACTCATGATGATGTCCTTGATCTCACGCAAAGAGCTTTCGAGTCGCAATTGATTTTCTATGTAGTTGATGTTGCTTTGCATGTCATGTCCATATGTAGCGTTGTCTTTATTGATTGTGACTGAGGTTTTATGATGATGCTTATGATGGTGCGCTTCAGGTCTGCTATATGCTCTGTCGTCAAAACACTTCAATTTTCTTGGTTAAATTTGACAGCATGCGGAAAGGTCTGGCATATAGCACAGCCATCTCAATCATAGAGCAATGGCCGACTCACATCAAGACGATAAAGCCGCTATCGACAATCTTAAGACTCATTAGGGAGAGTCTGTTCTTTTTGGAGCAGGTCCAAGACTTTGTCCTCTGGTCACCGCGAAGGAAAAGAACGGATTAGGTATCGCAGAAGGCACAACCTCGCAATACTCATCTGACCCTGTGTGATAGGCTTTAAATATGCTGAGCATGGTTTACAGGGCGACAATTTCGTTCACGAAACCCGCTGCTTCCTTTCCAATTCCGCCCCTTAATAGAGTCGATAGCACCTACGATCAGAATATGAACTTTCGAGCGACTTATATGACTTCCAATTTTATTGGTGATGGCACGACGGCAGAGGACAGCCAGAGCCGATCCATCGCACTTTGCGGTTAGATAGGGTACATAGCAAGTGAGATAAGACATAGCTTTGAGAAAACTAGAACTAGGAAGTCCTGTTTGACAGAGACGGTAGTAGCAATGCACTGGAACTCGGGAATTTATTGGTAAAATTTGTAGCTGTTGCTTGCAAGATTAAGAGTCGCCAAAGCTTTGATACATATGATCCGATAGATGACATTATGAGGAGGAGGGTCGTTTAAGGAATGGGGAAGTGGAATGGACGCACAGATATAGAAAGAAGAATTCAATTTGATGGGTAAGATAATAGAAACAAAGCAAAACAGTACTTGTACGTGCAGATTAGCCTCCAACTGGTGCAAACAGATCATACTACCATAGCGGGTGCTTGTGGGATCGATCTCAAGCGCCCTACAGCTGCCATGATCATGTTTTCATAGCGGAAATGATTTCTTAATCTCAAGGTCCTGAGTCCAGGATAAGTTCGATAGATTTCTCTAGCGCATCCTTGGATATATTGTAGGCTGTGACGGGTCATGTCAGTTTCCTGTTGACTGGTCGTCAAGTTTCATCTGCACTTACATTTCTGTCATTTCTGCGGGTCCTATCATTTCGGCGACCTCGAGAGTTTCCAAGCTGGTCCAATTTCTCAACTCGGCGGCACGGCCTGCCCCCAGGTCATAAGAAGCTAGAGGTAAGATCAATTCTTTGAGAAAGCGAAATCTGGACGCCAGACATGCCAAGGTCTTTTCTAGATCGTCATCGAAGACCGAGTTTTCAAACCAAGAAAATTCAAGCGACTCCAGAAGTTCTGGGTGGCCGAAAACCAAGATAAAATCGTCCATATCAATGGCACTTCCATTAAGATCGTTGTCGATATCCAGTTTGAACTTTTTCAGTCTGATAGACTGTAGAGGCGCGAGTTCTGCGATGGTCAATGGTATGTCTGTACCGATGTACCGGATGTGAAGAGTATCGAGCCTCGGAATGTCCGCAACAGATTGAAGGATGTCTTGTCCACCGTCGACGAAAAGCGTTAGCGACGTGATCGAGTAGAGACGAGGCAAGAGATGTTTAGCTGCCGCAGAGGTGATTCTGACGGTAATACTTGTCAAGTTGAGAAAGAGGCCTTGATTCGATGGTAAGCCCTCTAGAGCGTTCACGACCGTGTCCTCTTCAAGCCTTTGATCGTAATACCACCACTTGATCTTCTTGTTTGTGGCAACGTATCTGAGCACCTCGTGATCGATGCTCGGGCCAATTGAGTCCGCAGCATCTCGGCGGACCGTGATTCTTTCTAACTCGGTGCATGCTTGCAGCGCATTTAGGAGATCCTTGGCCCCAACGCTGTCAAAATTACATCCAATATCCAACACTCTGAGCCCAGGGGCACGGTTGAGAATGGGTAGGAAATTTACCACCCCGCCATTCGGGCCAAAGAAGCCGCCAGGCTTGTATTCGAGGCAAACCAAACGGGGACCGATGAAATTTGAGATGTGCGTCACTGTGACCGCGTAATTCACGTTGACTACGAACTTTTGGAGTGCATTGAACCTGAGATGATCGAAAGATTGCGCTTGCCAGGTACGCCCATCGATCTCCAAGTGTCGAATCATGTTGACGTATGTCTGTTGCACGTTTAAGGGCTGACCCAGCAATTGCTGCAGTGAGGCGGGCTCTTTGATGACGGACCAGTATCTAGCCAGTGCCATGTCTCGAAACTCTCTGCTTGTAGCAGAAAAGTGCCGCGTGTCCCTCGACTGGGGATCGAGCTGAGCTATAATCATAAGCTTCAACTCGTCAGGCAGACTCAAGAGCGGGTTCGATGGTGCAGTCTGGACGATCGCAGGTGTTGCAGGTACGGTCGCTGATGCGTCGGAATCTGCCACTTTGTGATGGGTGGCCAACTTATATCTGCCGGCGGGAGAGGACGTGTCTACTCTGGACTTTTTGGACGGATGGGGGCTGGCTTGGGGCCTGGGCCCAGGCGGTGCAGATGGAGGACCGTCTGGCCCTCCTGAGGCGTTCGACCCGCTCATCTTGGTATAGGAGGAGTATAGATATCCGACAGAAGAATTGTTTAAGAAGTTCACAAGGTGCAAGCTCAAGGATGCAAGAGAAGTATCGCCCCAAGATCAAGTAGATCAAAGATAAGTCATGGATCATCTTGGCAGATATTATAACAAAGGGAGATCGCCGGATCCGGTCATCACGATGTTCAAAGCCATGGCTCATTTTACTGGACAACTCGTGGTATTGTGCAAGAGTATGAGTTTCCTCGTACACCTGATTGACCAAGGACGTCATGCTAGATCGGGATTTGAAAGACACACGCTCGCTAAGGGACAGCGTAACAGTGACTGTGTAGCAGCAAGGATTTCGCGGGTCATTTCAAGATCGACTGCAAGCCAGAGGCTGTCACAGAAAGCAGCGGGACAATGAAACAAAAAATATGATTCTTTTGAGCTTTCATATGTGCGCTTATCGACAAGCCTTGCATCAAGTTGGTTCTGTGGTGTAGTTGGTTATCACTTCTGTCTAACACACAGGCGGTCCCCGGTTCGAACCCGGGCGGAATCATTACTTTTGCTGTCTTGTCATCTCTTTTGCACATGTGGCCGTCGGCAAGACATTTTCAAAATTTCGGTGGGCTGTGCGGGCGCAAAATTCGAGGCTTCGCGACGCCAGCGGGCTTTGTGGATCTTAGCTATCAGCAGCAAATCAGTTATAGCATAGAAGGCGATGTTTTCTTTCTAACGTCTAAATGCAGCAGGGTTATTGCTTTTGCTACACAAACATTGTTTTTGGGCAAGCCATAAGAACGGGCGCCTATTATCGTCTCCGGATCCGGGAGTGGACGTTCTGGCTGTTCTTTGTGCAGAGTTGTTTGTCAAGGGTTCCATCCGCAGACCGTTGTTCAAGACCGGCATGAGGCCGCTAAAAAGCCTTTGCTACGCTCATCAAGAATGTGCGTTGTCTTTTATCTCAATCGAGTCCATCCGAGTTGGGATTGTGTTTCGTCTCAATCTTCTCGACTCGAGTCTGAAAGAATGATGGATTATGATTATAAAGGGATTATGGATGCATGAATTACATGCACCTGGACCTTCCAGTCTAAATGTTCGACGTATCTTCGTCCCGAGAGTTGGGGGTGATTTACCCATAGAACCCAATCAGTCAGCGAAAAAGCGTATATCTCTAGAGGTATATTGGAATCGACGAGTATCTCCATTTGCTCATACTGCCCATCACTCTATCTCTTATCTTGTCCTTCTTTTTGACCTGACCTTTGGGAGTCAGAATCTTGTAGAAGTGTCCATTCTCGCGCGTTGGTGCGGACCATCTACCCATACCATCCTTTTCCCTAAACCTAATGCCAGACTTTCGAGTGAGATTGAATGTATCAAGAACAGATGCAACGACGGCAAGCCTTTTCGCTCGTGCCTTGACGGTCTGATTCCCATAGAGCCAACTCAGTGGAAGCCAGAGGCCAACGTAACGCGATATCCGACTTGCCTCAAACAAGTTTGGAGTGTCTCTGGTCGAGTTATATGATTGACCCATCCCCATCGGAGAGTCGTCTTGCTAATGTGATATGAGCATGGAAGGCAAACTTCAGGATGCAAAAGCCCTGGGCGTGCTTGAGAGCCACAACATCATCGTCAAGAGACCCGCGTTCGTGCCACTCAACAAGGACCGTGACGAAGGCTAAGCGAGGGTGCATAACTGTGCAATCGTCAGTATTGCGTCCGGGTTGGAATACTTACAGGGTTAAGTGTCTTGTGACTGGGTGCTTGATGTCCTGCGATGCCCACGTTAAAACGGCGCATCCTGTTGCGAATTTGCCTACGGTCATCACCACCCATGGTGATCAGCTTGTATCGACCGAAGCGGTAGGAGTGGCACTAGGACGTGCGCGTGGTGGGCTCGATGAGATCCTTGCAAGTCAGCAACTAAGCAAGTGTGCTTCTCCGTGCGATAGTCAATAATCTCAAGTAGGGGCTCAGCAGAAAAGTTCAATTCAGGTCGTCTATCTCTTGTGGGTGGGTTTTGCGGTGGGATACACGTGGTGTCGGCGCAAACCCCTAACCATCTCTTGTGATACGTCAAAAGGGGCGTATCCTGAACAGATGTAGTAGAATTAGAGGTTTTCGGCACAGAACGCGTACCTAGGTGGGAGGTACTAATAATGAGCCCTATTGATTATCAGCATTGCATACTTTCTCAGTTTAGGAGTTGCTTGAGGGGTCTTTTGCATGCTAGCAGAGACCCGAAAAGGGTGTGGTCTGCTGGTCTACCAGGTCTCCTGCAACAAGTCCGTCACCAAGACCTAAACACTCGCTTCCGCCTGCCCTTGTCACATTGACTACATATACCTGCTTTAGGATCCCCTCTTGGCTGACATACCTTGATTTACCAGACATGATATCAAAACCCTCGCCAGACAGCTCATTGCTATTGCGCCGAAGATAAAGCTCTTCCGCACCGTGGAAGGGCAGCCTTATCGTTTTGTACTTCGATTCAAACACAGTCGATTGTCGGTCTCTTGTACCTGCCGCCATGCTGGGTCTAAAAACGACATGATCTTAATCGTCTGAGGCAAGCGACAGTACCGTTCTCAGCTTTTCGTCGCTGTCGACTCGGCAAAGACCCGCGGCCACTTCTTTCTTTCTTTCTTTTTGCTTCCAAGGGCTTTTGCCATCTTGCGATGCAAAGATGCAGACTGAGATCCTGCGCGGCCTCAATGACTAGCAAAGCAGAGGCACAATAGATGGAGTGAGGTTTGGAGGACGCTATTTGCCAAAGTCTGCATGGACTATGTTTCTTTTGTCTTACAAGTCTTATTCCTTTTTTCTTCTTGCGACTTTTCTCTGTTCTGCTGGAAACAACGCACCATCGCTCTGCCGCATCACTTACGCTTGATTTCATACTGCAGAGAAAGTAATACCAATCGTGTTCTAGAACAATCGTCACCAAACTCGGTTCACCGTGTCGCATCTCTTTAGGAGGGTCAAACTTTTAGCTGACATTGCTCGCCCTTAGACTTTTTTGGGGACATGTTTGACGCAGTTAAAATGTGCTTCAACAACATCCGATATGGTCTAGTGGCTAGGATTTCTCGCTCTCAAACAGTTCTCACAGAACGATCAGGTCCGAGGAGGCCGGGGTTCAATTCCCCGTGTCGGAATCTTCTTTTTGCGATGTCTTTCTCGCTCTTTTACACAAAGCCAACTTCTTTTCTAGCCAACGCAAAAGCGATCAAATGGTGGCTGGTGCTGCGGGGCTTTGTCGGCGGAACAAAGGGTCTGTCGCTAGGTTTTGCTTGGACTGCAAATGCCTTGGCAGAAGCCTAATGGCCGAGCGGATTAATCTGTCTGCAGCCGTCATTCTTTGCTGCACATGGTGTTTTGAGAGCATTGCTGTTTAGAATGTATCTTTCGATGCTCTTGCCAGAATGCTTATCTATATCGTAACCAAGAATCGATGACTGGAAGAAGTGGGCCATCCTCGCCTTTTCCATAACTCTAAGTCTTTCTTATGTTGGCAAAAGACATGCACAGCTGGAGTGCTAGCCACCAAAGCGTACTTAATCTCTCTGCTTAGACTATGACGGCACCTCGAATCACACCAACAATGTCTCTGTGTCAATCGCAACCCCCAATTTTGCAAAAGTTTTTCCCGCCAGAAGGCGATTCACCAGCAACGCAAGATGCACAAGAAGGACAAGCGAATACAAGACCAAAAAGAACAAAAAAGAATGGCATACTCAATAATCATCATAACCGCTCATACGGCTGCGTGGCCCTACCCCCCTCATCTTCAGAAATGGTATCCTGTCTACCCCTCAACCTCGCCTCATCCTGACTCCTCACCCCCCTCAACCCCCTAGTCCCATTAATCCTCCTCTCATCCTCCTCTTTGCCATCCCCATCGCTGCCTTCGCTGATACTCGTCCTGATCTCCACACTCTGCACCACTTCCCTCGTTTTCCAGGCCCCCAGCCCCGGCGACGGTAAATCGGGTAATTCATGTTGGTACCCCCCCGCAATAACTACTTGGGTTTTCCCGCCGTCGACACCGCCAGCACGGAGTTCGTCGAGAGTCACCAGTGTTTGATCGTCCATGTCGATGCGGTTTTTGCTGCGCTTGGTGTTGCGCCCGCTGATGGTGTTGCCGAGGTGTCTGCTGCCGGTTTGGGTGGAGGGGACGCCCCAGGCGGTGCGGAAGCGTGAGAGCAGAGGGCGCAGGCAGGCGGCGTTGGCGGCCGTGCAGCCGATGCCGAGTTCGACGGTTGTCCAGATTGCGACGTCGGAGGTGTTGAAGAGGAATTCGCCTTTGAAGTCTTTGAGGGTGTGGACGAAGGGGGTGCGGATGATGGTTGCTGTGCTTCCTCTGTGGGGTTTGATCTCTGTCAATTTCTTCTCTTCTTGAGATTTTGGTAGTGGTAGGGTAATACTTACAAAGCGGCAAAGCCCAAGATACTGGCCACCAAGACCTTGGTCTGCCTCTTCATCTGCAATTTCCTGACAATAAAGAATGGCAAAATTCCAAATGTCCAGTCCGCGACAGAGTTTAGTACGGAAATGATATAAGTGTTGATGACGATGACTTTGGGCGACAAGCAATGACCATGATGCTCAGGATTGAGATCCCACCAGAAGGAGATGGGTTTGCATTGGAAGGTGACAAGCAAGCAATAAGGAACGCCAAAGAAGACGTTGAAAATCATGATACAGCGGATGATCCAGATGTGCATGCGGTCGACGGCGATGCGGAGTAAGAACAGGCCGATGCTGATTTTGAGGGTTGCCGTGGCGAGGGTGTAGGTGATTTCGCAAAAGAACCAGTACTGTTTGGTTTGCGAGCGTTAGTGGTGTTGCTTGCTGAGCGATGAAATGATACAGGACTAACCATGAGACCGGTCTGTGCAGTGTCATCGTCCAGAAGCTTTCTCTTTTTGCCACTTCCATGAGCAACACCCATGAGTTGGCAGACTAGGTATGTGAGGTAGAGGACGAACGCGCCCACCATGGCAATGTCATCACGGCCGGCTTGACTACGAAGAATCTTGGTTCTGTGTTCCTTTCTGATCAGTATGATGGATATAAGGAAAGGCGAGCAGAAATTCAAACCTTGTGTAGACACGCAATGCAGTAGAGATGGCAGTAGGTATCAGGAAAGCGATAGCCACGCCAAGAATCTGACCACTTCGATCGTCTGTTCCCATCTCTGATATTGCGGTTGACTGATTCCTCGAAAGACGTGTATGAAACGTAGCGAATGGAGATGTGTAAAAGATAGACGATGTTATCAAGTAGGCATTGTACTGCGATTGGAGAGAGAGAAGAAAAATTAGAAGAGAAAGGAGAGTAAAAAGGAAAAGATCAAGGGAACCAAGAAGCGTGGGTAGAAAGAGGCAAGAGACCTACTTTATGGGATGCCTAGTCCTCCGCGATTTACGGTGGCTCAGGCGTACTATATAGCAAGGCGAACATGGATCATCATAGCTAACCGCAAAAGGGTCCAAGAAGGAAAAGCAAGCCGAGTCAAGCCAGCCCATGTTAGGAGCCCTTCTGGGGGGGCGATCTTTTGCTCCGACATCAGCGTGCGGTGAGACATCAGCAAGACTGGATTGGGTCATGATGTTCCAAGCCTCAGACCCAACAGTCATCTGTGCTTCTACGCAATCTATTCCACTTGTTGCCGAGCCGGGGTTAAAGTGTCCACGACCGCGAAGCAAGGAAACATGGTTGATCGATTCTGTCGCTGTTTCATCGACGCACTCCTCGCCACGTGGTCCACGTCGATGGATAGCTGTCAGTGTGTCAATAGCAGTGGCGTTGTATAGAGAATTTGACACTTCATATCCAGACCCGAGTACCCAGTCCAGCAGCATATAATAGTCGATGCAGGGAGGACGCCTTGAAGGAACATGATCGGCAACGTGGGCATGAAAGCCAAGTGCAAAAAGGCAATCTAGGGTTACTGTAATTATGTTAGCGCGACGAGTCATGGAGAATGCGCCCTATAGAAGGTCTTGATCGTCGTGCTGCTCTCAAAACAGGAGACGGATCCTGTAAAGGTGTGCCTTCCGATGCGCCATGTAGGTACTGACTCAAGGGAATCAGCAGGACTGCGCTGCACGCTGTGTGCGGACAGAGCAGGCCTGATTTGTCTGAAGAGAGAAAAGCAACGTTGTCGAATTTCATGACTCCCAAGCTTTGAGCGACAGAAGCTAGTCTGAAGATCCGTGCACGACCACCACCACCAAGACAAGATGAAACCCCGAACAAACGTGCAAGAAACCTTGCCTTCGGCATTTGTCGATCACAGCGACGAGATATAGGATGAAGCTTGTAAGCGATGCGATTTCATCTGTTAAACTTGCGAAAGGTCTCAGTGAGCCTACGACGTGCGACCATCGTCTGAATGCAGAAAAGTACAAGAAGCGGATTAACATACGAAAGCTCCGCGAGTCAAAAGTCTTGGCCAAGCTGAGAAAAGCACCAACACACTACTCAGCCAACAAGGTTTGACGAGTGTCACTTGTATTGTTCGACTCCAGCTAGCAGAAATGGCAGTACGGTCGGCGACTCAGGTCATCCTCATGAGTACAGCCTCGGACGATTGCATTTGACAATAGACTCGGCCATCTCCGTGGACAACGACTTCTTCCGTGTTGAGCTCACCAATCTGCGCTCCAGTCTGCGGTTCGAAACTGACGCCAGTGACGCTGATCCCGCTACTTGCTTGGAATCGGACGACTCCGAGGGGAGTGCCCGGAAGGCAGGGCGTGATGATGGAGACTTGACGATAGAGACGTTAACCCGCGGAGTGAAAGGTCGAGTCAGTAGCGCTGGGGGTGGAAGAAGTCGAGAGACCCTCGGTGCCGTTCCAGACTTGCAGATCAATGAATACAAGTTTATTCAGTGGATCTCGCTGACGGTGGGCAGGTGAGTAGATTGCATACCCACTAAAGTCGGAGTTGTCTGCGGCGGGAAGACGAGCAATTTGCTGCTGCTGTTTTGAAGCCAGTACATGCGCCATGGAGTAGTGGCCGTAGAAGAGCCTCCGGATGCCCGCTTGAAGGCTTTCGTTCTTGTGTTCATGGAATAAAGGAACAAAGCTCGAGTGTTCAGCATTCGCTCCAAGATGAAGCTACACTTTGCCGATGCTGGCTGCTGGCAAGACATGATCGGTACTCCAGAGAGCAGCATCGAAGGTGTCGCTGATGACGTTGCGACAAGAGTACGAGGCTGAGTCGATTGCGCCAAAGACAAGTGGTATACCTGCCTTGTCTGTTGCCGCCACCGGTGGTACATACTGCGACACATTGTGCCAGAGCACGCTGTGATTAGACAGTAGGTCCAGACTCAGTCGATACCAGCGTGCTGTACCCCAGTGTGACTGCGGGTACAGATGGACGGCATGAAACCCAATCTTGCCGCGTTCGGTCAAACAAGCACGAGTGAGGTGGAGAATGTCAAAGTTGACAGTATCGTCTTGCTGATCGGGTACCCATGGTGGATCCGCGAAGACTGCAGCGCGAAACTTCTTGCTGCGTTGTATTAGAGAGACTGAACGATTTGGTCAGAGATCCTCCGGCATTGCTGAGTGTACACGGCGGCATCCCAGGTTGATGACCGCTAGCCTTTGTTGAAAAACTGGTCGACTGGTTACCCGTCTCGAATAACTTGAGCTTGTTGGCGAGGACACTGTAAGCTGCAGCGCTTTCCTATAAAGCGTTCTGCAACGCTCTCGAGTTGTCCTTGGGGTTCGGAATATAGAGAAAGTCTGTTCGGTCGGGAGGAGAGCCGCTCCACTGCTCGAACCACGCACTACTGATGTTGAAAGTGCTTCTAGCGGTCGTGATCGGTAATGCCACAACTGGAACATCAGCTCAGAGTGGTAGTATGCCTGGTCGCCAGTACTGCCTTCGACTCAGAGCATTGATAGTCTGCCGGCGATACGGGCATGGCATCCATGAGAATGTCGTCAGGTTGAAACCCACGGGTTCACGAGTCCAGGCGAGGTCAAGGGAGTACGCATAGACATCTTGCAGGAGCTCACCGGTGTGAACATACTCGGGAACAACCAGATCCATCGCACACAAGGACAGGGAGCGACAAGAGCAGAAAAGACGTAACAAGTCAACCACATCGGAGACTCAGACAGATCGCCTACCTTGATAGTTTCTTTGTGCCTTCAAGTACATGCTGAAACTCACGATTTTTCCGAGTGGCTCACAATGATGCGATGTCAGGATTGCACGTAGACGTGCGGAAATTCGTGTGAATCAGAGTGACACCGTGGTATGGCATCACATTTGCGGCGCTGGCATACCGCAAAGCATCCGTAAAGGCTGAGCATAACCAAGGAGATCGGGTACCTGAATGTGGAAGATACAAGCATAGCCGACTCCTGACAAGGTTGCAATCGATGGTGAATGAACAGCGATGGATTGGGAGATGGGAGAAGTCTCCTCTGCGAGATTGCGCCCGGGACGACTTTACTGTCCTCACGAGGGGTTCCTGGCCAATATTTCTGACAAAATCATGACGTAGCCGAAAACACCTCGATGGTCAGGAAGCAGCTCCCTTTTCTCGTCGTACCTGCCTCGTCAATTGACAAACCATTCTCATCCGCAAAGAGCTACCTCTATACCCCTTTTATCATACTACAGCTTTCTCTCGACCTACCGTTTCTCGTACCTTCCCCCATCTACAACCTCACCAACCGTACCTCACCGTACATACCCAACTTCATCGCACCTTCCTCAGCACCCGACCACACCATGCGCATCCTCATCACAGGCTCCAGCGACGGCCTCGGCCTCTACACCGCCCAACTTCTCTGCCGCAGTTCCCACAAAGTAACCCTGCACGCCCGCAACCCCGCCCGCGCCCGCGACGCCCTGACCGCCTGCCCCTCGGCCGCCAACTGTGTAATCGGCGACCTGTCCACCATTGCTGGGATTAAAGCCTTTGCAAAAGAAGCAGATAAATACGGCCCTTACGATGCCATCATGCACAATGCAGGATTATATCTAGGTCCGATGAGGAAAACAGAAGATGGTTTGCCGAGTTTAGTGGCAGTGAATACCCTAGCACCCTACATCCTCTGCTGCCTCATGGCAAAACCAAAACGATTGATTTTCGTCTCCTCGGGATTGCATCAGAACGGGGATGCGGGGTTGAAAGACATCACCTGGCAAGAAAGGGGTGAAAGCAACTGGAACTCGGGGCAAGCGTATGCGGATAGCAAGTTGCACAACATCATGTTTGGGTTTGCGTTTCAGCGGCGCTATGGGATTCCATGTGTTTCGGTGGATCCGGGGTGGGTCAAGACCAAGATGGGGGGAGAGAATGCTATGGATGATTTGGATGCTGCTGTCGAGACGTTTGCCATGGTGTGTGAGGGCAGTGGGGAGGCAAGCAAGAAGGAGACGGGCCATTATTATCAGATGAGGGAGAGGGCGTTCAGAGAGGAGGCCAAGGACGTTGCTACTCAAGACAAGTTGTTGAGCATCTTGGAAGGCATCACTGGTGTCAAGGTGCCTGAGTAAGGACGAGCGGGATGAAAGACATTGCAAAAGAAACTTTTTGTTTCATTCTTCTGGGCAAAGCAAGGTACCTACAGGCCGCTCTTTCAGCAAAGTAGGCGTCATAATCTGCCTGTGATAACACACAGAGCAATCCTTCATACTCCTATCCTCCACACAGAACCTCTGCTGTTTCTCTACTGAGAACCACCTCTCTTCTCAACGTCAATGTAGATCTCCTGCTCAGTGACACCAGCCTCCTTGGTCATGCCCATCTCGTTGGCAAATGTGGTGGTAGGCTTCCAGCCGGCCGAGTTGCGAGGAGTGACTTCCTCGAGCATCTTGTCAACCTGCTCGAGCGACAATCCCTTGGTCTCGGGGACCAGGAAGTAGGCATAGATGCAGGCGCAGGTGCACAGAGTGCCCCAGACGAAGAAGACCTTGGGGCCGAGGTTGCCCTTGTCCTTGCTAACCATGTATGGGGTAATGACGGCGATGATGGTGTTCCAGAGCCAGTTGCTCGCAGTAGAAAGACCGACGCCGCGGGAGCGGATGGGCAGAGGGAAGATCTCGCCGATCAGAACCCAAGCTCCGGGACCCCAGGTGGATGCAAAGAACGAGATGGCGAGGCAGATGAAAGCAATCTGGGCCTTGGTGGCGGCTTGGTTCTCGGTTGAGATGGCGGTGCCCAGGATGGCCGTGAGGAATTGGCAGGTAAGCATACCGAGAGCTCCCCAGATGAGCAGAGGACGACGGCCGAATCTCTCGATGGTCCAGAACGAGATGGGAGTCGACAGGACGTTGACAAGGGTCGTGATGAGACCGATCAGGAAGGGGTTGGAGATGGTGCCCTGTCTGTGTCAGTTGCCTGTGATTCAACACAAGAAGAAGAAACTTACGAGCTGCTGGAAGAAGGTGGTGCCAAAGAAGAAGATAAAGTTGACGCCGGTCCACTGCTGCATCATCTGTAGAGAAGTGCCGAGAATGGTACGGCGCAGGTTGCTGTTGGCTTTCCAAAGCGAACCCTTGAAGCAGTTGGCCCAGGATGAAAAGTAGCTGCCCTGAGGAACGACAGAGAGCTCGTACTCGTGGTTGGCAATGATCTCGGTCAGTTCCAGCTGGACAAACTGCGAGTCGACAGGCTGGCCACGGACCGAAGCGAGAGCGGCAGCGGCCTTTTCGTGCTGGCCCTTCTTGACAAAGTAACGGGGCGATTCAGGGAGACAGGCAATACCCACACCAAGAATCAGGGCCCAAGCGAGCTGAACGGCCACAGGAATACGGTAAGATCCACTGTCCATGCGGTTCTGTGTTGCATAGACGACAACCGAAGCGAGGAGGATGCCGATGGTGATGCAGAACTGGTAGCATGCGATGAGGGCGCCACGAACCTTTCTGGGACAGATTTCCGACATGTAGAGAATGACGACGGCAGACTCGAAGCCGACACCAAGTCCGGCGACGAAACGACCAGCAGCCATGAGACTGATGGTGGTCGAGATGATTTCCATGATGACACCGATGGTGAAGATGAGACAGCCAACCATGATGGTGGTGCGGCGGCCGAAGAAGTCGGCAAGGTCACCAGCGATCAGTGCACCTGTTGATTGTTAGGACATACGAGTAGAATACGCAGGAACAGACAAACCAAAGAAGGTTCCAGCAGACAGAATCGACGTGACGAGGGCCTTGTCGCTAGCTCCGACCACAAAGTCATCGGCTGGTGTGTCGTAAGGGAGACCGGTAAAGGTGTGGATGGCGTACTTCATGCCCATGACACCGCTGGCATCCAAGTCAGTCGTGTTGGAAGACTTCAAGCAATACTCGATACTAACCTGATCCAACCGACGTCGTAGCCAAAGTAGATGCCACCAAACGAGGCAAAGGCGCACATCATGTAGGCCTTGAACGTGACGGGAGCCTCGATGCGGTCGACATCAGACGTGCCACGAATCGTGGGAGGAGCCATGGTCGATGGACGTGATGGGGAATGAGATCTGCGCAGAGATGATGCAGGCGATGGCTCTGCAGTGCGTTGGGTAGAGGGGAAGTTGGTGTGGGATCTGAAGATGGGAAGAGGTGCTCAGAACGGAGTCTGCCAAACAGCTCGTCGCAATCGCAGACTGCTGGTGAGAAGATAGGTGGGCGGAGAGGACAGGTGGGCGCGTGGACAGACATCTTATACCTGGCGACAAGGTCAGTGCGCGGTGTGTTTGGTGGAGGAAGTCACGATGGGCGTGAGGAAGGTGCAGACTGACTTTGACTCGCCCTCCGCAACAGAGCAACACCAACATCGTCGTTAGGTGCTCCTTCCCTTCTTGACCATGGGGTCCCCGCGCTGCACGCCACGAAACATGGCCATCGTTGACCGTTCCTGCTCCCCTCAAACTCAATCTGCGAGAGACTTTTGCTTCATCTGCTTCCAGAACTTTTCCACGTGCTGCTGTCATTCTGTTTTGGAGTATGATCGTCTGGACTCCGATCCTGCTGGACGTCGCCCACAAGATAGACTGTTGCATCATAGAAAGACCACTCCATGTCGCTCCTATCAATCCTTACCAAGCAGCCTCTTTCGGTGTCCTTGGAGTCAAGAATGGCCATTCGAGTCTCGATTGAGGAGTGCCGGCCACATTCCAGCGCAAACACAAGCCATCCAGCCTTCCTCTTGCTCCTCGCTTGCAACCTCCTTGATTCACATCAAGCTCGAACGCCTGTTCTTGGAAGCCAAGACAAGGCGTCAACATCTCTTTCTAGTGTATACCATCGACCCATCGTCTCGCCGTCTCCTCATTTCCCCAGAGTTTGCAGAGATTTCTCTTCTCCGCGAAACAGCACACTTTACGCATTCCCATGCGGAAATTCTGGCGATTGAGAGATGCTGAGTGAAGGAAAGAAAAGGTTCGACCTGCCATGTCCAGCGACTACTTCCCCAGAAAACCGACCCAACACCGTTTTTCCGGGGAAATGAAATCCAGAACAAGTCTATTTTTGATTCTCCAAGACCTTGCAGCCTTTTTCCAGTAACACGGCGGTTTCCTTTGCAGCGGTCAAGCTCGCGTGATTTTCAAATCACTGACTTGGCATATCAAAATGCCTCTCCATCGACTGCGAGATCATGGCTGTCACCGGCTGTGGTGTAAAGGCTGAAAGTATGGGGGTCCTTGCAATCGGGCCTTCTTTGCGGGGTCGTGGAGACGGTGGAAAACGCTTGCAAACGCCATCTCCAGCCATCATGAACATCTTGCGGCCGAAGATGACTCGTCAATGGACATCTGTCCAGTTTGTCTGCTGGCGAGAGCGTGGACAATCGTTTTGTTATGGGCTCTGATGGGGCACTGGGGTTTGCGAAGCTTTATAGGAAGTTAGGTGGCTCTCGACGTCGTGTGAGATGCATCGCGTCCTTGCCTTGAGCATCTACCAGACAATCGCCTATCGTCGCGGTGTCGCAAATTTCCATCGAGGATCTGATGTCGTTGTATCGCTCAATCCGAGTCCTGGAAGTCTCAATGGTGCAAATGTCAATGGTCAAACGCTTGTCGACGCGAGAGGCAGACAGCAAGAGCATGCCAACCTCACCCCCAAACTCGCCGGAATGCAAAACTCGGCCACAGCTATCTGATTCTTTTTGTCATATATAGATATGACGAGCATAACCACAATAACATCCGATATGGTCTAGTGGCTAGGATTTCTCGCTCTCAAACCGTTGTACCTCGCACAACAATCAGGTCCGAGGAGGCCGGGGTTCAATTCCCCGTGTCGGAATTTCTTTTTGCTTTTGCTGTAACACATTTTGTTTTGTTCAAATCGCCGGGCGTCCATTGTTAGGCGGGAAAAAACGTTTGTATGGTGGCGTGTGTGTGCCGTGGCTTCTGTTTTTGTTGACGGCAGGCTTGGCGGACAGGGTTGTACTGTAAGCTATGGTTTTGAAGCGTGAATGTGCGATTGCGGGCGACATGGTAAGGCGATGGTAATGTCTAGATGCTTAAAGGGTATAGCCAGATGCTTTGTTTGGTCCTCGTAAGTCTTTAATCGCTAGCTAGTATGTAGACCTTGTTATCTTCAAATCGAGAATAATTTTATGCTTTGCGCAGAGAGTCGTACCAGACTCGGACAATCCGAGCGTCCGTTCTATCGAGTATGCAGACAAGGTGGAAAACGTCTTCTGCTGCATTTATAAGATCGATTACCTTATGCTTATACATGATGTAAAATGTAAGCTCCAGCATGTAGAAATTTTGCAATTTACATGCTATCAACATGGAAAATGGGTTACTTGACCACATAGGAAAAACAGGCAAGACAAAGCGATCGACTACGGCAAAAGTTGCAAAGGCTTGCGCAAGCCAGCCAAATTCCTTTTCCTTCCCTTGTAAAGAAAAAAGACATCATTTCCAAAAATCCCGCATACCATGTAGAAAGACTGTATGAAAAAGATAGAGTACGGCTGTGGGATTGCAATAATCCGATTCCAGTGAGTATTTTTTTTTAACAAAGAGATAAAGATTCAGATGATAATACACGCCAAAATGCTGGACCATTAAAGCGGCATATGTGCAACCCATCGTCTTAATCATTTAGGTGCTAGGACTAGCGCTAGACTCCCTACATCTAATTGCGCGTACGTTAAATGGTTGGAACAAGACTTTACTCTCTTTTGTCGGTTGGAACTTCTGGTCGTGTGAAGACTGCCAATGCGGATGCAAAAACCACATACTTCACTAGCCTAGCAGAGACAAGACCTTTCGTCTGCACCTCACTCTTGTCTTCGGTCGAGCATGCAGATCGTAGTAAATGTAGACTTCGAAAACCAGCTCTTGCTTACTCATAGCTGAGTCTGAATTCTCACCTATGGAAACCTAAGTAGCACCATTGCCTTGTTCCTATTATCTTCTGCTTCTGTGTTAAAGCTGAGAATATACTAATGTGTCTGTTGTGAGATGGATGGATTAACGTGGGCAGTGCTAATCCGCAAGGTCCAATCGTGGTGGTGCGTGTCGAGACTCTCAAGACAATATAGGTAGGTAAAGGCATAGGCGTAGGCGCTTGTTGTTGGTCTCTGTGTTCTCCTCTGTCGTTGCGGTGTAGTACTCATGAGACTTCTCGAAGGCATTGAGTCAAGCGCGCAGGAACAGCGAGGACGACGGGATTCGGCAAGAGATTTGGACTTGCTCGATAGGTGTGTAGTCTCCTCATATAGTCGTCACTCTTGTCGTACCAGAGAGAAGAGGTGTTATAGCTTTTGACGTGGAAGGGCACGACGAATGGTGTGGAAGTTTGCTCGTGAGGTATGTGTATCTTGGAGGATGATGTTAAATTTCCAGACGTCTTCCTACAGGCAGGAAATTGTCGCCGTGGTCGCGAATCGATGGTAGTCGGATGTCAGTGATAGACTTGCTTGTGTAGACAAGATTTGGCGGTCGCTGGGGTTGGTTTATCACATCTCTCAAGAGTTTACTGCAACCAGGATAGGAGTATTGATCTCAAGTCTGTTGTTTCATCTCTGTAAAAGAAAATAGTGCAGCGACAAGAACATCATCACGACTGTGCCAGACCGAAGAGAACAGCGACAAGAGCACATCGACAAAGGTCAAGGGCCAGACCGATCGTGCCCTACATAAGGTCGTCTTGGACTATGTGTAGGGCTTCGGCAGAACTGCAGGAAGCGAGATGAAGGATCGACCTCGTGTCAATGATGAACCGTAGATGCGACGCCCCGCATGGCGGTCCCCGCAGGTGACTCGTGTCCGTTGTTGTGGAGAGACGATCGGGATGAACAAGTCCCACAGTCTTGAATCAATCCTGTAATCAGGCTGAATGGGCCCCTGGCGCTCAAGACAGACTTCACCTCTTCACAAGTACTTGTGTACTGTTACCATATTTGGTACATGTTCAGCATCTCTTTCCGCGGAAGAAATTTGCATCTTGTCTCTGATTTTGCAAGAGACCAACAAGGTGGACAAATTCAAGATGTATAACAGCAGAGAGCGATGAAAGCGGCAGAATGCAACGACAGCGACGGATGCGGCAGGCACGAATGCGGCGAAATTCCATGGCCAAAACGACTTTCCCGCGTGGCCAAAAGTCGTCGTTGCTATTCCTCGTCTCGGCCGCCCTCGTTCGACACCACATCCACCATCAGGAGGTCAATTCTACCTTGATTCCATCGCTTCTCACGCCCTTTTAGACAACGGATGATTGCGACGTGATCTCATGTTGTTCTGGTCTCCGTGACATGCGACAAAAGGGCGGACGCCCGCTCTCCACACCTCCCGGATACGAAGGCAAGTTTGCTGGTTGTATTGGTTCCTGTGCCGTTTCCACCTCCCACCGGTCCCCTTCTTTGTCCTCTGTCATTCTGCCATCTATCTTCCATCTTGAAACTCTTCACGAATCATCCGTTGCAAGGGGCCGACTTTGACACTCTGTCGAGTCTCGACCTCGCCTGTTCGGCTTTCGACTTGTTATTCCCAGACCTTAAGTCTGGACATGTCGAATTGTCGGCTGATGCACTCGGCGCATCTTGCAAATCGAGGCTGAACCCATGTGATGGCTTCGATATTGATGCGGTGAAGATCTCACCTCTTCGGGTCATGTCTATACGGCACGGCGCCAACGAAGTGCCCTACTACTGCAAGGGGTGCTTGTTACTGGTCACCGCATCCGAGCCCAGAAGCCGTTTGCGCATAGAGACGTGTGCGCCATGCATGCGCCGCTCATGTTCTTCGATTGCCATGTGTCAAGCGTCCTCTTCGCAGAACGATTCCCTTGTCTGAGCATTTTTCGTCTACAAAAGACGTTGGAAGTTCGAGTTTGGCTTGCGGTTAAAATCAAGAAGCCTTGTCTGAGTGCGCTTAGGCCGGCTTGACTCGGAAGATAAGCAATTCACCCCGCCGGCCAATATCTACACGCTATACCCGTTTCGTCCAGGTAGCGAGATGTTGTACCAGGCGAAGGATGCAAACGTCCCCTAGCCGCGGGCGTCCCTATCCTTTCCACAGCAAAAAATGTCAGGGCGTGCTTCCCACCGGGTGGCGGCGTGAACGGGCTCTCTACTCGGGACATCTAGCGACGAATGCACCGCATCGGCTGACACGGCTGAATGCGTGTTGTAGCGTGCTCCTTCCCCGGACGCTGATACTCCCCGGACGTTACTACTCCAGTCTCCACACCCCAAGGTCTCCACATGTTTCTCCGTACCTTCACTTGGTTATAAGTGTCCATCCCCACCTGTAATTTCATTCCTCATCCTCCAATACCCACTTTCGCCAATCCCACACCTAGGAGAGGTTTCCGACACCATGAACCGCGACAACGAGTCCAAGCCGGCCTACACCGAGGAGCTTGAGAAGCCCGGTATCGAATACAACGAAAATGAAAAGACCGATGCTGCTCACAGGGCTGAGGCCATCATGGCTGAAAATGCCGAACATCAAATGACTGTCCTTCAAGCCGTCAAGGCCTATCCTATGGCTTCGTTCTGGGCTTTCGTCTTTTCTTGCACAATCGTAAGACATGATTTGCTTGTAATGTTTTCTTGATGCAGCAGCTTACACTCGCAGATCATGGAATCCTACGACGTTTTCCTCATCGGTAACTTCGTCGCTCTTCCCGCCTTCAAGAGACAATTCGGTGTGTACGACGGAGTGAACGGCTACGTTATCGAAACCAAATGGCAGTCAGCCCTCCAAGTCTCTGGACAGCTTGGTGCTCTCATCGGTGTCTTTGTCGCTGGTCCCCTGACCTCCCGCATCGGTTACCGCTACGCCACCCTAACCGGTCTCATGCTCCTGAACGCCTTCATCTTCATCTTCTACTTCGCCAACTCGATGCCCGTCATCTTCGCCGCTCAAATCCTCGAGGGTATCCCATGGGGCATTTTCATCGCCAACGCTCCCGCATACTGTTCTGAGATTGTGCCTTTGAGACTCAGAGCCCCCGCAACTCAAATGCTGCAAATGTTCTGGGCCATCGGCAGTATCATCGTTGGCGCCGTTACCTACGTATACAACCCCATTCTCGAGGAGAGAGCCTACAAGATCCCGATCGCCCTCCAATGGCTGTTCCCCACCCCTCTCGCCATCCTCATCTTCTTCGCTCCCGAGTCTCCTTGGTGGTTGACTCGCAAGGGCAAGTACGAGCAAGCTGCACACTCGGTCGAGCGTCTCGGCCGCAGATCTCAAGTCAACTCGGCTGATCAAGTTTCCATGATGCGCCGTGTCATCGAAATGGAAGAGTCCGAGAAGAAGCCCAGCTACGTTGAACTCTTCAAGGGATCTGACCTGCGCCGTACCCTCATCGTGTGCGGTGTTTACGCTGCCCAGAACTTGACTGGTAACTTGATTGCCAACCAGGCTGTCTACTTCTTCCAGCAGGCTCACGTTAGCGATAACTTGGCCTTCGCTCTCGGTCTGATCACCTCCGCCCTCCAGATGATTTTCGTCATGCTTTCCTGGGTCCTCACAACCTACTTTGGCAGACGTTCTATCTACTTGTGGGGTTCGGCCGTCAACACCATTCTCCTCATTGCTCTGGGTATCGCTGCCTCGTTCGGCATCTCAAACACTGCCAACCTCGCTCAAGCTTCTCTTGGTCTGATCGTCTCCGTCCTCTTCACCCTCGGTCCCGCTCCCGCTTCTTGGGTCATCATCGGTGAAACCTCCGCCATCCGTCTCCGCCCTCTCACCACCGGTATCGGTCGCGCCACCTACTACATTGTCGAAATCCCTTGCATTTTCCTCGCCTCCTACATGCTCAACCCCACTGGCGGTAACCGTAAGTTTTCCTTTGCAGCATTCGATGACCTGAACCAATCGCTAACAACTCATCACAGTCGGCGGCAAGTGTGGTTACGTCTGGGGCGGCACTGGTCTGCTCTGCCTCATCACTGCATACTTCTTCCTTCCTGAGATGAAGGGCAGATCTTACCGCGAGATTGACATTATGTTCAAGCGCAGGATCCCCGCTCGTCACTGGAAGAAGACTGAGATTGATGTCAATGATGACGAGTAGATGTTGGAAACATGAATGGGCGATATTGATCAATCTCGAGTCTTTTAGGACTACGAGACGACGTGGACTTGTTACGATTGGATGTGCAAATTTTGTATGCAATGATACCTACTTTTTGATCATTTGATCCGATCTCTAGTCTTTGTGTTCGAGGGTTATGTTTGGTGTCCAATGGCTTGATCTCACACAAAGGGTGGTGGTCTAGCCGGCTCATTGCATTGACGAACTTTGGCGCTTAATTTGCGTCATGATTTTGTCTCTCTATCACGTCAATGTTGTGGACGCAGGATTTGCGAGCAGAATATGTTTGCTACGATTTCGTGATTGTCCGGGCCATTTGTGCCTATGCTTGCTTTCTGACCTTGGAAGACAAAAGTGCATAGGCTCTTTGTCACGGCTCTCAAAGCTAGCAGCTGATACAGAACAACGCATGCATCGTCCATACGATATGATCTCTTGGATCAAGGAAAACTGTTTGCGGTTTGTTATGCCGTATCCAGACTGATAGATTTGCTATAGTGTTGTCTTTGTTGCATTACAGATTTGCATGGTCTTTATAGAGATCATATAGAAGAGACGACTTCTTTCTAGAAAGTCTATGGGTTGCATTCCTGTATCACTCTATGTGGAAGCAACATATATATGTCAGACCATCGCCAGGATTCTCAATGTTATGATATATATTTCTGGTCATCCAACCCGACACCAAGAAATGCTGGTTCCATCCCCCTCGCCCGTCTAATCTTTCAACTCGACCAGCAACTCTGACCAGGAGTTCACGCCTATGATATAACAGTACTCCGCCCGCTAGAAATGTATATTGCATACAGTGAGGAAGATCGCCAACTCAGCCAAATCTTCCGTCTGTCGCTCGAACCTGACGTCGTCCGAGATGCTTCTTATTTGTCTTTACAACCAATATATAAGGCTATCGAAACAAGCACCTGGATCTAAAATCTGCCATTGCCGATGCACAGATCGTCGCTCCTGTCGATAAGGCACAGAGATTGCAGAGTGTGAATGGGGGTCATACCCGATTTCACGCTGCTCTTTCTGCTTACGACGGCACTCCCTCGGATGAGATCCATAGGCTCGAGGGTATCAAAGCTCAAAGCTGTCCCATCATACTCGGATGAAACCATCGCTATACATCGGCTTAACGACCATCTTTTTGTCGCATATATATACACTCCCAATTAGGACCGGACAAGTGTTTCACATCCGAAGAGCGCAAAGCTCATAGAGCCGCCGATCGTGCCGCTTCTCTTAGGAAGCCTAAGAAGTTAAAGTTCATCCTGTCTTAGTCTGCTTTGAGACTATGACTACCTTAATTCGCCTAGTGACGCAGATTAATAACGACTGGTCTTTACGTACTGAAGTCTTGCAGCCCTAGAACAAAGCAAGATGAGAACCCGTCTTGTGCACAAGGCAAGCGGCCAGTACCGGTAACTGTTCCTACTTCGTTCGAACCGAAGAAGAAGACATGACGGCAGACAGCCAGAACATGCACAACTCTGCAGCCAGCGCCGAGAGTGATGGTCTATACGATCCCGCCATGACCCTAATAAGAACCCGTATGACTACAACAACGATTACCTCACCAAGTAAGCGATTTATACCTTGATTAACTAACGCTGCTCTCCAACAACGGTACGACAGATGAGCAGGCCGGAGCAGAGGCAGCTCGTCTGCAGCAACAAGAAAAACAGGCCGGCAAAGAATTCAATGAGAAGCACCACGGATACCTCATGCGCAAGAGCGAGAAGAAGTCACGTCGGGCTGCAGCAAGCATAAGAAAAGATACGGGTCGTTCTATAGCATCGCCGGACGTTTCCGGACTCCTTTCCTTCAAACCTCTGGCACTCAATCGGATCTGAAAAGAGAGGTACCGACACGGTCCTGAGGACGGCACTCCTTTCGTCGTCTACGAGGTTTTTGTAAGTTTTCCAAGCAGCACACCCACTCGCCTTGCGCTGACATCCATGCATAGAAACAGCGCGGCCCCAAGCCTCTTCCCGAGGTCAGCGCAAAGAAAGGTCCCCATCCTGCAGGTCCCCACCGCACCACCAAGAAGACCGCTGCCGCCGAGTTCGAGCGCAGCGCCATTAGTAACGGAGACGTTGCTCGGCGCAGCAGCCGCGATATATCTTGTCGCTCTGCCTCCGGCTCTTGAGTCAGCCTCGACTATCCGGTGAACTTTCTGCTGCTTCACTTTATATATTCTCCTTACGATCAGATGAGGCGATCTCATTTCGAGTACCTCGAAGCGGCTCAACTCCCACCAAGCCTCTCGGTTCAGCAGTCGAATATCCTCACGAATTCACGGGCATCACAACAGAAGCTGTATACCGACTTCATCAGGACCCTCAAGAGTTATATGTGCATGTGCCAGAGAGGCCAGAAACAACACAACCAACAGAAACAACAATCCCACGAGTGTCGAATGTATCCACCGTCAGATCTTGACACCAGGGACGATGAGAAAGAGGTTCATACTGGCCATGACAGGGTGCAGCGTCCCTAAACCAGGAGACAGAGTTCAACTATATGCTCTTCGGCCATGCTGCACGTCTTGCCGCTTTGAGTCGGTCTGCTATATCTGTCTCTTGGTCACCTGCAAGAAAGAGCCCAAAGGCTCTTTAGAACATCATCTAGGATGAAGATGCTACCAACCGCTTACTGCGCTGCACTCTCGGACTCTCATTCGGCCGCAATGTACAGTCGCGTTTGGCTCGAACTCGGTATTTCCGACGACAATGCCTACGACAATTGGTCCCTTCAGTCGATGGCCATTGCTTGTCACTTGTTAGCGAAAGCAAGTGCTCATCCTCGCCTACTAAGAAAGACCCAGGATCATCTGCAGGACTGGCCCATTCTGGGCACCCAGACGCTTAAAATCCCCACCATGGTGGTCAAATTGCTTAGAGCTCGCCTGCTTTATCCTTGCCCTCATGACTGTCAAGGAACCTGACATCAAGGTGGCTGCCGTCGACGAGCTCACTTCCCGCGACGACAGATAGCAATCTTCTGAGGCTTGTATGATTTTACAGTATACTATAGGCTGGTGGTCGCGGCAACTCTTGGGCTTACACACAACCGTCTCTCCCGATGATATTATACCTTGGCCACATTTCGAGTACGTTATTGGCATCTAATTGTCGCCAATAATGTTGGATATATATGATGAAGGCGAACTTTGAATCTCTTGTCATATATAGGCGTTTCATGTTGACGGCCAGTATGGTACTGCCAAGTCGACTTGTCTAGAAGTCCTTGTCCGGGCGCTTGGAGACGTTTGCGGGCCGACTCCCTCCATATTGCGGTTTCTGCTCGCAGGCCGGTCTGGTATATCCAGCATGGATCTTTCCATCAAAACAATCCCAATGCACAGGCTATGGGGGTAGTTGAACTCCCGTGTAATTTATGTATCAATCGCAATCTATTGATCTCATGTAGATATGAGTACTTCAACAGATGCTTAGACATGTGTGTCATTGCCAGTAAATTGGCAGACGCGCTTGACTAGGGGGTAACAAAGACTGGAGACTTCTCAAATCCCGACTCCCGATTCCGTAACTACCAGGATCCCACTGGTTCCTTGAATCAAACAATCTATCCCGGTTCCAGGTTCCGCAATTACAAGGATCCTACCGGTTCCTTGAAGCAAACAATCTATTCCGATTCCAGGTTCCGCAACTAGAAAGACTATATACAGATATAAGTACGTCATCAATGTATTGATATAGGTGTCATAGCCAGCGAACTCGCCAATTCCATCGGTGAAGCAGCAGCCAAAGGATAATAATCAGAAGAAGCGGGCCAACAACGACTCAGAGAAGCCCTCGATCAAGGAGTAAGCACTACAGACACATCTTCGATGCATAGTACTGACAGCTCCTCAGCTCCTCGACCACCACCCCTGCCGATGAGTCCAAGATGAACATGAACTCCGAGGCCGGCAACCACAAGACTCGCTTTCGCAAATCCAACCTTTACATCGACGCCCACCAGGCCAATGAGTACTATAAAAAGAAGGAGAAGCAGTGAGAGGCGGCTTGAATTAAGCTCGCAATTCTGTAACTCCAAAAATTGGTATCAGGTCTCTAGAAGATACAACCTGTCAGAGAGCCATCTCCCTATATCAGCGGCCTTAGAAAAATACATGTGATGCGAGGACGAGAGCATCACGCCAATCCCTTTGGTAACCCGAGCGATCATCAAGGAGGTTGAAGAAAGGGGCATCGACTCGAGCAAGTTTCCACACTAGAGCTTGGGCTCAAGCAAGGCATCACAGACAGCCTAAGGGCGAATTCACCAGGGATGAGAAAAGGGGATGAGGGACACAGTTTGGACAATCGTCTCGAACGTTTCCTATCGCTTTTCGACGACCTCGTCACTCCTTCTCGCCGCCGTACTCAGGCTGATGAAGGCCTTCGTGGCCAAAAGTGTGACCGCATTACGGCTCGCACATCCATGGCTCGTGGCGCTGCGGCCTGGGTAGCCCTCTATGGAGACGTCTCCTCCGCCGCCAGAGGCCTTGGCCGCTACCCCGTCGCTCAGGCAGGTACTCCTTCATGTCACCATCTTCTCTCAATTAGCCCTGCCGCCATGATAGGTGGTGACCCCGATACCGAAGGTGGCGAGCCCCGTCTCTTTCTGCCGCTCACGGTGAGGAAGACTTTGGCTAGTATGGCCTAATCTCATCAATCAGCCATGAGTGCAAGAGCAAGTCTGGAGAGTCTGGCGAGCTCAATCGCCAGGTTTTGACGGGACTGAAGATCACTGGCCGAACGGTACCCCAATCGACCAGCTCTTTCTCTCGCACTTTAGACCACGTCGGGTGTAGGCCGACAAATGAAAGCCTTACAGCCAATGCTCTTCACCACACCCTCTATTAGGCAATACAAGCGATAGTCCAGGTGTGTTCGAAGGTTTGGAATGGTATGAACAAAATTCAGGAGCGGGACAGGCTGACCAGACATTGAATGTTTTGGCGCAAAATCACAGAGCCAGATAGTCGAGGGAAAGATGTTTTGTGGTATGAAGTCAAGGGAGGAAGATGAAGAAAGAAGAAGGTTATGAATAAGGTCGAGACTAGCGGCATGAAAGCCTTCAATAAGCTTTATTGGATAACCTACTGTGGTACTTCGTCCTGAAGCTCTACATGATTTTACTCTATTTCTCTATCTTCTGGAGGCGTAAGTCAAGTTGCTTGCGTGGTATGAGTCTACAATCGCGCATCGGATATCAGATGGGGTCGGTCTACAATTATCTTGAGCCCTCGTTCAAAGCCTAGTAAAACTTCAGTCGTGGGTCATGCCCCAGACTTCGAAGGAAGGTTTACGCGGGGAAATGTACATGACTTTATGTATACTCCGCATCAAGATCTTCGCTAAACTCTTCAGCCAGCCACAGCTTGACAACTAACAGTGCTCATAGCGATGCTGCTCAGCTCTCGTACAGCTGCAGCAAGTCTAAGGTGCGCAGCCGGTGGTCAGCAGCAGCCTGCCCCTGAGGTTACCGACGATTGTGGCAGATCGGACACATCCTCGAGGACGAAAATGGTAAAGCTGACCATTGTATGAACCACATCCCTTTTACGGAACAAATCCTCCTGTCGTGGCGCTTTGAACTCGTGGGGTCGATGCGCCGGCCAGCCAGTCATACTGAACACGAGGTTATCCAAATCAGCCACGAGCTGAAGTTGCGCCGTGCGACACTCGATTGGCTCTCTCCAAGCCTGGCAGGGAGCGCCGAGACATCCCCTCAGACAGGAGACTGACAGATATAAAGACACGATGCCAGGCTGACTCGATGCTCGTCCCACAGCATCCGCTCACAAGTTTACATTTGAGGCTCAAGCCCATTGATCCATTCCATCACCAACATGTTTGGTGCTCTTATTATCTCTTGCCTCCTGTGGACGGCTCATGCGGTCAACATCCCTCAGGGCCTCGTTGCTCGAGCAGCAGTCAGTGCTTGCAACAGGGACGATTGTTACAGACAAGTCTTTGGTACCACAACTCCAGGTCGATCCGCATCAGGTGCGGCGGCATGCGTTTCATACCTCCAAAAGACTGTTTCGCCATGCACCGTGTAAGGCTGATGCTTTTTCCCATCACACTTTCAGCTCACTGATGCATATCAGCACCAAAACCAACACCGCCACGGTTTCGAGCACTGTCTCGATAAACACCATCACCATTACTCAGATGACCTTGACAACCTCCACGGCTACTGCTACCCCGGTGATACTCACTAACACCGGTACAACAATCGAGACGACCACGACCACCCCTGTGGTCACGCTTACTGTCACCCAGACAGGCACCGTGACCAGCACAGCCACTTCGACCATCACGACGACTGTGCAATTCGTCGCCAAGAGAGGTCTCGAAGCCCGTGTGGCGTCAGTGTGTCCAACAACCATCTCTGCTGCCTCGACCAAAGTGCCCGCATATGCCTCTTCCTGCACCGGCACACGCTTCTCTTCGGTCTGTTCTTGCAACGGTAATGTACCCACGGCCACAACCATCTCGGTGACCCCAACCAGCACGGTCAGTGTCACATCTACCAGCTTGATCACCGCTTCTGTGACCACAACGACAACCAATACCATTACGAGCACCGTCACGCTGACCCCGACAATGTCTGCCATGGTGACTGTGACGAGTACGTTGACCATCACCGCGCCCGTGAGCACAATGACGGCGACTGGAACTACCCAAACAACGACAACCACCACGACAACGGTAACGTCAACAGCGACTTGCCCGGCTTCGGCTCCCAACTACTGCTCTACCCAGGGGGCCTGTATAAACTTCACCAATGACCGCAAGAACTGTGGATCATGTGGTAATGCTGTAAGTCAGACCTCCAGCCAGATTATCTTCTTTACTGCTTCACAAACATCATGTCATATTATTTCAGCGAGCATACCAACTGACATGCTTTCTCTTCTCTCATAGTGTACCGGCGATGACTCTTGCCTCAACGGCGTCTGCGCCCAGCCAAACTCTTGCACAGCCGGCGACTTCTGCAGCACCAACGACGGCTCTTGCTTCTGCTACGACACACGCTCTGGCAACGGTGTCTGCGACCTGAACGGTGGTACCTGCGGTCAGCAATGCGTCACTAGTCAGGACTGTCCGAACGGCGAGACTTGCGCCGGCGACGGAAGTAACTGCTGCACCGTCAGCTCGGAAATGGCGCAGTGTCCGTCTGGCGCGTCGCCGGCGAGACTTTTCCGCCGCGTCAGTGTCAGGGCAGTGGAGACCGACGGCAAGATCCATTTGCCGTACCATACTCCTCCGGAAGCTTAAGCGCTGTTGGAAGTTCAAGATGTGGTGTGCAATATGCAGACGCTGGTGATTGAAACAATGTAGTGTGTTTGTTCTGGTTCAAGGATAAATGTCTCAGTGAAGCCTTCTCTTTATTTGGCTTTCGCATTATGATAGCGTCTGAATATGCAACAATGGCCAAAAACAGTGACAACGATATAGAGACCTCGTGTAGATAGTTGTATAAGACCATGCAATTCTCCCTGTTTCCGTTCGCATAGCTATTTAATGCATCGGCGGAACTTTGCTCGCGATCGTCTCGAGATACTGCGTGAGAAAACGTTCGAAGCAGAGTCCGTTTACTGTGGGCGTCCAGCCAATGTCGGTAGGTCTCGCTTTCTGCTTCCATTGCAGGATATCTTGCAAGCTCTTCCGTTCATCTACTAGAGATGGAGCAAAGTCAGGATATAGTAAACTGTAGCAAGTCAAACTTGCAGGATCCCACCGAGGCTTCGTCTTGTATTCAATCGGTCCCAATCAATTTCCTCAGGCCTGTGGGTAAAACCCAAGGCAACTTCAGTTCTTAAGAGAAGCGAAGAATGGTGCAACTGATGAGAAGTCTGCGGTACTCTTTTATCTCAAGCAGATTATCAATCTAATTTTATAATGACAGTTGTATCTTTTCGGCAACTGTCTAAATACACACCCTGATACTCCATACAGATTACAGTCCATAACATATGGTTTTGAGCCGTAAACTAACATACCAAGTGCCCTCCCGTATTTCCAATGACTGTGTCTGGTGAAAGGATCAGCGAGTACTCCCAAACTAATCCTGGGTATACCAAATACATACCCAATTTTAATGAGTCTAACCTGTCCTTCGAATCAGATCTCAAAGTCAGGTCTGTTTGAGATGCATATGGTTTTATATGATCTGATCTGGGCATCCATCAGACGCCACTACATTACATGAATTCTTTGGTCGAGATCACTGCTCAGTGTTGAAGCCGAATAATTGACGAAAAAGAGGTTGACGCAGACGTGTGGGCGTCGGGAGAGAGACATACATGATACAAAACGCGTTCGAGTTTCGATTGTCAAAGCTTGCCATCTGGCTGATCCATTAGATAAATTTTTCTGTATAGCAAAGCGCAAGAAGTACACCCATCCCCTATGACCATCAACTCCAATTTCTCACTAAACATCTCTTCATTGTTTCCCAAACAAAGCACACCCTCTTCTACGCAAAACAACAACCAATCTATCTTTCCTCCCTCACCCCTCCAGGTCAAAGAACTAGAAAAGTAAAACAGTAAAAAAACAAAGAATAATCCGCAACTGCAGGGAATTGAACCCCGAATCTCCACCTACGTGCCAACGTATCTGTCCTGCAGAAACCCCTCTATCCAATAGGGCGACCGGTATCCAAACTTCCGGAAGGGGCTTTGTTGGTGGTGCTCTAGCCATTGAGCCACAGCTGCTTTTTGGTGTTGTAGACGCAGAATTCTGACTGATTATGTAGATTGGTGTGGGAATGTTTTGCAGAAGTGGAGATGGTGAATTTGATGGCGAAAAACATATTTTTGTTACTTGAAATTTGTATAGTCTCAGTGGATGTTGCAAGAAAAGGTCACAAGTTCGTGCAATTTGATGGCTACGAAAAAGGACCAAATCGTGGCCTGAAAGCAAATGATGCAGTAGGATTGGACATCTCATTGCTTTGACACTCCTTCTAAAGCCTGGTTGTCGCTTTTGCGTCGAAGATGTAGTCTTGTAGAAAGACTATTGCGTAAAGACATGATGGGGACGGGAAGTGTTCAAGCGCCCTTCTCGTCGTCCTCCTCCTCCTTGACTCTGATTTCGTCCTTGATGACATCGTCATTCTCTTCTTTCTTGACAGCCTCCTGACGCACCAGCTGTCCAGGAACTTCGACTCTGAAACTGTTCAGGTACTCGGTACCTAGGTCGATCTCCTCAACAACTTCGTGCTTGACGCCGAAAGGCTCGCCCTCAACGACCTCCTCCTTGACAGGCTCTTGCTTGACCTCGTGATCCTGGTCGGCTGCATTCAATCAGTATCCCAGATCACAAGTTCATAGACAAAAGATGATGAATCTACTCACGGTTGATCGATCCAGCAGAGCCGTCTGGAGAGGGACTCAGACTGCCGGAGGTGGCGTTGGCCTCTGAGGCGACCGAGCCGACGCTTGCAGGGCTGACACTGCCATGGACGGCACCGGTGGGTGATAGAGAGACATAACGTCCCGGCGGGCTTGAGCGGGGGTAGCCCGCACGGGGCATGCCGAAGCGGTCGAAGGGACCCTCCTCTGTGCAATCTGTGTCAGTCGAGCACGATGCGCAGGTGCGCGAGAAAAGACCTACCTTGCTCATGGCGGGGCGAGCGGGTGCCGCTGGCCTTGGTGCCAGGGTTGTAGTCGCGATTGTTGTCCATGGTGAGATGCTCGGTGATGCCTGATGTAGAAGCTGCGATGTAGCAGAAGAGATTTGGCTGCGACGTTGGTAAACAGCGTGGGACGGTCTGAGCTGGGTCGACGTGAAGGTGGGTGAAAGCCAGGGCGACGGCGCTGTTCGCTCGCGTCGAGGTACGTGACGCTGTATGGACGCGACTCTATTCAGGTACGTGTTGTTGTTGACCAGACCTATGTTTCTTGCACCACAACCATCCCTCTTCAGAACATCCACCTCCCATCTTTGCAAATCGTCCACCAACTGTGCATTGCGATCGAGCCTTTACCGACGACAAGCAATACAAGGACCACCGCAAGCATGGCCTTCGTCCGCCAGCCCTTCCACAACTACGATGGTGAGAGGCTGAGTCTTCTCGACATGCCCACGTAAGTCTCCTCTGAGCGTCTCCAATCGCACCCAATAGCTGATCAGCCCTCCAGAGAGATCCGCCATATGATTTACACCATTCTGTTTACCAAAGATCCCTCCAGCGTGAATGCCACCGTCAACATGCGTACAGACGCCTTCCATCTCTCTCGTCCGCGAAACCGTGTCGTTCCTCCCTTCGCGACGGACTTCAGCTACAACAGTCTCGGCCTCCTCGCATCCTGCAAGACCATCTACCAAGAGGCCAAGCCTGTCTTCTGGGCCCACACCACCTTCTTCTTCGAGACGACGGCCGAGTTGAACATCTTTCTGCATCAACGCAGCATCTACCCCGGGCCTCGTCTTCTCACCAACCTCGCCCTCGTCCAGCATGTCCGTCTGGCCAACGACGACATCAACAACTTGGACCATGTCTTTCGTGAGCGTGTACTGTCCCGCCTGGCAAACGGGCAGAGTATCGTGTCGCTGGTCATTCAGCATGACAACATCTGGCCATGTTGGTGTGAGAGATGCCAGGATGTTCAGGAGCTGTTTGACGTGGAGTGGGAGGAGAGATGGACAGAGCGTGTGGTGGAGGAGGCAAGAATCAAAGAGCTGGAAGAACAGCACGAAGATGGCCTCGAGCAGACGCTGGCAGAGACCGAGGAGGACATGAAGGGATTTGAGCATCTTTTTGATTCGGATTGAGAGAGGATGTCTTAATGTGCTCCCTTTTGCATCTTGTCTTGTAGGAGTAGGGAGAGAAGGAAATATCGAACCCGATGAGGTCCTTGGAAAACTTGTCAAACGTTTCAACCTACTTGACAGTAACTGTAGTACTGCGCGAACCAGAGCGGGCACCAAGAAAAGAAAACCATCAAATAGCAAGAATGAGAGGGCTGTACTGATTCCAAAGCTCGTTGTTGCGTCGAAGTACGTCGTCCTGTCTTGGCATCGTATGAAAGCCAAAGCCGCCGGACCAATCTCACTCTCTGTTGTTCTATTCCCACGCATTACCACTCGCGTTTTCGTCCTACTCTGTCCCACAGCACCACTTCCACACAAGACATTTCTCGCTATAAAATCGCTTCTCAATTCCTCACGTCCAATTCCCTTGCCATCATGTCGTCCACCAGCAAGAATCCCGAAGATTCTGAGCTTATCGCAGACGACAAGTCGCACGAAACAGACCTTCATCACCTCTTCAACGCCTACGATGCAGACCCCTTGCGCTTCTGGACCGCCTTGGCTGAACGTGCACGTGCTTCCAACCTTCCTCGCCCTCGCAACACCAGTGTGCCTGTCGTAAACAAGAAGCCGAGAATTGCTATCCGCATCTACAGCAACACGGGTATGTCACCTACGCGCACCAGGTCCCCAACCTTACTGATTGATTCCCAGAGCTTGCCAAATCTCAGCTGCAGAGCTCTCTATTCAAGTTGCCCATCGAGCTGCGCATCGTCGTCTACGGACTCGTTCTGTCATGTGGAGATTCCAACGATGCCTACGACTCCATCACGTACACTATTCGAGACCTTGACGCTCTTCTCGACGGTATTGATGTGCCTCGCGTCAACAAGTACATGCTCAAGAACGTCGGCCAAATCTCATTCGCCCTCCTGGAAACCTGCATCAGAATCAGGGACGAGGTCCGCACTCATGTCGTCCCGAAGATCGTCTGGCACTTCAAGTCCGCCGGCGCCTTTGAAGGCTTCCTTCGCGACCCTGCTCGATCCAAATGCAACTTTCACATCGATGAGTCACGTCTCGAGCTCGTCCGTGCCAGTCAAAGAATCGAGATCATGATTCCCATCGACAACTTTTGTGACAGAGTTGTCTCCCAACTCAGACGTGTTGGCAGAGAGATTGGCAACCCGATAAATCTCCATCTCATCGATGAGGGTGGCAGCAATGGGATTCCGAGCGAGGGCTTTCGCACTGCTCAAATCAGTTGGAGCACTGAGATGGAGAAACTCAGAAACAAAACTTGAAGAGGCTTGCATCAAGATTCAACTCCAGGGTGTCCGAAGGTCACAGGCACTCATGTCCCTCGCACACACGTTTGTTTCTCTTTCTTCCTGCTTACTGCTCTATGCTGACCTTATGCAGAGTATTTGAAGCACTTTTCTGGGTTCTCGTATATTGTGCCCCTGAGCTAAGAGAAGGAGGACGACTTGAACTGGGAGGGGTTTGTTTCGTATGACATCCAAGAGGAAAAGGACGGAGCCTATATGAGAGAGAGGGCCTTTGATCACAACGCTCGAAAGAATATCCCTGCTTGAACATTACAAGGCATTATCTGGGCATCAATAGCAGAGAAGATCAGATACCGGTGGCTCAGTTTAGCGCAATTGAGGATCCTCGTCTTACCTTGCTCGTTCGTTTCCGGCTCGATGCAAAGCTGAAGTAATCGAGCGTACTTTGCCCTTTGTTCTTTGTGTCTTTTCTACCTGCATCAGGCTTCGCGCTCTCCTTCGAACCAGACACAACAATGCGACAACCACGCCACAAAGCCATCGCAGACCAAAACCCAAGACAAAGAGCTAGCTGAGACGACAAAGTTGCGCTCTTGGGCATTTGAATGGAGGCCTGCCGACACTGTCTGACCAGCTATCATGTCGATATTCGCTGTCAAGTTCCTACCTCTTTCATCTCTCTGTTGACAGCAGTCGAATTGATCTGGACCATATTCTCTTTGTAGCGTCTCCGCACGAGTTCACACGCTTCTCAATGAAAATCTGGTGAGGCTTTGGATACTATACTCTCTGCTCGGGGCTCGCTGTCTTCGAGTCGTTCCTCCTCGGTACCATGTTGCCATTCTCCAGGAGTCCGACTCCGGTCTGCTCACCGATCAAAGGTTCTGCAAGAGCTCAGTAGAGCGTTCGTCTGCGTGTTCGCAACAATTCATCCTCGCCCTAGGACAGAGAGTTCGCAAGTAAAGGCGTGAAGTTCGCAATCTGCTGTTCTCCCGCGATGGTGCAGTCAAGGTTGCACTTTGAAGCAAGATCGACCCAGATAAGGGGTTTGTTGTAGTGCTCAAGGTTCTGACCGTTGATACTGCTGGAACAAGCATGCTGGCAAGGGGTTGTTTCTCTCAGACTTCTCAGCAATACGAAGAGAATGAATGTTGGGCTTGGTTTTTGTCGATATCGCTCGACGCTTGCCAGCACTTGGGGGTATATTTCGCCAGTGCAACGATTGTGCCTGTAGACGATAGACCAGTCTTCCTTCCAAGTAAAAGCAACGAGGAAGAGATCCACCGAAAGCATCTTCGAGGACTGGGGAATTGTCATCGACGCTGCTGCGAATGCGTTCTGCTAAACTCGCACAGCTGAGATATAGCACCCAATCGTTGACGAATTGAGCTGGGAATGGAGGTATGCAGAAGACCAAGGACGAGAGAAAAGAAGTTCTTCGCTACCCACGGAAGATATGGCATGAAGGGGGTCAATTCGAATAGTGTGAGCAACCATCCGCGTTCGAATCTGCGATACCCCCTGCTCATTACATCAGAAGACTGTCCTTCCATTGCCGTCAGACCTTTGTATGGACGGGTGTATGCAGGACTGTATCCAAGGCTTGGCGTGGTGTAAATCTGGGCAGGAAAGCGGACGAGAGCTTTGTTTACCTTTCCTCCACGTGAATTGTCGTTCCCAAGTCATATCAACCTTCCCGTCTTTCAGTACTGAACACCGACATCAAAGCGTCAACGTCATGGCGCGTAGAGCCAAAAACACCGTGAAGAAGAAGAAGAAGGCCGTCGAACCCACAAACAAGAGCGCTGCTCAGGCTGGTACAAGCACTTTCTTGAACCACGCCTCCTCCTCCTCTTCTTCTCGTGCTACTGTCGGTATGTCTCAACGTGCATATCGAGATTGAACCATACTAATCATTCACGGCTTTTGCTACTGCAGAGAGTCCTCTTTTGGCCCTTCCGCTAGAGCTTCGCATTCAAATTTACAAGTTGGCTATGGTGACAGATCAAGTGGACGAAGAAACCGGCTTCCCTATCTTGAAGGTCTCCGACCGCCACAATCTGCGTCGTGTCGCCACCAAGGCTCGTCAGAACCGTTACGGCCTAGTCAACTTCGACATCAAGTACTTCGCCATGAGCAAGACTTGCATGCAAATGCGTGACGAGATCAAAGCCTACTTTCCCATGCCAGTCTTCGGATTTGCTTCGCTTGAGACTATGTCATGGTTCTTAGGTGATCTTAACCATGATTCCTTCTACTGGCGTCTCAATAAACACGCGGTAGCCGTTCTCGAGTCAGCCTCGAAAGTTATTGTGCCTTTCAGTCCGCAAGATCGACTGTCTATCCCACTCATGCGTATCGCGCTTAAAATCCGCAAACCCTTTCCCATGGCCTTCGTGGAGACTGGCAATGCCTCCAGAGTAGTCAGAAATGCCATTCGGGTCTGGCTCGGACTCATGGATCGCACCGAGGTTCGTCTCGACGTCCTGCTGATTTGATAGTATCTTGTTGACCCGATTGCCAGACTCAGAATTTGTTTCCCGCGGGCAAGAGCTGGTCTTACTCATTTCTGTTCGATCAACTGAACGGTGTCTCCCGATCAGTGCTCTGAGCCTCTCGTTCCGGGAGGTCGCCGACACGTTCTTGGGAAGTCCGAGCTCCTCGCTCGGTCACGTCAAGTATCATCAACATGTCCAGCAACACTTCAAGCCCTCGGTCAGATATCTCTGGTTCTCACAATCTCGACTGCGTTGGAGGTATTGAGAAGTCAGAATTTGGGAAAGTTTTTGCCTTTGGAGAACTGAGATAGTTCGATACCAACACAAACTATGAATTCTGTTTGTCAGCTCTACGACATTGGCCGAAGTTTTTTATATCTGTCCTTGTGCTTGGTATCCATGAGGTCCATTGTAGTTCTGTTCTGTTCAGCCACTTGTGCCTGGTCTACCACATCTGTTTGGAGTCTGCATCAACATGACAAGCACTGAACATCGTGACATCTTATATAGCTTGCAAATATGGTACCTCTCATCATCAGTGTCTCTGCCGTGTATCGGAATGGTGGTGTTCCAAGTCTTGGCGTGTTTGGGCACTACACGTATTCAGTTGTCCGGTCCACTTCACTCCTTTCGACACGCATCTCTCTCTTTCGCAGACAACAACACTACCCACATCAACCTTTGTTCGTGTGCCGTGGTGAAGATGGCGCCCAAGAAAAAGAAAGCCCCTCCACGCAAATCAAAAGCAGGCGTGCGCCAGCACGACCAAAAGGAGAAGACTGAGAAGGTAACCACGGCCGCGCCCCCGATTACCTCTGTCTCCTGCAACTTTACTGAAACTGCTATGTAGTCTGCCGTAGAGAAGTCTGTCAAGATCCAGCCCTGCACTGGTCAAAAGACACAGCACAACGGTAAGTCTATACCACCTCAGCAACACGACAAGTCTGACATTGCCATCAGGCCCCATCACACCTAGCCCAGCTTCTGTCAACGCGCAGGCCCAAAGTCCTTTGTTCAAGTTGCCTCTGGAGGTCCGCCTGATGATTTACAACTATGCTATGTCCGCCGCCAGTGGATCGGACATGCACACCTACGTCATTGAAGAGAGACGCACTCTGCGCCGTCAGTCCTGGTCCCGGCGCATAAACAAGTTCAGGCTGCGCAACATCAAGCACCAACAGCTGTCTCTGATCAAGATCTGCAAGCAAGTTAGGCAAGAGGTGCAGCAGTATGTTGTTCCTCTGATCTCATTCAGTTTCATGAGCAGCTATGCCTTGACTTTGTTTCTCGGACGATACAAGCCGGCACATGCGGTGGACGAGCACACCTTCAGGCTTTTGAGAAACTCACCAAACATTCGAGTCGTCATCCAGAAGGCCCAACCGTATTATCGTCCACAGTACACTCTGAACTGGCTCGGCCGGTCCCTGACACATCCTCTGTCCCTGACGTTTGTCGATGAGTTTGATGATGACGACGACTCTCCAAGTCGTGGTTTGACCGAGGCCGTGACATGCTGGGACAAGCACATGCGGAGATTTCGCCGTCGCTAGGGTCGGGGCAAGGTAGCTATGGGAAGACACAATACGGTGATTCCAAGTCGAGACGAAAAGACCCACATTATCATGAGAGCTTCAACACGGATTGGAAAGGGGGTGAAAGATACACAAAAAGAAGCGCATTCTCAGGCGATTGTGGTCTTGGGAAGACGCAAGGCCATCATACAGACGACTATTCTGTACTTAGATCAGCACCATTGCACAGGCAATCCTTTCTGGACTCTCAGAAGCCCATCTACCTGTCTCCATGCAGGCCCAAGACCAGGTATTACGCTCATCAACGTGACCATCAGGCTGTAGACTCGCGCCGATATTGTCTGATCGACTGATTGCATCAATCATGCATTCTGCCTATTGTCCCCTTTGATCTGATTTGTGCTGTGTTGTGTCGTCGTTTCGTCGAGGTCCGGCCTCGGCGTCGCTTGGGCATCACCACTCGTACATCAAGCGAACTTCATTAAACGCGTACCTCTCCTTCTACGCGAAACATACCACAAACTCACCAGAACTACTTGTCCACCATTTACCTATCTCCTGGCACGATGGCGTCGAAGAAGAGAAAGGTCAACGCCAGAAACAATCGCGTCCGCGAGACCAAGCACCGTGACCAAAAGGTAAACAACATCAACTTGTCCAGCGTGCCCCTGGTGGACTTTGCTTACCTTGCTGCGTAGAATCATGTTCAGACGCTCTCCATCAGTCCCTCATCCAGTGCAGACACCCAAGCTGGTTCGTCAACCCTGTGCGCGCGTCGATTACTCAACTCAGCTGACTTATCAACCCAGCTATGGCTTCTGTCGCGACCCAAAGCTCGCTCCTCGTATTACCCCTGGAAGTTCGCCAAATCATCTATGGCTACGCTTTAACCAGCACATTCGACACCGAGACCCAAGCACACGTGTACGAGATTGGAGAACGCCGCTCCCAACGCACCCACAACATTGCCCGGCGCCAAAACCACTACAGTCTCGTCAACTTCGGTCCCAAGGATCTCGCCCTCCCCAGATGCAACCGCCAGATCCGCGAAGAGGTCCAGCAATCCGTCATGCGCAAGACCACCTTCAAATTCCAGTCCACTGAGGTCCTCAAAAGCTTCCTGCTCGGTGGCCATCCTGATCACCCTCTGCTATCCACCAACAACCTTGATGTCCTCCGGAAAGCTACCACTGTCCAGGTGGTCATTGCCAGTGGGCTTGAGTTTGTCGATGCCATGGGCCCTCTGCATTCGTTGAGTAAGACAATGCGCTGGCCCTTGGCCCTGGAGTTCGTCGACGAGGATGGCGAGAGTGAGAACGCTCATCTCATCCTCCAGGGCGTAGATGTGCTCTGGCGCAAACTAATCATGGTGAGGTTGGAGCTTGAAGCTCGTGAAGACCGCGATGGAGAGCCAGTCACCATAGAGACACTCCTCCTCTCTCTAACTGAGCACATTCGTCGTGTTGGAGGTTAGTCGGCATGGTGTCTTGTCGTACGTCACGAGTCAGAGGAGCAGCAAGTCCTCCAGAGACGAGAGCTGGTGGGAGAGACAGTTATCAAGCAGGTCAAGGAGAATAATGTCCATCCAGTCCACGGGGATTTCGTGGTGGTTGTTGGCACGACATGGGTCGTGCTTCCTCAGGGCGAAAGGGGCAGCAGCATCGATTACGGTATACTTTGAGACTTCCATACAGCAACCCACAATCACAAGTCTTGCTTTTGCGCAGATGTACCAGCATACCTCGTGATAGATATGTAGTGCAGGTACTTGTGCCCACTCATGTGCTTGAACCACTCATCACCTAGTGTAGCCCGCCCTCTTCACCCAGGCATTCCACCATCTCTAGCCTCTCCTCTCAAGCCAAACAAGAGATCAAATCCCCCAACTTCTTCCTCACAATCGAACCTCTTCGTCGTCGCAACCTCCACGCTGACGGAAACATTACACATCTTCCTGTCATTCATTTGTTCTCCAGCACGATGGTGTCAAGAAAGCGCAACACCACCGCCAAAGGCAAGAGCCCGCTCCTCATATTACCCCTGGAAGTTCGCCAAATTATCTACGACCACATCTTTCAGACTACCTCTCTCAACAAAGAAGAATGGGTGTGCTACCAGATCGGCGAGCGCCGCATTCAGCGTATGAAGTACCGTGCTATCCGCAAAAACAACTTTACACTCCTCAACTTCGAACACACCCGCTTCGCTCTTCTCCGCACCTGTCGTACCATCCATTCGGAGATCAGCACCCTCATCATCCCGAAGATCGGTTACCGCTTCTTCTCCACCGAGGCTCTGGAGCGCTTCCTTCTCGGCGGCGACTACAACAACCCCGAGCTGTCGATCAGCAACGACAACGTCCTGCGCAAGTGCAACAGGATAGAGGCTGTGATTAGGGAGACTACCGGCCCCTTGCCCATTCGCGACCGCCCCGATTCACTTAGCTCCTTGTTCCGTTGCCTCAACGCGCCTCTGCCTATTCACTTTGTCGACGAGCACGGTCTGGAGGACGGCAATCGAACGGCGGCTGCAGTCAGTGTCTGTTGGGAGATGTTCATGGAGCTGCTCGAATGGTCCTTGGAGCGCGAGGGTCGGGTTTGAAGTTCCAGACGGGTTGGGGCCACCTCATGACGACGATCAAGTCATCGGGTTTACGGAGGAAGAGCAACGTCCCTTACTTGGAGTCAGGGTCAGTCGAGTCTGGAAGCACCGTGCAAGTGACACAAGCAAGATGCCGGAGACAATCGGTTCTTCTTCTGGGTGAAGGTTAGACTTCAGAAGCTCTGGGATGTATCTTTGAGAAGTTGGGAAAGCTGGAAGTGCCAGTGGAATTGGGTCCGAGGTCTTTTGACCTTCGTCGAACAGCATCTTCTTCGTTCCAGATCTCTCGTACAGCGAAGCGCGATTGCTTTTTTCTAGTCCTTTGCAAGTGTGTCAATACAGCGTATGCACAATCAATCCGTCATTCCATTTTCTTTCCTCTCAAGCCAGACAAGAAAGCACATCCCCCAACCTCTTCCTCACAATCTCCTGCACCTCGGCCCTCGCATCCCTCTTCGTCGTCGCCACCCCAACACTAACAGAAACATAACATCGCTCCCTCTGCAGCACTTTCCACTCCGACGGTAACCTCTTCTCTGCGCCACAAGTACTGACATCAGGTCCCATAATCCCAAACACCGGCTCATACAACCTCGAAAGCACAAACTTGAAGTCTGCAGCACGGGAACACTGTTTCATCTCCACAGCAGGAAAATTGACATTGAGGAAGGTGTTTGGCGGCAAGTAAGGAGCTCCAGAAGTAAGCAGGAAAGAGGTAAATTGACCGGCTAGTTCGGCGTAGAGTTTTGAGTGTAAGGGGGTTTCTGTGCTCCATGGTGTTGGGGTGCCGGAGGAGCCGCTGAAGGATATGGCTGGGATACCGAGGATGGCGGCTTGGGTTGCTGCGCCCACTGTGCCTGAGAAGGGCACCATGATGCCTAGGTTATCTGTTCGTTTGTCAATACACCGCAAATACGTGCTGGGTCGTTGAGTCCTCTTACTCCCCAAGTTGATACCCGAGATAGCGAGATCAGGCTTCCTGCCATACCGTTTCTCTGCCTTTTCGATCCCATACTTCATCGCAGTGGCTGGGAAAGAGTTTACATAGGAGATGTTTCGGTCGGTGTGCCAGTAGCCAGTAGCTGAGTCGCCTGTATTGCAGGTATGGTATTGGCAAGGTTCTTTCATGGGCTTTGGAGCTGCATGCGATGACCCGGTGGCCGATTGATCGATAGCAGGGGCGGAGATGCTGACGGAGTGGTTTTCGGCTTTGAGGCGCTCGTATAGAGTGTGGATGTTCATTTCTGCCCAGCCGTCGTCGTTGGAGAGGACGATGTTGGCAGTATTGACACATGGTGTGAGGGATAGGAGAAGGAGATTTCTGAGCCGCATCTTCAGATGTGCAGGAGAAGAGAAACCTTGAGGTTCATGCGACAGGTACTGGTTTCTTTATAGTGGACAATGATGGAGAGTCCGAGCGGGCTGAGCAAATTTAGATACATCTCAAACCTCGACGCACGTGGTCCAATGAGTCACCTCTGGACTACCATTGAACAGCCTCTTGACTCTTTTCTGCTCCAAAAGTTGCTCAAACTTTCACGAAAATGCGAAAAAGAAGTTGGAGAACACAGGATTTTCTTGGCTCGAGAGCGGATAGAGGTCTCTGTGGACATCCGAGAAGAAGACGAGCTGATTGTGCCTTTTGATGATGTACCAAAGCCTTCGTGTCTCCATCGAGATACTGGCATCGTGTTTGTCTTTCCCTCTCAATGGCGACCGACAAACTCCCTGATATACATCAGAGGCGTCTCTGGGCGAGCGAGATGTGCCTCCTCGAGCTGAGCAACGACATTGTCCGGGCGAGGGTGACGAGGTTGAAGAAGGCCCAGCTCAAGCTCTGTAACACCTCTATCAGCTCCATCTCACACTCAACAGCACACCGTACATACCAACATGAGCAGCCTCACAGTCATTGACCTGAGGGCGAGAGGCATGACGACTGGCATGCACGCCCCCGACGTACAGGAAGCGCAGGCGAGGGTCGCGCAACAGTACAAACCAACCAAAGAAGGAGGCGGCCAGCAGCAGACCGAGACACACGACCATGCCAATGAGCACGTCGGTGGTGACGCGCGAGTGCACGGTGGCGAGGAAGATGATGCCGGCGAGGGCGACCAGAGCGGCAAAGGCAAACATGTACTTGAGGCTGCGGAGCAGCGCGCGGACATGGGAGAGTTGGCGGGCGGTAGCCATTGCTGGTGGTGTTGATAGTGGTGGTATGCAGGGGGTTCGATGATAGTATGGTGGTTGCGAGAAAGGGAGAGAGATTTGTATTGATGAAGCGGATGCTTGCAACGAGTGAGGTGAGTGGGCGGTCTCGTTGGTCAATTGCAGCTTTCAAAGCATCCATCAACATGCAAAACAATCTTCCTACAACCACCAACATCCAACGAAATCACAACAACCGAGTGTCATCAAAACCACAAAGAAAGAGCAAGGAGATATACACAAACTGCAGGCAGAAAGAGAAGAAATGCGAGACAGGTCACACCCTGCAGTGGGAAAGAGGAGGAACATATTCGCCCACAACACGTCCACCTACCTTTCCATGCACGCATGGCGCCGTCATCAAGAACCACCCAGTGTGCTCGATGCATCTCAGCTCGCCTTCAGACGACAAGACTCCAGAGCCCACTCACAGACGCTTGTCGCTCTTCCTACAACTTACTTTCCGCGCATGCGCTCGTGAGTACGCGACGTATATATGCTGAACCTCTTTCCTATTCAGAACGAAGCTGCAATACGCGGCTTCTCGCAACTGTCAAGGATGCTTACCAGGATGAAGGTCGTGCAGTTCCTGAAGAGGCGAGTAACATCACCCCTCAAGCTAACGCCAGATGAGCTGAGCTCAGCAGATCTCAGCACGTTCATTGCCAGCGTCTGACTCGCACCAGGTCTCTTGATCTCGACAACACTCCAAGGGTCGATCAACCCTTTTTCTATCACTACGACTCAACCACAGGAGAGGCTAATGGTTCTTTCGATCATCTCAGAGCGGACATCGGCACTGCAACGACACCGAGTGCAAATCTGCCTTTGACACAGACAAGCCCATGGTCAAGCGCCTTCCATCTTCACTGCATTACCGACCATCTCGACCGCAATAATCCTGAGACATCTCAATTTTCTCAGCCGACTCAACCCCTTCAAGCAGATTGGGACATGACCATGAGCTCAAAGTTCAGATTTCTGAAGTGTCTTCTGGACACAGCCAGGCGTTACAACCTCCATGCTGCTCTGCTTGTCGACCAGGGTAGACTTGCTGGTATGCCCAGAGCTTCTTGAGTGTCAAGTACAACGCGATCGATGTTCAAGGTAACCTTGTCAACCGGCAACAGCAACCATCCCACTGATCAGATGTCGATCAATGTTTACCACTCTGATCTCGCGAAAGTCCTGGACACATCTCTCGAAGGGCAAACATTCCTGGAGAGCGACGTAGCCCTCTCAGAAGCAGCAGGTACTGCGAAGTCCAGTGTCAACGCCGTTCGCGCCATCTCATCCGGACTGTATCAACGCTCTGAGCATGTGATTGATTATTACATGACCATCTGGCAGCTCGTTCACCCTTGAGATGGTCATTACTACCGTCCGGAAGAACGACCCGGTGAGTGTCACCTACATCGCAAGCCTCAGCCCCACCAGCAAGAGCAACATCTCAGGCATCGAGGTCAGCGGGAACAACTACCCCTCGGATGGAGGCGCCTTCCAGTCCAGAGGCAAAACTACCACGCGTCTTGACAAGTATCTGAAGGATATTGTTGGCAACGTGGAGAGACACACTGACATTACACCCGACTTTGGTAAGTTACCGATGAGATTCTGCCTGTACAATGTACTAACCTCGACCGTTGAAGTACAAGCTCAAGACGATACCCTCCATCATTGACTAACTTCAACCAGGTACCGCCGGTGTTACCTCCACCGCATTGCCCTTGAATTACAAGCTCGAGACGAGAATCCGCAGTTCAAAAAAACCTGGTCAACGTGGGTTCGATAACTACGCCCACGGTCACCCTGAAGGCCGTTTCCGCTCTGCCGACACATTCGTTGTGCACGTCGTCTCGCTTCTCGTCAACCGCCTTCAGCACTGCGGTTGTACTGTTTGTGGCGGAGAGCCTCAGCAAGCCGCCCCGGCTCAGCAAGCTGCCCAAACTCACCAAGTCATCCCGACTCAGCAACCCATCGGAATTCTGCAATTCGCCCTGAGCGCTGCACCCACCCACAACAACAACATGGTGCGGGCCCACCTCAGGCACTACACCAGCCACCAAGGCACGTAGCTGCAAGGTTCACATCGAGATTGAGGGCGACATTGCTGAGTCGCCTCATCATGGTTTCCAACCAAGGAGGTTGCAGGAGTTCGAGAGGGACGAGTGTCAACTGCCAAAATCACACCGAAGGCAAAGGCTTCTTCACTGCTCACAGCACAGTAGCAGTCTTACTCTTTTCCTGTGCCGAAGACTGGCAAACTCCATCTCCGTCCACCAAAATGGCTACTGTTATCGATTGGAACCACTATCCTTCGGACGGAGACATCTCCAAGTGCGCAGACATATCTACCACACGTCCTACCGAATATCCTCAACAACGTCCACTACTAGGCCGGTGACCTGACCAGAAAGAGCAACATCTCAGGCAGTAGGCTTGACCTCACCAACATTGACATGATTGGCGTCAACTTCCAGATCGCACTGAGAGGGGTCAAGGGAGAACATGGCTGAAAGTCAAAGCTGTCATCAGAGCTGCACAAGCAGAGGTCTTGTCTCGCAGAGGGCAACGCGCAATGGCAAGCTTACTGTTCTCCTGTATCGAAGACTGGCCAGGTTCAAGATAGACAACAACGGCACCCCGACTCCGCAGCCTCACATTTGCTCGGCCATTGGTGTCTGCCGCTTCGTCTTTCTTATCATCTCCTCGGTCGTCGCCAATTTTCGGGCTCAACCTCCGGGGAGGCCTGCTGCCATTTCTGTCAGACAAACGTAGACCAAGACTCTCGAGCAGGAGGCTGTCCATCTCGAGGATACTGTCGCCGAGGCACAGGATGCCGCGGCTTTCGAGCAGAATCAGATGCACAAATTTTCGCAGATGACATGGTCAGCGTCAACTGCCAGGCCGCTATGGCGAGTGGGCCACCGAAAACATGACACTCTGCCAACCATCTCTGTTTCGGTTTGTTCGAGGGTCATCATTGACAACATCGAGCCGGAGTCCTGCAGTGAGAGGGTAAACCCTTTGTAGCTCTATCTATGTGCCTAGACCAGGAGGTTTTTTCTCCCCACGGCAGCCTACGCATCTCCTCGGCATCATCACTGAGAGCACTGTCACTCTCACAGAAGTCTGCGTTCGAGCTCTCAAAATTTCCTACAGTCGAGTTCAATCTAGTAAAACTTCTTTCGACCCTCAAGAGCTTACAGACAAGGCATGAGTGCTGCTTAGTCAAGAGATCTTCTTGGAGATGATCGCAGCAGGGTTCGGGTAACGCCGCGACTGAACGTCGACTTCTGTCACCACTTGAGAGTATCGCCAGATGCCCAGATCGAAAGGACGGCACACCCACAGGCCCAGCTCCTGCAGGTAGACGACCTGCCAGATCCGTCACACATATGGCGTGCGCAGGCTCCAAAGGCAATCAGGCATCAGCCCAACCAGCAAGACCGGCAAAGCTGCCATCTGCGCATCAGTTGCCATGCACAGACTCCGTTGCCCTTTTCTTCAACGAGTCTGTATGGTCGTGGCCTCGGGAGATAGACCGAGAAGTCGCCAGCAACACCGAAGCCTACGCCATCTCGAAAAGGGCTCTGCGCTCCTTCAAGAATGCCCTGAAGCACGAGAAGTGCCACAAAGACCGTCCAAGGAGCTTGTCTGCGATGCATTGCAACAAAAACAGATCGCCGATTGCTGTTCAGGATGAAGTGGACCAGGGTTCGGAAGCCAAAAGACGTAGAGTCCTTCAGACAACTATTTCCAATCGTCGCCTCAGATCGCGGTCAAGCCAACGTCATCTTTGCAGCGACAGCCGCCGGCCATGCCGATCAGCGACATGTACGATGGCAGACCAGAGAAAAAGCTTCCCCAACTCAGATACCGACAGGCCCAATTCGGTGGCAATGCATGTGAAGGGTGCTTCTCACTGCTGCGCTCGCGCTGATGTCTCCAGGACATTCTTCCTCAGCGTAGACTGGACGAAACGTTCACACGTCGCAAGTCTGGTCCTACAGCGCAAGATCTGAGAGTCTTTGCCAGCGTGCTGCCAGCGTGCTGGATTCTTGAGCTGGCCGCGACAAGTGCTACCCTCATCTTTCTGGGATACTAACGATGGTGTCAAGGCATCGAGCGTCGACTCGAAGATCGAGGGCCTGACATCAACCCCCATCTCGCCAACAACACAACAAAGCCGCGATGGCCGCTCTACCGGATGAAGCCACCGCCGTCGACAAAGAACATAACTGGTGAAGAAAGAGGAGGGATGCGAAAGCGGTCGCAAGCAAAGCTTCCAGCATTCCTCGATGCAACCACGACTTTTGGCCACCTTCTCAAACTACCTCGATGGCCGCGATGCTTTGTCGCTTGCTCGAAGCGTAACCACTCATGTCGCTTCTACTGCTTGCATCTCTTGCTCTCGCAAGTGCATGTCTCCCCACCTGTGGTAGCTGATTCTTTGTCTGTCTCTTTGACGGCCTCAACTACCACACTCAAGCCATAATCAACTACTGTCTTTGTCCTCACCCACCCTCAAGTACTCGTGCTTTGCGATCAGCCATCGCGCCCACAGCCCCACAATTTCGCGTTCCGCAGATTCTTTAACGCTAACATCAACCACAACTCCATCAAGTTGGTTCTGTGGTGTAGTTGGTTATCACTTCTGTCTAACACACAGGCGGTCCCCGGTTCGAACCCGGGCGGAATCATTGCTTTTGCTGTTATAGCATCTGTTTTGCATCTGTTTTGCATGTATAGAAAGAGTGGGTGGAGTGGTTTTGGTGGTGGGTGGAAATTTTTGAAAATTTGGTGGGCTGTGGGCGCAAGATTTGAGGCTTCGCAACGCACACTGACTCTGCTTATCGCGGCGAGTTTTTTGTTAGCTATGATGGTAGAAATCAACCGTTTCTTTTTGGACTAAGAGGTAGTGTTGGGAAAATACAGTCGGGATCCGACAACTCCCATCATTGCAAAAGTCTTGCAGCCATGAAAACAAAGGCCAACATTGAGGTTTTATGAACGAGACGGCGAGAGAAAATAAGTATTAGATCAGTGTATATGAGAAAGGCTGAACTGTTTTTCTGCACACCCAAACATCATCGAAGTCATCATTTCGTAAGTCATCGCATACCTACCTAAGCAGAACAGACCAGCTGAACTGCCTCTGGTTCATCTTAACAGAGTATCCCACCTCTCAATTCCAATCTCGAGAGTTCATTACCAGGTGCTGTTGCATATCTGGCATCGCAACATCCCTCTGCATCTGTATAGCAGTAGTATTGAAGAACGTTTTCGAGACCTCAGACTTACCAGACTTTCTAATCAGTTGCCTTGTAGTCTCGTCCTCCCAATTTCTGAGCATGCGAGTGTTTTCGTCAAGGGTCAGCTTACTGCATGGACAGACCATCGTGTCGATACCTGCAGCCAAGGTCTTCTGGTTCGATTGAGAACAATTACAAGGTCGTGGATCCCAGTGCAAAGTCTCGTGGGCAAGCATGTCGCGCTTTACTTTTGTGCAGAAGGAGCACGAAGGACAGCCTATACAGACGAGATCAGCTTTTAGCTCTGTCTTGTAGACAGAAACGCGACGAGGAGACAACTGCGGTGGGTTGTTAATGTCGTGATATGAGCTTGAGGAACCAGCCATTGCCCAGGGAATGAAGCAAGTGTAGGCTTCGTGGATACGCGAGCCGTCAAGGATAGTATCCATGTAGTCTTCGGGATTGCGGTTGGCAGCAGAGACCAGTGCATCGAAAGCCCGCTCTCGCCGACCATTGCACAACGCGAAAACGGTAACCGACAGATGCAAACATCCCAGCTGTCTCGTGAATAAACTGATTGGGCATGGGATCTCCTCTCAACACCCAGCTCTCTAGACTTCTCTGGACTTGACCGGCAAGACCAGAGTCAGTCTGCATTTGTGCGAGGAACAGAATGTGGTTTGCCAGTTGTATCATGTCTGTGAATTGACGGCGCTCGATCAACGACGAGGAAGACGAATATGTTTCCAGGACGGGAGGGTTGAGAGCAGTGCACTGGGCCATGAACTGAGACATCTCCAGGATGTGTTCATGGGCTGCGTGAGCGTTAGTCATCTTGTCGTTGATTCGGTATAGAGATTAGACGGGTCACCAGGACTGGGGAAGAAAGCCGAGTCTGAGGGTCTGAAAGCTTATGTACAGAATGATTCGAGCACTGGCAGAGAACAAAGACTTCTTAGACATGGTTATGTTGTCTTTGTTGGAAGGAACTACAATGCTTGATGTCTTTGATGGTTGTCTCATGCTTTGTCTTTCAAGCTTTGTTCTTTTGTTGCTTTGTCTGCCTCTCACCGTTCATGTCCGTGGCAGAGAGAAGCATCAAAATGCACAGTAGAGACGAGGCCTGGTGTGTTGTCCGGAGAGGGGCTTTGTTGCTATAGCACAAGTGAGTCAAGTCTTGAACGATCTACGTCGAGCACGACCAAATTGGGAGCGACGCATTGGAAGTCCGTCAAGCCAGCATATCACTTTGATCTTCCTCCAGGCGCAAACTCTCTCTGTCCATCTTTCATCCTTCTTTCCACCTCGACTGTTTTCCAAAGATCTATCGCTATCGTTTTCAAACAACCTTACTGGTGTCTCTGTGAGTCGCTTTCATGTCTCATCTTCTTCATCGTCGTCCTTTCACGATCAGGTTCCTGACTGACGATTCCAGGACTCACATCTCCTCTCGCCAGTAGCGGCGGGTGCTTCTCGCGCCGCCGCTGCTCGAGCGACTGAGAGCGCTGTTGCCATGTGGGTGCAGCACGACGCTGGCTGTTGCGCTGTGAGATCTTTGTTTTTCTTGTTTGCGACTCTACATCATGTTGCCCTCTCACTGACTGGCTACAAGCGCTACGTTCATTCCGCCGCCTCGGGCATGATTGACCTCGTCGCTGCCACTGAGGATTTGGACGCGTCGGACGATTACAATGATCGCTACGATGATTACACCACCCGTCACTCCAGAGGTGGTTACACTCCTCGCTCTCGTGGCGACTACGTCCCGCGTCGTTTCCGCGGTGGTTATCGTAGACATGGGTCCCGCCAGCCTGCCTGGTGGATCCCCTCAGAGGATTCTCCCGTCCATCAAACCGACATGGCCTTCTGGAAGTTCAATCAGCCACAGATCGTTAACCTTCAGAAAATCGAGGCTGGCATCGATGTTCGCACTACTATCATGTTGCGTAACATCCCCAAGCGCGTCGATTGTGAGGACCTCAAGGCCTTCCTTGACGGCACCTCGGAGGGTCACTATGACTTCTCCTACCTGCGTATCGACTTCTCGAACAACCTCGGCGTCGGCTTTTGACTTCAACCTTCAGATCTTCGTATCTATCCAAACCCTACTTGTGTCTTTGTGAGTTTCGTCTCCGGCTTTCGTTCACACTCAGGTCACTAATCAACAACATCAGGACACAACGTCTCTGCGTTGAGACATCGCGCTTGCGCCTCCGCACCGCGGCGGAGTTTCCTCGGCCCTGGCTCTTACTACCGTGAGAGACTCCCTCTGCTGCGGCGAGGAAGAGGTGTGCGTCACCATTTGCAAGATCGTAACGCATCAGTAACTCTTTTACTAATCTGCTAGCAGCATGGACAAGAACAATCACGCCACCAGCGCTTCCAAGATGGCTGTTGAAGAAGTCGTCAAGAACCAGTTTGACATGATGAAGACCCACTCCATGTTCTACGCCATCAAGGAGATGGTCAAGCAGAGACTTTCTGATGACAACAATGTCAGAGTCGATGTTCTCATCGAGGAGGCTATCGCTAAGGCCACGCTCGACACAGAGCTGAAGATTGTACGTTTTTTGTTTTTTCTCTATTGCTATTATGCAACTAACAACCCTTTAGGCTAAGAAGATGTTAGCCACTAGAGCTGTCATGCTCACTTTTACCGGCATCCTTAACATTGCCCACATCCTTCACGACAACGATGACACGATTCTTGAGCGTTTCCTCCATCAAGACTCTCCAGGCTGAGCTCCTTAATGAGGAAGATGTCCACGAGATTGAGGGCGACATTGCTGCCATGGCCGAAGACTTGAAGATCACCTTGAGCTGCACACTAGTCATTTCTTTGACTTTAAAAATGTCATCGAGTCCTCCGCTATCGATGCTAGAGAGGACACTCTAGGTGCTGGTGGTCCTTTCACCAGTATCCTCAACGTCGCCCACATCCTTCACGACAACAAGGTCACCAAGTCTGCGCTGGCGGTCTTTTCACCAGCACTCAGCGTCGCTCACGGACTGAACGAAAATCAGGTCGATGACGTGAGCTTTTTGGTCCGGCTTCCCGTTTGTCGAGTCTTGCTCTATACTCTACGTAGATCACCGTCAATACATCAAAAACTTGTCTTGTCCTTCCGGGATAGCTGATGAAGAAAATTGGAATGAGAATGCGTCTTGTTCTTGTTACTGACCCGGACAAGGACTTGTCTGCTGGCGTTAGGCGATGCAGATGAATTACAGTGAACAACCGACCCATTGTCTTCAAGATTATGCAGACCGACAGATGTTTACCGCTCCAGGACTGAGTCGGACTGGAGCACACAAGAGCGCTCAACAGGTCCATCAAGTCGGCTACCACCAACGTCGAGTACCGGGCTACTCTGCTTTTCAGGAGTCTCGACATCGCCTGCCATACAGACAACCATTGTGTTGGTGCTTGCGTTACAGCACGAGTAGCGATTGCTCTGCAGAATACACATGCACGTCTTGCAATTGCTGAGAGAACCAAAGGACTACAGGCACAAGAGAGAGGTGTAATCTTGGAGCAGGACTCCGATCAAGTGGGTATACACAGCCTCACCTGTTCTGGTCAAAAAAGACAAACTCACCAAGGGATGGGCATCATGGAGATGGCTGTCTTCCAGAAAAAGCTTGCACACTGCCATCAAAGGCTGTCACAAGAAACCATGCTCCCAGAAGAACCAATGCCGCGTGGACCGCACCATATGTCGTTCCACGAGAACTGAGGAAATGGATAGGGCAGCTTCGATCGACGACTCGCATCCATAACTCTCACATCTTCTAGTTTAGATGCCAGAAGATGTTTTCCGTAAGTGTATGGTGCCGACAGTAGTTGGACATCAGAGGTAGACCGACAGTTGTCATGTTATTGCGCTAGCTGCACCAAACACAAAACTCGACAAAAGATCGAATAACGAAATGCCGCGGATTTCAATTATTGTGCAGTTGATATACGTTAGAATATGACAGTCACCATAATACTAGTCACGGGGACGACCCTGCTTGTAGAATTTTTCTTGCATCTTCGTTGTGACATTCTGGTCTCCCCAAGCTGTTATACGTTACTTGAACATTTGAACATTTATTGCCTGAGATGAGTAAGAGATGAACACCGTTGTCGTTGTTGAGTGGAATCAAATGACTAAAGAGATTGGGTTAACTGCCTTGAGAAAGCTGCAAGCCTTCCTGACATATCGTTCTCACAGATGTTGGTCAGGTGAACATCAACCCGCGTTTGGCCGATCAAGCAGTAGGAGTGTGGCTCATGATATGTCAAAAGACAAGTCGACATGGGTCGGGTTAGAATGGGAGATTAAGGTGTGGAGCTTGGCAGGGGCGTCCCCGCCATTCAACGCTGCAGCCCGAAGCTTCTGCGGTCGTCGTTCGCACGTGAAACAAAACAACTCAATCTCCCTCGCAATCTCTCGCCAACCGTATGGCGCGCCGTCGGGAGCCTCAGCTGACTCTGCCGAGGAGGCCGACAAGGCCGAAAAAATCTTGCTCTGCAACTTTGCGACCGACCGACTCCATCGAAGGCGGCACGGGCTTGATGGATCATGGTGAACTGGTTTCGAGACACGCGGAGTCAACTCCAAGGCTGTCGCGATCAACTGCCGGAGACCACTCAGCCGCTTTCCCGCTGCTGTCGCGCCAACTCAGGACTCCACAGATGAAGCAAGCATCCGACAACACTCCAGTCCATGCGAACAGGAAGGACTCCGGAACTTCAGATGAATTCGCTTCAAATGACCATGATTCCTCATTTTCCGAAACTGCAGACAGGTTGTTGTCGCCGCGATCAAAAAGTCTCGAGGATCTGCGGTCCGCTTATCGCCAGACAAGAGACGTATGTGACGCAGCTATTAAGCAGTTGTATTCGAAACTGCCTTCACCACTGAATGACGAGGCCGCGGTAGACCTGCGGCAGGAAGTCTTGTTGTACGAACTATGTCTAGCCCAGACAAAGCTTGCCCTCCAGTACAAGGCTTCTTACCACAAAGCAACCCGAGACAATCAACTTGGTGTAGCAACTCTTCCAAAACTGGTTGTTACAAAGGGCTGGCTCGATGAATGTGTCCGACGAATCAATCCCTTTAAGACCGCCTGTGAGCCTGGAAATCTATTCTTCGAATTGTCGCACTTTTTTCTTGCGACCATCATCACACAACATCAGGATACGGTGTTCGAGGGACGTTCATTGCCATCTGAGTACGATATCTTTGATGTTTTTCAAAGAACAGAACCTCGGCCACAAGCCTCTGGGCCTGGACCGCTATTGGACCAAGTAACTGGCGTGACAACCAACAATCCCATGCTTGTGCCAGAGCTATTGCTACGCCTCGAAGAACTGGCTTCTGTTCAAAGCACGAAAGATTATCCCGCTCCCAAGAACATCACCGCGAAAGATCTTGATGCACACTCGGCACTTCGAGATGAGGTATTACAACTTGGCCATCCGTCGACGGAAAAGGAACAACTTGAAGCGTCGCCGACTCATCATACGAGCGAGCATGAGATTGACCCGCATCTTGATGCGCCGTCCCCTTCAACTGAGCTGCACTTCAGAACGCTACATGTCCGACACGAGGAGGATCTTGACAAGTACAATAAGCCCTTGCAAGACTTCAACATATACGATTTGACAACGGACCTGGATGTAGACATGGATGTGGAAGACGAGGTCAGTGATTTCGAGAACGAACCTATTCCTATGGACCACGACGTCCAGACAGAGCTTGATCCGGCGATCTTAAACGCTGAGCAACGCGCGACTCTGTCGCAGCAAGATGCAGAAGCAGGTGCGCCTCACGGCGAATACGAAGCGCTTGATCTACTGGGCGTACCACAGGGCGAAGGCTCTCATACGAGCGCTTCGCCTTTTGCAGAAGAACACTCGGATCGCGGAGGCGAAGATGGAGACAATCAACAGGATACACAACAACAACCGATGAGGCCATTCATTCGACAATTCATTGAGCGAGCACTCGATAACTTGGTTCGTCTTCGTCAGTCTAAGCATGAGGACAAACGACGCGACGGTCACAGACCGATAAAAATTACCAATGGTCGAATCGATGATAGGGAGCTGCTAACACCATCGCCCGAGCCCCCGGAGGAGATTGTACCACAGATGGACCCCGACGTCAATATGGATTACCCTTCACAGCAAGCAGACCCTGCAGCAGATGTGACGCCGACTCACGATACCGATGAGGCATCTTACATGGAAGCTTGCGAGCCTTCAATCATCATCTCTGATCACTCTACTTTCGACGAGAGTATGCAAGATCTGTCGCAAGAGGAGGATGTCTCATTTGAGCACCCCGTCCAGCATCCCGTCCCATCGACTACGCCCACCATCTCTCAACCTACCCGCCGCAAGTCACGCAAGAGCGAGTGCATTGTCTTGATCTCCACACCTGCTAGATCGAATTCAAGACCGCGCTCTCGAGTTTCTGATTCTGGATTCATTAGCGACGACGACCTACCACCAAGTTCAAACCCCCATCTTGCAAGACTCGCAGCCAGAGCATCTGGATCAAATACCCCGGCATCCAGCGCATCATCGTCCAGAACATCCACTCCAAAGCTTCCTCCTCATCTGGCGCCCGTACGCCGAGCGGCCCATCGCAAATCTCTAGATCCATCATCGCAACTTCCTACAGCTGAGGAGATGGAGAAGCTAGATCAAGAAGAGTATCCGCTCGTCGATATCATTGGTGAGAAGGAGGCCAAGGGAGAAAAGAAGTATCTGATCAAATGGCAACCCATCAACGGTCGGAGATTTCTCGATACCTGGGAGCCGGCCGAGAATGCAAATGCAGCGGCAGTGCAAGATTGGGAGCGCTTAAAGAAGAGAAGACAGCAAAGAAAGAAGGCGAAGAGGATCGCAAGGAGCAGTATGACTCGATCTTCGGCCCCTAGCAAAAAGCATGCAGCACAAAACTCACCTCCATCCTCGTCTCTGCTCGAAGGTACTCCCCGGTCCCTTCTCGAAACAGCAGAGAACAGATTTCTTGCCTCTAGAGGTCCCAGTCCGGTCCTTGCTCTGCAAAGTTACTCTTCATCACCTGCAAGCTCGACATCAGCGGACTCGGTATCATCTCGTACTCGCAGCAGTATCAACATTAGGGACAACACGCTAAAGCAAGACGCCAACCTTTCTACTAGGTATGCCGCTCAACGTTTTCATATCGCCGCTGTATCTCCCAAGCCAATACACCAACCTTTCTCTTTTAATGTTGTAACCAACATTGCGACAGATTCAGCCGTCGTCTCAGCACCTAGCAATTCATCAACTTCGGTCGCACTCGAGCCAAGCACTGCAGCAGAACAAGCAGAATCCTCGAGAGCCGCTTATAAGGCCTCACTCAACGGCAAGCCCCCGACCCAAAAACAGCAAAAAGCACGCATGCGACAGAAACGCACCGAGCGCCGCGCAGCAAAAACAGAACGCCTGGCCAACATGACAGACGTGGAGAAGGCCTCTGCGGCACATAGCAAGGCCATGTCCAACAAAGCCAAGAAAGAGCGAAAGGCGACCAAAGCAGAGAGGCTTGCAGCTATGCCTGACGACGAGAGGGAAGAGTTGGAAAACTGGTTGAGATGGAAGAAAGACCTAAGGGAGAGGACGAAGGAGAATAAGAGGAGGGCGAAAGCCAATAGGGAGGTGAAGAGGCAAAAGGCTGCTGGGAAGGTATAGGCAAGATCTACCAGATATTTGATGGGGATAGCTATATCATACATGTTGTCATGTTGTAGAGATTGCTCGCCGACGAGTCTCCTTTGTACACTATTTCTTTCCAGATAATGATTATTCTTTCTTTTGTTCTTGATTGTATCATATTCTCGTACCACATTATCATGAAAATCACCGAAATGGTACTCATATTCAGATTCAAGCTCTCTTCTGTCCTTATTTAGTATAAGCCATACCTTCAACACCACATTCGGCAATCAACTCCGAATGGAGACTTACAGCCGTTACAGCAGACTCGATAAGAACCATCATGACAGCATAAACGCACAAAACCGGTAGTAAATGACGGCATAAGGGTCCGATGATGACAGCATAACATGCCAAGTGCTGAAGCCGTTTTGTGCAATCCGATATCCCAGCCCCCTCTTCTACAACGGGTGTCTGCATACCAAAGCCGCAAGCCGGAGGTTTGCCAAGGAATGTCCTCCGAGGGGTTTTGCAAAGGCCGCGAATACATGAAAGTTAGATGGCGAGTCGTCAGCTCAGGGTCAAGCGTATTCAGTGATTGTCTTTTCGTATACGGCGTGTGTGTCCAAGAATACGGTAAAAGAGAGTATGAGGGAGCAGAGCAACCCGCCAAGACCAACGAAACAGCTGCAACGGATGTGTCCAAATATGTAACGGCCGTCAGCCACACCAGCCTCCTGCATCTCGTTCGGAGAGGGGGTGACGCGTTTCAGGTTTGCCGTGCATGGGGGAGCAAGGTTATTATTACTGCGGGCTGCCATCAGCTGCTGGCAGTCTTCTCATCTCAGCATTTACTCTTCGCACTACGGATCCCGGAAGAGACGTGTGCTACTTCTAATACACCAGCTCGGCCGTCACATCGCATCTTTTCTGGGTTTCCTCTTCCCTGGCCTTTCGACTTGATCGACCCCACATTCGCTTTGCGTGTGGCAGTAATTATCAACGAACAGACAAGATGTATCACCGCTACATGCGAGATATTGGGTCCGAGGTATCGGACGTCAAAAACACGTTTTCTGGATGGGATCAATGCATGGCAAAAGCCTACTGCAAGTGCGTATTCTCCTTATCCGTTTCTTTTCTCTGTTCCCACCACTAACACTTTCTGTACAGATGGCCAGTCATCATCGGCATCATCGTCGGCGCCGTCATCGCCATCTCAGTTATCTGGTGCTTGGTCCGCTGTCTCTGCTGCGGCCTTGAATGCTGCTGCAGCTGCTTTAGCTGCTTCTCCTGCTGCACATCCTGCTGCTCACACTCCCACCACCGTCAAAACGGATACTCGCAACCTGCGCCGCCACAATTCGCCGCGCCGCAGTATACACAATATCAACCCGCCGCCGCACCCGTCTATCGCGCCCAACAGCAACACCAAACACCGCAATATGCACACTTTGACGCCCCGAGCGGCAACAAACAGTTCAACGAGGACGCACTCCCCGCCATGCCATCCTGGAATACCTCTCGCACTCTGCGCCAACACGAACCTTCAGACATGGAGATGGGAAGTATACAGGCTTCTGCACCCATGCTGCCGAAATCGCCGTCTGCGCAGGTGAACGAGTATCCTTATCAGGCGAATGCGGGCAAGTATGGTGATGTTGCTGCTAGTCATAAGGATCAGTATGGGTATGGTGGGTATAGTCCTCGTGTTGCTTCGCCTGTGACGGCGGCGCCGAGTTATCATTCTGTTGCTCCTGGCGCTGCTGCTGCGCCTGCGAGGAAGCCTGTTGGTGGCAGTTGGAGGGATGTCTGAGTTTTTCCCGTTTTTCGCTTTGGTTTTTGCTGCAGTTGCATAGCGATGGTGTTTTCCTTTTGGGATGTCTGCATCTACGGAGTGCGGAAAGAGATACAGAGGTGGGGTTCTTTTGCGATACCCTCGTATGATGGAGGAAGAGGAGTATGATGTGCTGGTTCATGTTGTCTTTCATCTGGCCTCTTTGCTTCTAGTAATATAGTGGCTCTTGATGAGTCGTTTCTTTCCACCAGCTCTGTCTCGCTAATGACTGTGGTATTGCACTTTAACAGATTGCTTGATTGCTATGAGAAGAACTCGAGTATACTGTTGTCAGTGCCTAGAAAAAAGTCAACGTGCATTTGACAGGAGCAACAATGCTCCACCCGATTTCTTACAATCTTAGCAGCTCAACACTCTATATCACCAGCTTGTGTCTTTGACCGAAGCCTGTGGGATCGGGCAAATTTCCAACCCTCTACCTACAGCCCACCAGATCTTCAGACATTCATCCACCACCAACACCTGTTCACCCATACTTTCAAGGGATGAAACAAGATGACAAGATGAAAAAAAAAAGCAACGACTCCGCCCAAATTCAGGCGTCGCAAAACCTCAAATCTTGCGCCCGCAGCCCACCAACTCTCCAAAAACCCTCCACCACCAACACCTCTCTACCTGCGCTGCTCAGGTGTGCAAAAGAGAAGCCAAAGATCAGCAAAAGAACAATGATTCCGCCCGGGTTCGAACCGGGGACCGCCTGTGTGTTAGACAGAAGTGATAACCAACTACACCACAGAACCAATTGATGTTGAAGCCTCTATTTTTAACATATACACCTCACGCAAGTATCACAGGCCAATCGAGGGGGGAGACACCGAATCAGCATGAGTCTTGCACACTGCATAGGCAAAGACAATTGTACTCATAGACTACAAGAAGTTTTACTTAGCTCTTGTCTTTTGCATTAGTGGAAGAGAAGACTCTTTCTACAGAGCGCCCTAAACCAAAGACTCATCATTCTGTCTTTCCAATCGCACTGAGAAATCTGGAAAATTTGCAGCAAGTGTAAGAACAAATAACAGTGGTTGTGGTTTTAGGACTTTTGCTATAACATCTCCACTACTCTTTTCTTTACAACTCCTGCTTCCTTGACTTCTGGCCATTGACTTCTAGCCAGAAAAAGACTGCAGATGAAAGTAGACACAAAAGTAGTAAACCCACAACCCGCAAAACAAAAACAAAAGCATAATGGGGTATACCAAAACAAAAAACTAAAAGGCACAATGAGGTATACCAAAACCAAAAACCAGAACAGAAAAGAAAAACTAAAGCAAGAAAGGAAAGCGAAAAAGCCGTGACTTTCATTTTCCGGCCCTCAAGTCTTCCAGAGCAGACACAAACCACTCGTGCCTTTTTGAGTCTGCCTTCTTTGGTTCTCAGCCAAGACTTGAGGTGGGGAAAGGCTCGAGGATACTTGTGTGGTGAACAGTCGAGGAGTTTGAGTAAAGATGCACTCCACAATCCATTTTGCGGGAGACGAGGCCAGAGGCTCGAAGACAAGAACTCGAAGACCGGAGACTCGAAGCTCAGAGCTAGAGAAGACGTGCGTATGGAAAAACCATCGATGATAAACGATGATGAGTCAAAGCAAATGATGCTGCAGGTCTGGCAACGTTGCAGGATCTTGAAAGAAGAAGGAAAGTTCCACTTGTAGGCTTTTGAGAGGGGACTGTTCAGAAGTTGTGTCCTGCTGTCGCCGACCAGTAGCTAGAGACTCCAGGAGCGAACAGATGCTGATGTTGCTGCTGTGGTTGGTGATGCTGAGGTTGTTGGGTGGTTTGAATTGGTGTTGGTTGTTGTGCGTGTTGCATCTGCTGGCCTAAATGCTGGGTGTTCGTCTGAGTTGACAGCTGCGCCTGTCGTTCCACCCCATCGTCAACAACTCCCTCCATCTCTTCTTCGTTTCCGCTTGCTTCCTGCTCTCCTTGCTCTGCTCCCTCGGCCTTCTTCATCTGCCTCCACTTCTGCAACTCATTCGCCACGTCCTTCTCACTGAACAAGCCCTCTGGAAACCTCTCCCTGAGTCTCTTCAATCCCTCCTTTCTGCCCAACCCTTCCTCCGCAATCCCCCTCAAACACTCTTGCACATCATCCCCTTCCCTGGCCCGTCTCCGATGATTCGGCAACGTCCTCACATCAACCGGCGGATGATTATGCAACGCCGGATCCTTATCCCCCCACCGAATCTCCCACTCCCCCTCCGGCTCATTCCTATCCACCGCCCACGCCCAAACCCGACTCTGACACCCCTGCTTAATACTCCCCTTGTCGCGAAGCCTTGAATCTGCAGTCAAATGCCGAGTATTCTTTGGCTTTCCGCCTAGTACGCAGGTGATGTGCCATTTGTAGTAGGCGGCGTTTGGGAGGATGGTTTTGCGGCCGCCTTTTTGGGAGGTGGGTTTCACGCCGGCTTTTTTTACGACGTCGAAGCCGTGGTGGAGGGTGTGGGTGTGGCAGGCTGTCATTAGGTCTGCTAGTGTTTTGGCGCGGAGACCCGAGGGGATGGGTTTGATGTAGTAGGTTTCGTTGTCTTTGGGGGCGGTGGAATGCGGTAAGGAGGGTGTGGTGGTTGGGTTGGTTGTTGAGGTCGTGGATGCGGGTATGGTGGGTAGCGGAGGTGTGGGCGTGCGTGTCTGCGGCGCGTGGAGTTTTGTGATGAGTTCGTCGTCAAAGTCCATGATTCGTTGCTATTTCGTTTGGTTGTGACTGCAAGAGGAAGGTGCAGAGCTGAAGAGGAAGGCGCAAGAAAAATCCACGCAATAGGAAGTTGCAAGAAGAGGTGACCAGAGAGGAAGTCGCGATGGATGACTTGATGGTCAAATGCGACAATTTGTGGGGAAAGACCTCGATGGCTCGTAGTCACAACTTCTGACACTCGGGAAACATCTTTTGGCCACTTCCCGCTGCATCACCATGCGTTCGAGGTGCCGGATCGATACTCGAATTGAGAGATACGGTTATCGTTGCTTGATTGATATACATGAAGGGATAGCTCTGAATGTATACAAGCTCTCAAAATTCACCCAGAACTGATCAGATTGAAAGACTGCTTGTTGAGCTCAAAAGAGCAATAAACAGCATGTGCTCATTAACATGGCAATGATATTGATAATGCTGCTTATCGAGGTATCTGCATGCTAGCCATGGTAGAAATGCATGCTCGCACCAGAAAACGCCGCCAATGCTCATGCTCGTAAACAATGCAAATCACAATGCCCCTTGTCGAAGCGACTTCCCTTTTCATTCCCTTGCAAGCCTTTGACCTTTTCAAACGACCTTGGCCTTGCCTTTGCCTTTGCTGCTCTTCTTCGTCTTCTTTGTTTCTTCTTGCTCTGGTATGGTTGGCTCCGTAGCATTCATCAGATCAGTCAGCCAGTCTGTTGGAGCCTCTTCTTCTTCAACAGGAGCTGTCGGCTCTGGCGCCGGCTCTGGTGCAACTTCTGCCCCGTTGCTTGAAGCTGCCTCATTCGGTTCTGCTTCCTGGGTGATTTCGTTCCCGGCTTTGGCCTCTGCTTCAGCCTTCTTCTTTGCCATCTTTTTGGCCGCGAGCTCTTGAGCCTTCTTCTTTGCTTTCGGAATATAAGGTTGACCCTTTGGCTTGGGGTTGAACCTCTGCTTTTTCTTCTTCTGCACGGGCTTGACAGACGCAGTAACAGCTTCAGGGCTGGATTGAACGGCTTCTGGTTGCGTTTCGATCACATGCCAGCCAGCAACCATGTCCATTTCATTGCTGATGCGCTTTTGTCGCTCTTGTGATGTTTCCTCGCTGCGGTCTGGCTTGATGAGTTCTGTGACGTCTTCTTCGGTGAGGATTTTGGATGTGTCTTCGTCGCCGGTGATGTGAGCGACATATCCGAGCCATTTTGTCAACCAGGCGTCGTTGACCTCGCCCGATGCGAGCAGTTTGGGGTCGGTGCCGGCCGGGAAAGTTGGAGGATTGGGTTCTGGTGGGATGGCTAGTGCTTCTGCGATGGAATTGAGGTTGGGAGCTTCTTCAACAATTCCTTCAGGTACGTGTGTTGGATGGATAGGCGCAGTCGATGGCCCAGCAACAGCAGGCAAACTGTTCCGTTGACGTTTGGCAGGTTTCTGATCTCCATCGTCTGGTCGTGCTGGAGGAAGGGTTGTCTGTCTTCTCGAGCGTTTGTCGATCAAGGCAGGTTTTGCATCAATCTGCAGCCGCTTCAACTCTCGTTCCCTCTTGAGGGCCTTTTTTTCGTCTTCTTCTCTTTTTGTGGTATCTTGTTGGTCGTGACCTTCTTCTGCCGTGATGTAGAGCTGCTCTTGGTCCGTATCATGTGGCTTGTCGGGTTCTTTGGACTGTTGCGGTACGTGTACTGCTTGTATGACGCTATCCACCGTTGTATCCTCGACTGGTTTTGATAATTCTTGTTCCACTGGTTCAACAACATCTGAATTGAGCTCGGGAGCGCTGGCGGCTGTTTTCAGTGTAGCGGGAGCAGCCACAGGCGGTTCCGGCACGCTGAGGGTGTTTTGCAGAGCTGGCGGATCGACAAGGGCATCGTCAATCTTGCGACGCTTGTTGCTCTGTGCCGATTGTGGTACCGCAGTGAAATACTGCGTAATCTTGCGTTTGCCAGCGAGTTTTGTGGTGAGAATGGGCGAGTTTGCGGAAGGTTGCGGGTTGCTGGTCTGAGGTTGTTTGACAGCAGCAGGAGACGGCACGCGCTCAGCCACAGCAGCTACATGTGGAGAGTTTGGCGAGTCGGACGGCGACGGCGTGAGCAAAACTCCCCCGTCAGGCAGCAGATGATGCGGTGCTTGTGAGGCCTCTGGCTGAGAATCGTCTGGCAGCACTTCCTGTCGCATTCCGCTGCGCCGGGAGTTCCTTTTTGCCGACGACGACGAGGCAGCGACGCCGCCCAGACTGGGATTCGCATCGATTGTCAGTCGCCGCAGCTCCTTGGTCATCTTCTTGCTGCTGCCCGGCGCAGACTGTGGTATCGCAACGGGTCCATGTCGTTCTGCTGACGGCGTCGTCGGCGGAGTCGCGCTTGCCTGCGCTCGTCGCGTGGATACCATCGTATGCCGTTCTTCCAGGGGGTCCAGGGGTCAGGGATTCCAGCGATATCCACGTCTTTTCTCCCAGAGTTGCTTGCGTCGCTCTTCCTTGACGGTTCCTTGTCTTTGTTGTCCTGAATAGACCGAGCTGCAACTGCCACAATCAAAGCCAATTGTCCATGCACGGGCCCTGTCCATTGACGTAGTCGTCAACCTCCCTGCATGCAAGACATACAGCCTTACCCGTCCTTGAACCTCATTTCCTTCTATGTTTCCAGCATTGATCGCATTTCTCTTTGAAAACATCGAGTCGTGGTGCCGAGACATTGCTTTCGACCTCGTCTCGACGCTGCCTCTCGCTTCCACATTGTCTTGAACGACCAAGACATTCGCTTCCATGGACAACATGATCAATGTAAAATCCCTCTTGCATTTTTATAGCATTATCATCGTTGTCGTGTGATTGTTGAAGCCATATACTGTAGGCGTATCGTCCGGCCTGATTACGACACAGCGACCTCTCTTCTCTCATGTCTCTCATCCCCTTTCCTATCCCCCTCCATTATACATAATTCCCTACTGCTTGCCCTCATCTTCATCATTTCTCCCCGTCATCCCATAACTGTTTCTTGCTCAGCCTCCATTACTCATCAGCTTTCTTTGCTTCGCTAGCAGCACGCAAGTCCTCGACGCCACGGCGACGACGCACAGTGCTCGAAGCCATGACCGAGGGCGAGGCGAGAGCTGCTGTCGACTGCTGGGCGTCATCAGCCATGGCGGCAGCATGGTCGAAGAGCATGGCACCGAAGTCGGCGGCATCTCCGGCCTCGCCCTCTGAGTCGGGGCTGGTTGAGGAGCTCGAAGAGCTGACCTCTGCCGCAATTTCATACGCGCCGTCGTCGGGGAGGGTGGCGAGCCAGCGCTCGACAACGAGGTCAAGGCCATGGTAGTCATCGAGCTCGGCGAGGTCCTGCTCAAAGGCCAGAGTCTCTGCGTCGGCGTGCTAGAGTAGTGTCAGTAAGTTATTCAGCAGAGCAGCACCGAGCGTATAGACAGGGGCAAAAAGGTAAGTACTCACACCCTCGGCAATGTCATCGCTGTCAACCTCTTCCTCCATTTCCTCGTCTGGTGCAACGGAGTCACCACCCTCTTGCTCTTCTTCAGCAGCCTGTTCTCCATCCTTGGGGACGACGGTCTCACCCTCCTCCTCAACCTCCTCATCTTCCTCAACAATCCCAGCAACACCACCCGAGAGCCTGACGATCTGCGCGAGTTGCATAGTCTGTTCTTGGGCATTCATCACTCTGCCCGCGAATCCTGCATCACGTGCCACTGGAGCAGGAGGCGCAGACAAGGCCACTCTACCATGACCAAGGAGGTCATTGCGGGTAGGCGAAAAGGGCGACGCGAGAGGAGGTGTGGTGCGCTGGGTCGTGTTGGCGCCAGCAAGGGGGTCGTGGCCGCTGAGAGGGAGGGCCGGGTTGTTGGTGGGAGTGGTGGGAGGCTGGGCCACGGCAGAGTCGTTCTGCTGTTGTTGCTGGACGTGCTCTTGGTCTTCGTCTGTACGTTCGATGGTGTCTTGCTTGCTTGTAGCCATGATGATGGAGAGCAGTTGACTATGCGCCAGAGAGATGTGGTGTAGAAGGAATAGGGTTGCGTTGTGCAAGACAGAGTGACCAAAACACGCGCGACGGAGTTTTCACCACGCCCTTCGACGAACGGAAATGGTTACCGGGTCGATGAACAGAAAAGGCTAGCTCTCCTTCTCTCTGTCTCTATACTTCGGGACACTTACTTGCATGACCACTGCTGGATAACAGGACTGCTTTGATTTACCATGGAGATAGAGATGATTATCTTTGGTCTCCTGCTCTCGGTCTAGCAATGAGGTCTGATCAGTCTATTATCACAATGCACGACTACGATATCAATACAGAGCAGAGACCAAGGAGAATGTGTGATGGGTCCTGTTCATAGTATGTCTACAGGTAGTGGACGCAAAAGACACGACCACCATCCAGCCGAAACCAGAATTACCTTCCATCCCAAGCACCAAGGAACTCTTTCCATCCCACCCGAAGCGAGACGAGAGCATGATCCAGGGACTCTACTCTGCGTGCCCAAAAATCTACTTGTCCCCTTCAAAGACACCTTCGCCTGCAATGAGAAGCAGCGAAATTGCACATCTACTAGACACCAGTAAAACTCAGTGCTGTGAGAAGATTAGCAAACTATCTTTGCGAGTGCAGGCGAGCGCATGACAGAAAGAGATGCAAGGGAATGTACCTCTGATAATGAATTGAGATGCGCAGAAGCAGCATCGTCCTGGTTGAGCTGGGGCTCGCCGGATGGGTTTGGGATGTTCTTGTGAGCCATCTCAACGCGCTGAGGTGGAGGTTTGGTGATGTGTTGAATGTTGTGGTGCCTGTGTTCTTCGTTGGGGATGCCAAAGTTCTTGTGAAGCATGTCGTGTGAGCTGACTGGCATTGATTGTAATTGAAGACAGAAGGATGGAAGTTGCAAGCAAGCGAAGATGACAGACAACTTTGATCAAGACCTCGGAGGCTCGCAAGTTGTTGAAGGCACAGCACAGACTGTTGCAGTCACCAGAGCTAACGGGGCCAGTGAATCAACATGCCGAAGGGTGCACCATCGGTAAAGCGATCAATGTTTTGCGAGACGGCCCAAATGCGAGTCTTGTATTGAGCATCATATCCTGCAAAGCGTATGCCTTGGTGCCGACCTGCAAGCGCTTCCCGATCGAGCCGTTCAAGTCCATCGTGCTTCTAGGAGTGGCAGTGAACTCGACCTGACCATCATAGGCCGAGACGGCCTGAGCACCAGCGCGGGAGAATCCACGCGCAAGGTACTCGTGGTGGTCCACGAAACGGAAGCTGGTCAGGCCAGTTTCGAACATGGCCTTCGAGAGCAGCGCGGGAGAATCCACGCGCAAAGTACTCGTGGTGGTCCACGAAACGGGGGCTGGCTGTGGTCAGGTCGCTTTCGAACATCGTCTTCGAGGCGGCAGCAGCACGAAGATCATCGAAACGACAGTACAAGCTGACCCATTCCTTACTCTCAGCATCGGCAGCAACGCAGTTGTCGATCATGCCCACCAAACCAGTCTGTAATAGAAGTTAGTAAATAATCAGATCACAATTGAAAAAACTCACTGCATGGAGAACCTCATGAAGGATGCTGCCTTCGAGCCACTCGGCAGGGATCATGCCAAAGAGCACGAAGCGAGTCTGGGCATGGTTGGGATCGGCGTCTGTGCTGAAGGGAGGAACGTCCTTGAGTGATGAGTGGCTGGATGGAGTAGACGATCCAGAACCAATAGGCTTGATGGGAGAGCTTGAAGAAGCCTTGGTGGATGGCACATCAGGAGTGGAACCGATGTTCAACAGCTTCATCGCACTGCCATTGACAGGAGTGTAGATGTGCTTCGGCAACATTCGGATCAGCGTTTGTGCTGGAGCGCGCGCCGTCCTTGTTCGACGGATGTCAGTGGGAGTCAGTCACGAAGAGATGGTTGCGCGTACCTCTGTTGTCGTTGTTGCTGCTGTTGGCCAGAGCCAAAGTGTTGATGGCCGGAGCCGTAAGGTTATGGTTACCATGTGGCGTAGAGAGTCGAAGAATTGTGAGGAAGCGAACGAGTGTGCAAAGACTCATGCTGCGCAGAGATCTTTTGAGCAACTGAGTGATGAGTTTGTGGCTGTGGACCTTTTGCGCAGATGTGGTGGTAGAGTTGGAGAGTTGGGCTTACTTAGCGAACGAGTGAATGTTTGTGTCAGAGAATCTTCACGGTCTCACATAGAAGGCATAAGAAGCAGATTTCCGTGCTGCATTTCTATTGGTGCGTTTGAGCAGCTGACATGCTGCCGAGACTATCAACACCTGAGGCGAACCCTGAGCATGTCCATACAATCTCAGCCTCGCTATCACCTCCATAATATAGTATCAAGATGCAGAAAGTCCTCGTTATGTGCTCTGCTATCCGTTGAGAGCTGTAGGTATCCAATATTCCTTCATAAGACCTCATGAAAGCACGAGTAGTCACCACAAAATCGCCTCAACTCCCATCTCGACTGGATCTATGAGAGTACCTGGACACACCCACCGACCCATCTAAACGCACGCCCAAGCACACGTGCAAGCGTGCATGGTATACTCTTCCATTGGGACTACCGTTGCGTGGCCTTGAGACCTCAGCCGGGCCCGAAGATTGACATCTGGGAGATATCCACCGAGACCTGCTGGCGCCTGAATACACGTGCAGATGTAATACCCTATTATCTTCACAAAACCTCTCGTCAAAACCATCAACGTTGCATCTCAACTGAACCCGCTATCAGCACTTACAAGAGAATCACCACGTCATCTCGCGCCTGATAGCACGTGCAAGATCAGGTCCTATACCATCTTCACACCCGGCCTCCTCGTCATCGCCCACCGTATCATGCGCTACTTTCTCTATCACACCTGAAAAGTATCATCTGAACGCATGTGATGCGCATGACGGGCACAAGCTTGTTCACGGGCTGGGGAGATACTACAAAGCGCCTTTCGAGGCCTGTCGTTCCTTTCTTCCTGGATATCCACACAGCAAACATACTTCCTTGTCTCTCCAAAGATATTTGCGGACCATCAAGACATTTCTTGCAGATGAAGTACACCTACGACATTGTCCAGTGGGACAGATTTAACTGCTACCCAACAATGGTCTTCTGTGACATGGATCCCGAAGCCCTGGAACGTCACTCCGCCCACATCCGGGATCTGTGTTTCTATCAACGCTTACCATGGCAATACCGCAGTCCCGCAAAGCGTTTCAAAGAGATACATCTTCACCCGGCCGGAGACTGGATGGAGCCCAATGCTCTCAAATTCGTTTGTTGTGCCATCAATCGCGCAAGACGTGGAAAGAAAATCTTCCTTGAGCTGCCGAAAGACTTTATCCTTGCGGTCCAGGTGCATCAAGTCTTGATTGTCTTGCAGGTCGAAGAATGCATTGGTCCCATGCACGGCCATATCAGACAGATCATCAGAGAAAGACCGCTTACCCCTATGGAGCTCGAGGCCGTCTGGTCGTGTCTCAGCATCCTCGCTCCCAAGATCTACGAACTTGCTCTCCAGATGCGATTCGAGCAGTCAAAACAGATGTGGGCACTCGGACCTGTGATTGAGGCTCAAGAGCCGGAAGAGAGAATGGTTGAGCATGATACGGAGGTGGCCATATCATCAGCAGAGGAAACTCTGGTCGGCACAGAGCCAGAATCAGACACGAAAACAATCACAGAAGACATCGACACTGACCCGGACGACGTTTACTACGATGCAGACGAAGAATCTGCTCAAGAAGACGAGCAACTCATCACGAATTTCGATATGCGACGCACCTCCAGCGAGCCTTACTTCAAGCAAATCTACAGAATCGACACCAGCTCTTTCCGTGAGTGTGAAGACGAAGAGCCAGAATATTGAGCAAAGTTGAGCAAAATGGTGGAGAAAGGGTAGAATGTTACCCAAACTAACCCACCGACCTGCACCGACGCACATTTCATTGGATATAATACACAATTCCGGCAGTCAAAGGAATCTTGAATGCAAGATCTTGAAGACTGCACCACTTTGGATTTGAAACAAGCAGCAAAGCAGATCCAAAATGCTGGACTCTGACTTCGAGCTGCGCAATACTAACCAGGATATGTTACATTTCACAAAGATCTACAATGCCAGATCTCGAATCAAATCCGCCTTCTATGACTCCCTACCTCTCATGTAATCTCCCAGTCTTGTTTACTTTCTTACATCTCGTCATTTCCTAGACTCGTTTTCCTTTCCCCGAGTCTGGCTGTGGTGTTGTCGGTGGCTACTAGTTATAGGATTCCATCGTCGCAAAGCATCGCTACTTTGAACGCTTTCGCTGAACGCTTTTCCAGGTCAGCACTGTTCATCTTCTCATCGCTCTACACGAATAAAGATTCGAGAAGATAGTTGAGCGATATTTCTTCTTTCTCTGGACGACAAAAATCTCACTCCGACCAAGATCGTTCAAAGAGGTCGCCGAGCTACGCCGCTCTGATCATCATTACTTCCACAAACACACTCTGTGTTATTTTCATGAAAGAGGTATATCGCATGTCGTCAGAAGAGGGTTGTGGAGAAGGTCTGGATTGGAATGTTCATGACGCAATCTGCATGGCTGATCAAAAGGATGGTGCTGCCTACCTTCTTCAGCCTTTGCTTCTCTTTGCAGCTTTTCATCTCTACCAGGGCCCTTCGCCGCCAATCTATCACTGTCCGGCTTTTTGTTCGCCCTGTATTCTGCCTCCAGCTGTTCCTATCGCCAAACTGTTTCGGTACTCGCTGACCCGATCCCCCTCCCCCAGCTTTCGGTCTCGGTCCACCCGAACACTGTCGTTTTTCCGCCGAAGCTTCGCCGTCTCGACACACACGAAACCAAAAAATCACAGCACCAGGGAAGAAGCGGGGCAATGTTAGAAAAAAGAGACGGGAGTTTCTAGTGGCTCGATATATGCATATCTTCACAACCAGGCCACCTGTTGATCCATCCTAGACCTAGCGAAACTTCCACACTTCCACCCACCGCTCTGGGCCTTCTCTATACCCAGATCAGTGCTCCCACGAGCAAAAAGGGTCTCGCCGGGAATCGAACCCGGGACCACTCGCAATTGGCTTAGAGTTTTCAAGGTATGCTGTGAGGCAACCTCCCTAAGCGAGTATCATACCGCTAGACCACGAGACCTGATCAGACGTACTGAGTTGATGGGGTTGCGGCCGGCTGTTGCGTTTAACAACTTGCAAACAGTGGGATAGCGAAAGGTTGATGCGTTTCTGGAGCAGCTGACCTTTCCTGGCTCTCCTCTTGCAACTATGAGGGCGTTTTCGGAGGCCAGAACAAGTCGTGGAACATTGAGTTCAGAGGTATGTTTTTCGAGCTGGTTGTAATTTTGCTCGAGGACGTAGGTCTCTAGTAAGTTGCTGTACCCTTGAGACACTTGCACATTCTCCCTGAGTGATATACTGACCCGAGTACTGCTCATAACAATATCTTTTCTTCTCAACTACCAGCAGTCTCGAAAGATGACTATTCATGCTACAAGCTCATCATAACCCTCCACAACTCCAGGACTTCTTGTGCTGTTATGCTGCTATGCAAACAGCCGAGGAGCCTCTCTCCCTCGGCCCGTTTCACCGGCGAATCCTCGGAAGTCGTCCTTTTTTCTCAAACTTTTGTCTTTGTATACTCAGACCCCTGGCCCAGGCTTCAACAAATGGGGTTGTGGTCTAGTGGTATGACATCTTCTTAGCATTGCTCTTCTTGAGCAGTCCTGAGTTGGAGAAGGTTCTGGGTTCGATTCCCAGCTACTCCACTTTTTGCTCGTGAGGTGTATGTAAAGGGGTAGGGCAGACTTCGGTTTTGCAAGGCTGGCGGAGATTTTACGCCGTGGCTTTGTTGGTGGAGTAGGTTTGTAGATGGTCTGAGGACTTGACGCTCGTTGGTGTCTGGACTTTCAGAGGTCATCGCAGGAAGGTGAGAAGTTCATGGTATCATGAGACAACAGCAGATCATGGTATCTAGGTCATGACCATTCTCGTCGATCGCAAGACACACACTGCAAGAACAAGGTAGGTTTAGGGAGAATCGAAGAACATCATATACGAAGTGAACAACTACTTGCATCGCCAAACCACCCAAATCAGAAATCTTTAGATGGTCAATGCCTCCTCACCGTCAACCAAGAACTTAGATGCACTGGAAGTACCAGTCATTCTGCTTTGTGCAAGTAGAGCCCGAAACGCAGGTAGTAGCTCCAGTCCATCCATTACCACCACACTGAGCATACTTGGCAGCAGCACCCGAACCCGAGCCCGAAGCAGCAGAAGTAGTGGGAGCCGCAGCCTCAGAAGTCTTGACCACAGTCGACAAAGTGGTAGCAGGCTTGGTAGTCACAGGAGCCGCAGAAGTGGTAACAGGCACCTTGGACGTGACAACAGCAGAAGTGGTGGCCTTGGTAGACGACACGGGGGCAGCACCGCCAGCGCCACAGCTAATTACTGCGGGCCCGGGAGCCTTGTACGAAGTGTAGATGGAGGTATCGTAGATGTTGGCCAGGATACCAGGGTCAGTGGCCGAGTAGCCACCAGGCAGCGAAATCTCAGCCGACGACGCAGGCGAAAAGGAGCCAGAGCCCGTAACCTTGATCTGCGCGCACGACTGGTAGAATTGAGCGCCGCCGGCCGAGCTGGCAGAGTGCAGGGCAAGCAGCTCGACGCGCATGAGGTACTGGCCAGGCGCGATGCAGCTGGGCATGGTGAACTTCTGCCAGCCAAAGCCGTTGGAGTCGGTGTTCTTGATCATGTCGTCGACGCCCCAGACGCCCGCGGACGTCACGGTGTCGCTGGCAATCTTGAACCACTTGAGGCCGGTGGCGGCAGCAGAGACGGCATCGTCGACTTTGGCGAGGTAGACTTGGGTGGGACCCTTGTGGGAAGAAGCGATGGGGTTGTCGCTGTCGGATTGTCCTTGAGGGCCACCGAGAGCGTGGGCCCAGGCACCTGCGACGGCGGCACCGGCGGGGATGGTAATGAGCTTGGATGAGGTGCCGGCGCTGGCACCGCAGAGGAGGTCGTTTGAGGTGATGTCTTGGACGGGGTTGTTGGTGGGAGGCGAGCGGATGCCAACCAGGGAGCCTTGGTCAACGCCGTCGACCATGATACGCTGCATGATGGCATGGGCGTTGACCGAGGAAGCGGCAAGCGCCAGAGCAGAGACGATGGAGTACTTCATTGTTGTGTGTGTGAGAATCGAATATAGATACCTGCCAGAGGATCGAGAAAGTATGTGGATATGAACGAGAGTCGAAGGTGAGAAAAAGTGGTGATGAGAAAAGAACGTGAAAGGTAGTCAAGACGCTTGAAGAAAGGAAAGGTTCAGACCTCATGCACCAACCTTGCCTTTATATATCAGTCCAGGGCTTGCTCTCGTCCATACCAGAGCATAACTTGAGATCTCGCTCTCCTAAACAGACACAGCATAACGCCACGAACCATAGGCTAACATCCAGCCAAGACGGGAAGTGGACTGTTTATTGAGCAGTACCATGCCAAGTCATGTTCTGGTATAGGGCAAGGGCTGATTCTGTGCAAGCGATCTGGTGAGATGTGAGGGCACAGCTCGCGTATGCTCACGCGAATGCGAGAACAACGTGTCTGCAGGGGTGCAAAGAGGAAGGTCGTGTATACTCGAAACAAGGTCGTTGTTGCCAAGCACGATCTGGAGCGCTTCGACCCGCTCAAGGATTATCCAGACTCGTGGATGCTTTAGACTGGGCCACTCGCTTTGGGCTTGATATGGAAGTCAGGCCCGAGAGCCCGTGATAAGGTGTGTCGTAGTATCAACTGACCGCCAGCCAGCTTGTTTATGAGTATATTCAGTCCAATAGACGAGCTTTTGCCAAGAAGAGTCATGCAGATGAAGCAAACGCCAGGTTGTGGGGGAGGCGCTGTGACAGCGAAAAGTTTACTTTAATCTCGCTTCAGCATGAGCCTCCTGAAGCACGCTATGCAGAAGCATGCGTTTCATCTTTTGGGAAGGGCAAGCGATGGACCGGTCGCATTGAGGAGTTCTCGCGTCGTGTTGCTCTGGTCTGCGATATATGATTACAGCGTCTCCTTGACCATAGAAAGGGAATATCTGTAGCCCCTTGCCTGTTTTGCTGAAGCTGTTTGTTTTGACGAGAGCGCAGTAACTCAGGGCTTGTGACGCTTGGGTCGCGACACTGTACAGCAGGCCTCCATCGTTTAGCTTGAGCGACAAATCTGCTTAGATGTGTCGCTTGCTGCTAGAGGTCAACATCATGGCGCGATGGCGCAAGGTCGCTCGAGTCGTGACTGGATCAGTCAAGAGCGGCAGACCGTGGCTCGTCGAGATGCTGTGCCTCGTGACTCGAGTGTATAGGCCTGGGCAGCGTTACGGCCGCTGTCGTTGCTGAGATGGCTGACTTGGTCGCTCGTCGATATTGACAGCGCCCGGCCTGGACACTTTATCATGCAGCTTTCGCGCTACATCGATAATTCAATGTTCGCGATTCAGGCTGTTCTGATGCAGAGGTGTGTGGAAGAGTTTTGCAGCTTCCCCGCTCGAAGGGGGTTGTGAAGCCTTGAGAAATGGACTCGAGGACAACGATTGCAAGGTTGTATTTTGCGTGCATTTACTGGGTAGAATAGTCATGTTACGTTTGCTCTTCGATTGCCAGTCTTGTGTTCATCTCAGCTCGTCCGCTATTTTGCTTCTGAGGGTCTCGGGTGGTGGGCATTCCACGGAAGAAACTCCGAAGCCTGAGACTCGACAGTGTGGTACTCTCAACTAGCATTTTGAACAACAAATGTGGTATAGAGACGCCAGCATGCTTTCAATGTCATATCCAAGTATGCTAAGCACAAGAGACAAGTCTAGAGAACCTGCCTCTGGAAGCTTGGGCGAGTTGATCGACTACGTCGACGTCGACGTCAATTGGCAAGATTTGAGATCGGTTATTCCTTGAGACCACCTAATACTGAGTAGGATCAAGGGCACAATGTCAACGATGAGCAACAGATTTGATGTCTTGATCCCATACACGTATATTTAGACAGGTAACATTCCAATTATTTCTCTTGAGCATAGAGACGTCTTCCCAACGATCTGAAAGCGCACGGTACTGCTGATGACACTCGGAGAGCATGTGAAGGATTTGTGCTAGTTGAAACATACATGGTACCACCCAGACACGTCTTCATCAAAGGCGAGATGGCCGAGCGGTCTAAGGCGCCAGCTTAAGGTTAACCCCCATACGCTGGTCCGAAAGGGCGTGGGTTCAAATCCCACTCTCGTCAATATCTCTTTTGTTTTGACCGTGTTGAAGGGTGGAAGAAAGGCAGAGCATCGAAGGGGAGGAGAAAATTTTCAACATCGGGATTTTTGGACCCTGATTTTTGTGCATGAAGCCTACCTGCACATAAATTCTTGGCGGGCTGTGCAGAGTCTGTGCAGAAGTGCGGGGTGACGGCATAAGAATTGTGTAGAGTGTATACATACCGATGTGTGGTTAGTAGTCGCCCGCCTCGCGTTCTGCAGATTTCAGAAGCCAAGCAACTTGTAATCGTAAGGCGAAGGACCAAAGGTGTTGCATTGTCTGAGCAGCAATAAGCTTTGGCAAGTACAGTAAACACACCTTAGGCTGAGCAATGTTCGTAATATCCAAGAGCAAATCCTCTTGTCAGCGAATGGGGAGAAGAGTATATACGTGACGATAGCCTTACACCACAGCACCAAGAACGCCAGCCCACGAGGCTTTGAGTGACGCGTCACGAGTATTGTATAGAAGTCATCATGAACAGAGTCTACAGCCCGAGACACGAGTGAGCGTAGGCTGGGCACAGCGAGTATGGTGGTACACACAGCCGCGTGGCTCGCACGATTGACATGCTTCTGACACAAGATCTGAGAAGATGGTGTGGAGAAGAGAGGTACAAGATCGACTGGGAGAGCCGCGGACAGCGGGGGTTGAGGAAAATACAAAGTCCGACGAGGCTGTGGATGTTGGTGAAGCTTTGGTGAGAGGAAGAGTAGATCATGTTCACCGATGCCGAAGGATACCCAAGAACATCGAAAGAAAGACTGTGAAAGTTCCATGCATGCTGTGTTGGATGAGCAAGGCAACATGACAGGCTGACCGGAAGATGAATTGGTGGATCTGCAAGAGATGGATGCACGAGAAGAGGCGGATGCTACAACCACCGACACCTCCGACTGTGGATATCCACGAGACGTCAGGAAAATGCCCGAAGCATCACATCAGATTGCAAACATCATGGACATGGTTGCAGCAACAAGGGCAGGTTTTGGGTGGTGGTTAGAAGGGCCTTGGTCGTGACGTCCTGTTGCTCTCGGGCAACCCCACGGACTTGCTAGGCCCAAACAGGCAAGGCGTTCGGACTTTCTGAGGCAGCTTATCCTTATTTTTGCTGCTGTTTTGTTCGCCCTGCCTCGTCTTCTTGTTGCAGCTGTGAGAGACGTGTCCGAGGGGCGCGTGAGCTGCGAGACCAACGAGGCCTTTCGGAGAATACGCGTCACTGCAAGTCAGAGGCGATCAAGAAGGGTCTGACGCGGCTGTGCAACAGAATCAAGGCTATATAGGCAGAGAGGGAGGTAGGTTTTTTTTGCTTCCAGTTATTTCAAACACACCCACCGTTCCACCTCTTCGAAACACACAAAAAAACACAGCAGAAAAAAGACACACCATCCAAAATGAAGTTTGATTTGTCCATCCTCGCCGCTGCCACCGCCCTCGTCGGCTCGGCCGCCGCAGCACCCCAGAACAGCAACAACGGTAACAACAACTGGCAGAGCTACGCTTCACAAGCAAGTTCTTACTGGGCATCAGCCAACCCCAGCGCCACAGGCGACTGGTCTTCGTGGGCCAATGCCGCCTCGTCGTACTGGAACAGCGTCAGCCCCAGTGCGGCCCCCTCGCAGTGGTCTTCGTACGCCTCGGCCGCATCCTCGTACTGGGCTTCCAACAGCGCTAGCATGATCACTGCCGCCCCCAGCGCTTTCCCTTGGGCCGGTGGCTTCGGATCTGGCGGACACGGCGGCCCCGGTGGCTGGAGAGGCGGCAATGGATACGGTCCCTTTGGCGGTGTCAATGGCAACGGCACAAACGCCGGCTGGGGTCCCTGGGGCTCAAGCGGCGCATGGACTTCCGGCCCTTGGACTTCCTGGTGGGGCGGAAGCAACTGCCCCGACAGCACATGGTCTGGCTGGACTTCTGGCCCTTGGGGCACAAACGCACCCTGGACTTCGTGGTCGGGCTGCAAGGCTTCCACTACTGCCACCTCGACCATCACCACCACTGTCTCGGGCACACCTACCACTTCTCTCGCATACGGTATTCAGGTCAACGCCGCCTCTCAGGCTTCCACTGGTTCCAGATCGGGTACTGCGGCTTCGGCCACGGCTTCGGCGACTGGTGCTGCTGCCAATGTCGGTGTCTCTGGCGCTGGTGTCGGTATCGCAGCTGGCGCTGTTGCTTTGTTGATGCTGTAAATGCTTTGAGCGTATAGCATGGATACGATTTGCATGACTTGTTACGAGGGGAAGGATATGAAGGGTTGCTTGTATGCTAGATTGCGATTGAAATGAACGGATTGGAAGCTTCAACCATGCTCACCTTTCTCTTCGCTCCTGATTTGTGATAATCCTACTTGCCTCAACGGTAATTCATTCTTCGAGCTTATCTTGGCTGGTCCCAAAACTCGTCCATACTCTGATACGAAACCGAGAATGTGCAGATCTCCAGACTGTGATGTTGCTGTACTCAAGCATCCAAGAGCTATTGGTAGGAGGCTCTGTGATTCCACAAGATGCCCTCGACGACCCTAGACATGTGTACAACTCGGTATCTCACTGCGCCTCTTCTTACCGTACTTCTCATCTAGATACCTTCTCCTTTCTTCCACTCGCATCAACTCGTGACGTGCCTCGACGCAAGCTGTAAACTCATCTCTCTCTGTCACAAAGGGACCGAGACCATCGTCGCTGTGATGTTGGTATGTTCGCGTTCCGGCATGCAGGATCAAAAGCTTGGGCGCAGCTTTGCGGAGCATAAGTGCTGTGTCTTGGACTCGTTCGTCCCTACCAAGTGGCAATCGTCAGTATTATTTCTCGGTGTCAAACGTTCAGTGTCCCAGTAATTACCATGTGCGTTCGTCTTGAGGCTCGATAAATTGGTGCACCCGAAGTGATTCCAGCATTGGGTATAAGGGATCACTACCCGTGTGGGACTCGAGAACCAATTTGCTGTCGAATTGTCCTCGTAGATTAAGCGACTCGATGCTTTTACAGATCTCTCCAGCCTTGATGTACAATTCAGCAGTATTTGAGAGTGTGGCGTTGATCTCGAGGCAGATCAAGTGTGGCAGTGCTTGGAAGAAAGATGTGAATTCGTCCAGTGTAATCGACGACAGGTCAAGCTTTGAATAACCAAAGCCATCCCACGAAGGGACATCGATGCTGTATAGATGTTTCAATCTTGTCAAGCATCCCCATTCTGAGTATCCGATGGCCACTGCGTCGTGAAAGCGCAACTCAAGGGTTTGAAGGCTGCAAAGAGTAGCCAGGGTTTGGAACATGGGGGCGCTTCCGATGATATCGAGCGACAATGTTGTTAGCGATGAGAGTCCGCCGAGCAGGTCGATCGCTGTCGAGTGAAATGCTCCCAGGTCCAGGTGGGTGATACCACGGAACGGGCTGGTGTTTGTGGATAGCACGTATTTGCTGACCTCGGACGTAACTTCATAATAGGGTAGACGAAGTCTTGTCAAGTACGGCAAAGCGGCGATTGCAGCAAAAACATCCTTGGTGATGAGAGCTTCGATAGTGAAGTTGAGCTTTAGAACTCGAAGTTGCAAGCATGTTTCCATAACATTCAAGAGTTTATCCGATGTTGCGTCCGAACTTTCACAGCACACCTCAAGAGTACGAAGGTTGGGAGTGTTGGGCAGTGCTGTCAAAATGTCGTCCGTCCGATACGTATCCGTCAGTTTCAGCTCAAGCAGACCTCGTCTAATGAACTGAGAGACCGGACAAACAAATCCAACCTGGTGATCCGACCACTGCGTAACTTCCAGAGTTCTCAGAGATGGAAATTCGAGTTTGAGTGCAACAATGAAATCCGAAGCGTTGGTTTCGTTCAGATCCAGATGCTGGATCTTGTTCGCATACCACTGTTGGCGTTCGAGAGGTAGTCTCATGAGAGATGCGAGTGGAGCTTCAGCCTCGGGTCCAGTGTATCGGCGTGTCTTCCACCAAATGTTGGAAGCGATTTCTGCCCAGTCTCTGCAGACTAGCATAGTGCTATGATAGCGGGGCTCAGCGTGAACCCATCTTTCGTCTCCGACACAGTGTATGACCAGCTCGAGAATGGCATGCAAGATCTCGAAAGGTAATCGCTGGATATGATTGGTGGCATCCGTGTGTTGAATCATGGCAGAGGAGGTGGACGAGACAACATTCGCGGGCGCGCCTTGTCTTTGGTGTATGCCTTTTTGGCTACGAGTAACTCTTCGACAATTAGACGCCATGCTGTTGCATCGAAGGTTAATACTGAAGGACGAAGAAGAGAAGAAGAAGGGACAAATTGTCGTGGTCTTGATCAATTGATTTATTCGAATGTCTGTGACGCCGCGCCGGGCGCAATTTTGAGGCGGCCAACGCGACTTGCGTCGTGCAGACCACGACCAGAACCTCAAGCATGCATGCCGGATTCAGTCTATCCGTTCTCACGATACTGACAGTCAAGTGAAGCTTCCAGAGTATTGAGAAGCGTGATGAGCGATATCTTGGTGGGTGGGAGGTGGCATGATAAAGTTTGCCCAAGCCCCGACTCGAAGCAGCGCCTGCATTCCTCACTTGCCTCAAGCACAACAACTGTGACCCTTTCCTTCTCTCTTTCCTCCTTCTTTATCGACTGCTTTCATGTTTGTGTACGCTGAGCTCTTCATCCCCACTGATCTGTACAGAGTAGACAGCCATTTGTGCTTCACCGAGTCGTCGAAGAAACTCCGCTATGCGTCTTCCCACGCCTTCTACCTTGTTATACCAGACCTTCGCACCTCTCTTCTCGCAGTCGCTGTAGTCGCTTCAACACTGCTTTCAGTCGACCCGGGTTGTAGACCGTGCTGCCGACCATCGACAGCGACCGTTACCACCCATCTGCCGCCTATGCGACTGGAGTCGATAGACGGCAAGACAGAGCTACTGATACCGGCTGATTCGAAGGCAACAGCTGGATAGCAAGAAGGGACATAATCTCGACGACTGTTCGTCGGCATCGTCATCGGACGATCGTCTATTGCTGCCGTTGTGGTGGTCACCAGCACACGCCTCGCGATGATACTCAAACACTGTCTCAGACTCCCCTGTGAGCCTCTGGCTTAGTGTGTGTCCAGCTTTGCAGCTGGGGCAATACAGCTGTTGAGCTACATCGTATCGAAGGTAATCTTATAGACATGGTTCTAGTAAGTTGAGATTCGCCTACCTCTTTCTTGTCCTCGCGATTTGCTTGGAAATACCGGCGACAGCATATGATATACAAGCACGAAATATGCTGCTCGAAGGCTGCCGAACAGTGCTGGTTTGGGGAAAAGAATCGTAGAATTGAATCATCATTATTGCATATTTTGATACATCCTCTATCAAGTTGGTTCTGTGGTGTAGTTGGTTATCACTTCTGTCTAACACACAGGCGGTCCCCGGTTCGAACCCGGGCGGAATCATTGCTTTTGCTGTTTTCTAGCATCTCTTTTGTGCGTAACACAATCGTGGTTGGATGTGGTTATGCTGGTGGAGAAATTTTTAAGATTTCCGTGGCAAGACTCGCAGGCTTTGCGACGCCTTGTGGTTTGTAGGTAACCCAATCTTGGCCATGACATTGCAAACTTTGATTATTATTTAATTAGTATATATGTGGGCTTATTTTTTGCTTATTATCTCTTAAGGTTAAGCCTAGGACGCCAAAGCTACAGCTATACACAATCTGCACCCGAATGCAGGTTTTGCAGTCCAAAGGATACCAGATTCTTTAGTAATGCTAGGAGAGGTTGGCTAGGAATGTCTTCTTACGAAGTTCCGAGCTTGCGCTTACTGTTGGGCAATTGTGGACAAACTCAGAAGCAGAAACGATAAAAGAAAACACCACTGATGATTCTTATTGATCCGTGTAGCTTTACTGATAGCTTGATGTGATGTCTGTCACCCAACAACTGAACCCCGAGAGCGCAGCCAGCAACCCCCGGGCACGACAAGCTCTCCACTCCGCCGAAAAAGCCCCGCAGCACCAACCACCATCCACCCAAAACTTTCCCTTTGCCATGTAAAAAGTTTCGCTCCTTTGCCAAAGGACACAAAAGACGATTCCGACACGGGGAATTGAACCCCGGCCTCCTCGGACCTGGTTGTTGTATAGGACACAACGGTTTGAGAGCGAGAAATCCTAGCCACTAGACCATATCGGATGTTGTTGAAGCATTTTTCACATCACCTATTTATAGAGTCCGGATTTGTCTGGGTCCATACGAGCATCTGATCCGCATGCATGAGATGGCGAACAGATATGGCGAGCTGCGCTATCCAATTATCGACAAAACGGAGGTCTGGCGATTAGCCTCCATCTCTCATAAAGAAGTAGCACACAACAGGAGTCCTATCGCGGTCGAATTCGATCAAGGCTCCAAGCACATGACATATAGTTGTAGAAAGATAGGCGGTAGCGAGGTCGCGAAGGGGTTGTTCAAGGTCATTGAGCTCTGAATCGAGGGCAACCAGCAACGCAGCGATGGCACTTCTTCATCATCTTCGGCTTCCTTTCCTCGTCCCAGAAGATCTGCCTGTGGCAAGGATCCACTCGTCGGGGTTTTCTGGACCCGTTGGGCAGTGCCGAGGGTTGAGAGTCGGGATTTTGTGCTCTCGAAGCCGTACATAGCGCATCAGGGCTTTGCGATTGTCTCTAGCAAGAGTATGGTGCTCAGACGCTCGAATAGGAATGTGTTGTTGACGCAGAAAGATGACAAACTCATGCTGCGAGGATGACGACCAGAAAATGTTGATGGCATGAGAAGATGTCTCGACAATGCAAAGAGGACTCAAGTCGAAGATGAAGAGGGGTCGCGAAGGCTGTGTGAGCATGGCTGATTCTATCTCGCCGGAGTTGACTTGTCTTGACCGCCCATACTGATTCAGGTTACGAAGGGCTTTGTCGGCTTGGACGAAAAGATTGATGGCCTGTTGATTCTGTAGTTCGAGAAAGGGCGAGCGAGCTTGATGGGTCTTTCAATCTGTTCCGATTGAGCGTGGGATGTGCTGTCGTCTTGATTTACTCTGTCAGAAGAAGAGTGACAAGTGAGACAGATGTGATTTAGCAGGTCGGCTGTACCTGTCATGGTCATTGGTGAATGTGAGAGACTAGAGTCATCGAAGTCGGTAGGATTGATGAAGACCTTGACCGCTCGGTCAATCTGTGGTAGTGGAGATGATGGGCAAAGCCAAGCATCCTGGGCAGCGAGCTAGAAGAATGAATCCATGAGGAAGAATGGGGTTCCTCTGTCGCTCGGTCTGCCGCCTCCAGGAGGCAAGTATTCCAGTTCGGACAGTCAGATGCTAGCAAGCGTCGCAGACAGAAAGTGCGATATTGACGCACCGTGACAACAGCAACTGCTCAAGGGCATACAGCTTCCTCAAGCCATATCAGGGGTGGGTCTCGTATGTCTGCGTCCTCCCAGAGTTCCTGATTCGACTGGATCAGAACGCTGCATAGAAACTCCTGGCAAGGAACGGCGCCCGACTAGTAGCACGGTACAGCATTTGAGCATCGGAGATCCTGCTCAACAGGCAAGCTGTTAGTGATGGTAGAAGGTGTCCGGTGTCCATCGATCGAAAGGATGCTGATAGCAAACTGCTGGTAGATTGCAAATGGTGCTTGAGGATGGGTACGACAGACTGAAGTACCTGTCAAGGCTCCACGGATGGTACCAGTGCTATCGTCGTTCAGAGAGAAGTGTTCCGGATGATTACCGAGACGAGACTAGTCTTCGATGGTGGTGTGTTGTCATTACGCGCTCTCCACAGACTATTCGAGCGAGCTAAATTCGCATGAGTCCAGAGCACAACAAAGAAATCTGAATTCTCACCACGCAGTGCCAAAGTCAAGAACGCACCACCGTACGCATCATGGCACCCACCACCAGGAGCCAGGCGAAAGTCTCGCGCCGGTCAACAAGAGCTCGAACTTATCCTGCCATCCGTCATGCCACCAAGGCAAGAACGACGCAGAGAACCAGAAACAACACAGACAACAAGAAGACCAAGCTGGGCTCCGATCCCACGACATCGAACAGCCTAGACACAACTGCCTCTCAGCTCGATGAACCTACCTCCGACACCGCCATCTCCCCTCTCGACCCACCTCCCTCCAACACCGCTGCCTCCCCCTTCGACCTTCCACAGCCCGATCCCGATGACAGTATTGAATACTGGCTGAATCTTGCTCAACTACGAGTCCAAGCTTTCGAGCACAAGGAGCTGCTCAAAGTAGCCTTGGAGAGCCGTTTCCTGTGGGCCGAACTGCCTCACAGGCTGCGGAGAGAAGTTGTGAGATGCCACTTCGCTATCACAACAGGGGTCGTTAATGACTTCTATGCGCTTTTCGAGCTTCCTCTGGACCATGGCATCTGGACCGAGAGAGTCCGTGGTAGTCTGGCAGTAAGTAGACTTCCTGTCTCTCTGCCGCGGGTACACAAGATGACTGACAAGCTTGTAGATGATCAAGGGCGCTCGTAGTTGGTTTGACAACTTAAAGATGGTCTTGGACAGTGAGGAGGAAGAAGGAGACGCTTAAGGCAGTGATACTCTCTTCGAACACGAAGAGACCGTCGGCATCAGGGGGAAACAGCACATCGAGGGCCGTCAGAACTTGCTATAGCGACAAGTAGGTTTGGGTTGGGGGAAAGAACGAACAAGATACAACGAGGTTCATCAGGAGAGGAGTACAAGGTGCACGACAAAAGACTTGTATAATGCCTTGGGACGTGATGGTGTGCAAAGAGTCCCTGCTTTTATTCAGCAGTAGTCAATGCATGCTTTCTCCATATTGAAAGAACCAATGCTGAGATGCATGTTTGTTGTTGCTAACATAGACTCTTCCGAAGTGAACAGCCTCGAACCACCCAACGCAACCTTGCTCACCACTGCACACTTCGACCAAAACACACACACTCGCAAACAACATCACTACCATCATCAACAAAATCATGCTGCTCATCGTCGCTGCCGTCATCGACATCTTCTTCATCATTCTCGCCGGCCTTACCATGTACACTTCCCTGGTATTCTTGCTGTACTGCTTCGGCTTTGACGAGCAGATTGTCGAGCGCGACGTTCGTCACTTCGCGCAAATCGTGCTCAAAGTCCTTCTGATCATGTATCTGATGATGCTTTTGGAGGCCATCGTGATGGGAGTACGTGGTCAGGTATGTTGTTTACTCTGGAATAGACCTGACATTGTGCGTCCCAGAAACTCTGAGCTCCCGAGAAGATAGGCAAGGGTCTGATGAGCTATCAAAATGCAGCATGCTTCTGCCTCTGGTATGTTATCAACTGAGAGTGTTGATATGTCGTTGCTAACTTTTGCTGCAAGTAAAACTTCACTGGACTCGATCGTTTCTTGAAAAGCATTGTGCATTTCTATAGCACCACCAACTACAAAGCATGCTCTTCAGGAGTATTGAGAACCATGATACAAGAACTAAAAACCAAAAACCAAAACCAACTCCATCTCTCAACCCCCCCAAAACTCAAGTCGAGATTCTTCTTTCCGTGTTCTTGCCACCAATTTTCTTCTGGCGAATCATGTCGAGTTCAAAGCGCACCTTTGCAGCTCTGGTCTTTAGGTCCTCCAAATCCTTCTTCTGCGTGCTCAGGGCGGTGATTTCTTGATCTTTTGCGTTGGCGTCGAAGCGAAGGAGACCAGCTTTGATCTTGAGGGCCTTGATCTGTTCGTCCTTGTCGCTCAAAAGAGCCTGCACCCGCTGCTCATGCTCGCTGAACGGAGGAGGCTCTGTAGCGCCGATCAAGGCATCGCTGTCGCTTCTAGATCCAGGAACGTGGAGCTGTCTCTTCAACTGTCTGATCTCTGACTCTTTTGAGCAGACATCGTCTAGGACTTTAGCCCATTTGTTGCCGTAGTTGATTCTGAGGTCTGCGAGTTCTTGGTCTTTTTCTCTGATGGTGTCGCGGAGACGGCGGTTCCTTCTCGCGGAGATCTCAAGTGGTGATTTGCTGGCTCTCTTTGTCTTTCGTGCTGGTTGCGACTTTCTGGAGCCTCCTTTGCTGTAATCGTGGGTTTCCTTCGGTTCGCCAGTCATTCCAAGATGGTTGATCGTGCCATCGATTGTTCCTGATTGTTCTCGCTCGCGTTGTTCGAGTTGCTTCTTCGTCTTGGACAGTTCGCGTTGTAGGACAGAGTAGCTCTCGTTGGCGTTGGCAAGCTCGCGGTAGACGTCAAACTCGAATCTCTTGTATCGTGCAAGTTCGGCCCTGAGCTCGATGATATCGTCTGTGAGATATCGGGTCTCATTGACGGCTGCCTTTTGTGTTGCTTTGGCGTAGTGGAGCTGTGCCTTGAGTAGACTGACGGAGGCGTAGGGTTGCTTGTCTGTGGCTGAGAATGAGGTAGGCTCAGGATTTGTGCCTGTTGACATGGGGGCGGTCTCAACGGTGGATGGGCTGTCGTGCTGAAGGCCACCAGTTTGAGGATCGGTCGGAAGAGCGACGGGCACGTTCTGAGACTCACTGGCATCGTCCTGAGGAGCAATTCGACCAGAATGATTTGTGATAGTCTGCTCATTGGCAGGTAGTATACCAGCCTGGGTAGCATCAGGTTTCTCAGTAGGATGGACGTCACGCTGAGCGCACCTATTCTCAAGTTCCTCGATGTGTTTGTCCAGGTTTGGAATGGTTTCGTACATGAGATTGGAAACGGATTGAAAGTCTTGTGCGTCCACTGCGTCTCGGTGCATGAGCAGGAGTGTGTTCCGCTCTCTCTTGGCCTCCTGAAGTTCCTTGCAAAGTGTGATATCATCTCCAGATGTCTTGTAGGGCGCCTTGGATGCGTGGATAGGGCTCAGGGCCTGAGAAAGGTCGGTATCGTGAGGTTCAGCAGCCATAACCCTATCCTGTTGGTATTCTCCATCATGGGGAGGGGCGGCGAGTTGTGCCTCGAGAAGTGTGATGCGCTCTTGCATCGAATCGGCCGAAGACTGGGCGGCAAAGGTCTGGGCTTGGGCATCTGCGAGCTGAGCGGTCAGGTCTCTGATTCGCTCCTGTTCGTCGTTGTTCGCCATCTCTTTTGCCTGCTGAGCTGGAGGTGGTCGGACTCGGCTATCATCCTCGCTGTCTGTAGGGGGCTGTTGTTGAGTTTCGGGGTCGAGTCGGATTTCAGCAACCAAATCAGTGTCGTGGTCTGTTGCAGTTCTGAGAGCCTGGGCAGCCTCGACAAGCTCCACTACATGCCTGTTCTCTGCATCTTGGAGGGCCTGAGTCTGGACGCGCAAGTCTCGCTGCAAGCTGGCAAGCTCGGTCAATAGCTCCCTGTTGCGCTGCTCCATAGTAGTGTTGTTGGCAGCTGCAGCTGAAGCAAGCTCGTCTTCAGCGCGAGAAACTCTGTCGCGGGGAGGGTTCTGTTGTTCGAGCTCAAGTCTAGCTGTCTCGAGCTCGGCAGCCAACTTCTCGTTCTCCGTTCTGGTGAGCGCTTCGTTGTCGACTGCAGCTTTGAGAGCTTTCTGGGTCTTGGACAGATTGTCCTTCTCCTGAGTGTTTGCGCCTCTGAGAACCTTGTTCGATTTCTCCAGTTCACTGATCTTTCTGTTTTTGAGCACAAGCTCGTCCTTGAGTGTGCTTTCTGATTGTGAAGGAGGTGACTGTTTGGTTGCCTTCAAGGCTTTAAGCTCGTCTTGCAGGCGGTGGATGATGGATGATTGCCCAGTGCTCTTCGCCTTGGCTTGCGTAAGTTGGTTCTGAACCTTGGCCAGTTGCTCACGGAGGTCGGTATCTTCTGCAGAGTTTGTGGTCGAGTTCCTAGGGCCTTTCTTCCCCAGGTTCTTCTTGGATAAGTCTTTGTCTGGCGCCATTGTGTGGGTTTGCGCACGCGGTTGTGATATTGATCGGTTGTGGCTCTGGGCCGTCCAAAATCGAGTCAGCTGTATCCAAGAACGATGCGCGTGAAAAGGTGCTCGTCAAGCAAGCTGAAAAGTTTGTTGATAGAATGGGCAGTATGGGGCGGGTGTGCTGCTTTGGGAGAGGATGCGGCGTCGAGACAACAAAGCGGCCACCAGCGCAGTTCTGGCCCGACAACCCACAAAGAAATTTTCCGTACGAGCAGCAATGAGACAAAGAGACGCTAACGAGAATAGAGACACAGAAGAGTTGGGGTAGAATCGAATTCAATCAAGAGAGGCTATTTTCATACTTGCTGCAACATCTATTTAGTCTCTACTTGAGCTTTGTTCTGGGCAATTTCTTCCTACGAGCTTATCATCAATGACCATTGATGCAGGATTCAAGTCACATCTGAGTCCCATATGAGTCTCATATGAGAGGCACGACTCAGCATGGCATGATATCGCTCAGCACAAGACGAAGCTAACAAGTTGATGGAACATGTCCCGTTCGGGTGTATTGAAACATGAACCTGATCCGCCTGCGGTATCAATTGGCCGCTATGCATATTTTAGTTGCAGAAAGAGCCAAAAGCGCGCCCATAATCGACTGAGCTGAAGCATAAGATGGTCCTCGTTCAACTTCTCATTCTCCCACCGCTCGCGGGCATAGTAGTCCCTAAACATTCTGCTAGTCTTCAACTCTACAGCAACAAGCCTTTTTGATCTGAGCTCACGGATATGTTCAAAGAGTGTCTGGATCATCGCCTGGTACTGAGGGGGATAGCATCATCATTGCCGACTCCTGCTGCCCAAATTCAGTTGTCGTGTGCTCTGCCGAGTCCATCTGCACGAAGGTATCTATTTTTGTCATGTGGTGTCTTTTCCGTCCAGCGGTCAGATAGTGTAGCTGGTAGCAGTGTTCTGGCTGCACTCGCATCGTCTCTGCTATTGGCTATGCCGTCAAGACGGTCATTGGTTCGATCCCAATCCTGGTCCCTTTTTTCTTTTTTTTAACTTTTTGCACAAATCTTTTTTATCCTTTCATGTTTCACTGACCGCAGGTTCATGACACAAGTAGGATCCCTGCACGTCTGAGGATATCAAGCTGCATTATGGGCTCAATTTGCCCAGGTATTCTCCAGGAGCAATTGTGATGACGTGCGTGATTGAAGTAATCACTCTCCGCGCATCGGCCGCATGTGTTGGCACCCACCATTTCTCATTGAGAGTTTGCCACACTCAGGGCATGGGTTTGCGCAGTCAGCGCGAGCAACCTGGATCGTACCCGTCAGACAATCATCCTTTGTGCTGGTGCCGTCGGAAGCACTCTCCTACAAGCGAAATGAAAGACTTCTCTGCAAGGCAGGCATTGAATGTTGCAGCCCGGGCTGAAGTTGGCTTCAGACGATCTGTTCGAGAGCAAAAGACACGCTTGTTCATAGATAGGATCCACTCACGCATTCTTATGTGGGTTGTTTGCGCAGAGCTCGAGGGAGAGGATCGTTTGGAAGGCCTTGAGAGGAACAACAAACAAGAGGGCCGGGTATAAGGGATGAGAGTTGGCTTCTTCGAGGGTTCTAAGCCCATCGGTGTGACTCTCCTCGCCCTACTTGGGATGTCCGCAAAGAAGAATGGAAAGCGTACTCTGCTAGAGGCGGAAAGCGCACTTTACGGACTCGAGAAAAAACCCTAGTCTGTTCTGGTGGTTTGGTAAAGCTCGCGCAGATACATAGTGCATTCACATTTACATTTCGGACAATGACAGAGGGTAGAAGGCTTTGATTGAAGACAACCTGAAAAGATCTAATGGTTTTTCTCTGACTTTGAACGCCCAAAAAACCACCTCAATGGCAGAATGATCCCGTCACGACTGCTCTAGGTGCTGTAATGGCGTTGGCTCGGCACTCAGTTGCGCTTGCGGCTCGACTCAGGAGAGTTGGGAGGAGCAAAAGGGGCGACGCGGGTGCGCTTGTGGTAGATGTGCAGACCACCCTCGTCATCGCTGCTGTCGTTGTTGACCTGGGTGGCGCGGCGGGCGGCCTCGTTGAGAAGAGTCTGCTCCTCGGCGCGCTTCTCCTCGCGCTCCTTCTCCTCGCGGCGGCGCTGGGTGTACTGGCGGGCCTCCTCTTCGGCGGCCATCATGCGGAGCTCGCGGGTGATGCGGCGCTCGTTGCGGGCGTGGCGGGAGGCGCTGTGGATGCGTTAGTAGAGGCCAGGAGAGGGAGGATGGATGAAGATCTTACATGATTATGAAGAAGAAGACGATGTAGAAAGGGGCGAGGAAGAAGAATATCATGAAGGTTTCGACGGTGAGGAAAGCCTTGAGATCCATGTGTTATGCTTGTAGACAGAGATGTCGTAGTGGTGTTGATGTTGTTGTGTGGTGGAGGGAAGATTGTGGTTGTTGTTGGAGTGAAGGAGGAAGTGTTGTCGTGTAATAGGGACGCGTCGGTGACCAGTGAAGCCCTCAATCGGATGACTCGTGTTTGCAGGCTGAGCAAACGAACAAATACAGGTGTTCGACGATGTGTATCAATTCTGGTAACATATGATAGCAAGTTAGCGGCTTTGAAATTGCACAAGGTTGTCGAGAAACAGGAGAGTCTCCACTGAGAAAAGGGGCATTTATTCCTCTCTCTGGTCATATGTTTGCTTCTAAACTCTACCGTGACTTTTTATGACAAGCTGATCGCTCTTGTTGCTACCAGGGAAAGACGATGTCAACCCTGAAAACATATCTATCAAGATGCAGAACCTGCTTTCGTTCAGGACCGTGGCCAGGGAGAAGGCATATGGACAGCTTTCGACGTAGCCAGCTTTCGATTTCGATTGCATTGTGCATCTATACAGTTCCTGGATACAGCATAACTCTTCGGCGAGATATTTTACTACAGTCAATCTCGGATATGACAGTAAATGCCTTAGTATGCTATCAAATGTCACGATGACAGTGATGGCACCAAAGCTGACCATAGAGAGTTCCTGCTGCTGTGCATCTCGACGGATGTGGTTGAAGATGTGGACTAAACTCTGCATTTCTATGCTCCTATGATGCGGTACAGATCTCTCCCGAGATGGTCTTGTCAATCAATATCTGGAGTACCCGAGAAGACCAGGAAGCAAGTCGATGAGATGCTGGTATGACGTGTAGTTTGGCTTCTTCTCCACGACCGTGTAGTGCGCAGGTGTGCCGCCAAGTAGGTGTAGGTGTGTAATGAGGAGGACTCGAGTTTCAATAAGACCGCAAGGAATCAGGTGTAGAGTCACCATAGACAGGAGATGTATCTAGGCTATTTCGATGGACATCCTGCAGTATAGAACTACTCTATAAAGCCTTTCTCAACATCGAAGATGTTTATGGAGAACTGTCGAGATAGTAAGGATAAAGGCGAGTCTCTTTGGACGATGCACAAAACTGCAAGAGCATTTTACAATGCAATCAATCGGATACAAACAGCATTAACAGAAGAAACAGATGCTTGTTGCTACACTACTATAATACAAGACGAGGCATCAAGCAACAGGGGTATCTTCAACGACCAACACCAGCTCCACCAACGATTCTCTCCAAAGCCTCCTGAGCAATTTGCTTCTGCCACTCAGGCAACTCCTCAACCTCAGCAGCTCTGACCAAGAGCCCTACGCACTCCGTTTGAGCAGCCTGCTCCCTGGCCCTCTGCACCTCTCTAGTAACCGTAGCAGCAAGCGCAGCAGCCACCGCACCACCAGGCACCAAAGGCAGACCGACATTGACGGCAGCGAGGGCAGATGCTCTGTGGCGCCATCCACCAGCACACAGCACGCAGGCACAGTGCTGCAAGTCTTCTTTGAGCAGTGCGCTGAGATGCACGCCCCAAGTGGCCCAGCTCTTGAAGTACTGGCCGCTGGGGTGGCCGTAGATGCGCAGCTCCCTGCGCGGGCCGTAGATGCGGTGTTCGGCCTGATAGCCGGCAGGGAGACCGCGGATGGCGAAGGGGATGCCTCCTGTTGATATAGTCAGTCACAGGCGCGTGATGCAACGAAGCTGGGTGGAAGGACTCACCTGAGAGGGCTTGAAGATCAGCCTGGCGGCCGATGGAGGCGCGAAAGTCGGCGGCGACGGTGTCGGGGTCGACAAAGGCGAAGAGAGGGTCGTTGTGGTGGCAGAATGCTGCATCACCGTCCGAGGGCAGCAGATCCAGGTCGAGGGTTTGGACCGGGACAGGGGCGGCGGCAGGGAGATGAAGAGCACCAATGGTGCGGTGGAAGGTGACCATTTTTGATGATGAAGAGAGGTTGGTGACCAAAGAGGAGAAGGATGTTGTCTTCTTGTTGCGTGGGTGGTCGCGGTGGTAGAGTTGGAAAGATGCACGGTTTGTTGTGATGACGCGAGACGCGGTAGGTGATGCTTGCTAAGGTGGATCAAGTTTGATAGAACAACAAAACGACAAGACTCGTGATGTTCTCACTTCTCGTTGGACATATACAGGTGCTCATGAATTCTGTGCAATTTGATAGTCATCTATGACAAGAAGAGTGTACGGCTGGAGCTTGAACGTATAGGCCATACTGATTTATATCCCGAATCGTGACGCTAGAGGAAAAGGCGACTATACAATTGCGCAGACTCGTCTCGTGCTCTAGAACAGTCAAAGAAACAGCAGTACATCAACTTGGCTTCTTCTGCCCAATTGCCCAATCTTCCAACCTCGGCAGCCTCAAAACTGCCATACCAAACCTAGGCACCTGATGTAGCCAAGTCTCTTGGGTCCCCATATTCCACACCCACTTCTGCGGCACCGGATAAAAGACCTGCTCAGTCGCCAACGCTTGATCTCTATCCGCCGTTGTTGTCCTCTCTCCTTCATCCTTACCTTTATCCCTCCACAAATCCCATTGCCTCAGATAGTAAAAGCCAAAAGGTACATTACAGCCTTGCCGATGTTCTTGCAGTTTAGACTTACTGTAATAGGGCATCGAGTAGGGCTCTCCACCGAGCAGATAGCTCATGAAAGCGGAGCCCATTTCGTTGGATCTGTTTCCTTGGATCCAGGGTTCGGAAGGTGCGGTCGTGTCTGGAAGAGGAAAGTAAGCGCCGTTGAAGGCGTGGGCAAATTCGTGTACAATGGTGTCGGCGAGGAAGAAGTTTGTGCGGTCGTAGGCGGATGTGGCGTCGATGACTTTGGGGCGACGAGAGGCGGGTACATTGGCTCTGTCGAGCCATGCTTCGAGAGATTCTTTGTGGGTGGAGGTGCCGTTGGAGAAGTCATCTTCATATCTTTGGAGGACGTCGAGGAAGGTTTGGCAGAGAAAGACCTCGGATTGGTAGCAGTCTCTGATTGTGTTTAGCATTGTTTTCTTCAGTAGGAGCATCTTGACTTACTGGCTTGATGCCCTCATCTTCTCATCGTTGGCATCTTTCCGCCAATCGGTCAACCCGTAAGCGTTATCTGCCAACATATCTCGTTGTGGCGCGAAGTTCCAAGTCATCCAACTGCGCATGGCCAAGATCTTCTCGAAGACCGCAGTCTGCTGTGCATTAGTCAGAGTGGTAGGCATACTCACCACCTTACCCACACCATGAACCGTATCTTGAAATTCTGTCATAGCCTTGACATCTGCAACAGCATACAAAAAGGTAAGAGTAGCAGGATCATCGAGCAACGCACTCGCCAACAGCAGAGCCGGCTCCAGCAGCCCATACTCCTCGTCATTGATATCCTTCCACATCTCCCTCCTCAAAACCGGATGAATAAGCTTGTCATCATCTCCACTCGGGTTTCTCGCCTTTGCCAGTCGTCCAATCGGTGCCATGTACTCATCCTCTTCTGGGGCGTCATATCGCAAGAAGCCAGCTTTCTCAAGCACTGGAAAACCCCATTTATCCAGTAACGCATGCCATTTTGGCTCTTGTGTTGGAGGACCAAGAGCATACTTTGCAGGCCAGTAAAACATGTTGTTCCAATCTGGAACCTCGTAGCCGTCAAACTCGTCGATTCCCAATGGGCGGACCTCAAATCCAGTACCAATGGCGTCTTTGCGTGCGGTGTAGCGCCAGGAGTGTTGTTTCCAGTTTGTTTCGTGGGGGGTGCCTTTGATGTTTGTCCAAGGAGGTAAGCGTGGAGGATCCATGGCTGTGTAGGTACGCGAGGTGTCGGTTGGTGGTGTGGTGACGCTGACAACACTTGACCTGGTGGAGTCATTGTCGGACTCGTCGCCGGCGTCTGGCATGTCGATGTCGTCGAAGCCGTTCATCTTGCTGTGTATCTTAGTCTCCGGTATTGTTTTTGGCTATCTGATGTTGTGGCTCGTGTACACGATCGTACATGAGATTACGATGTCCTTCTGGCGAACAAAGCCTCCCGCATCCGGAGGTCGCTCACCAAGTCGACACTTGCTAGTTCAAACAAAGCTCTTACTGAACGCCCTTCCAAACAAAGCCACCGGGTTGACCATTTTGTAAGTTTAGAGTCACCCTTGAGATGCCATACATCGAGTAGAGACTGGATGTGGCTGACATTCTCGATAGTATGAGCTGTATGTTTTGCTATTTACCCGACTTCAAACCCTCTCATCAAGACTTATATCCAGTTCTGCGTCTTCGCAATGTGCTCATTCATGTTCCACCTCTCCTCGCCCGTGGCCCACAGTCCCCTCGACCCACCTCGATAGTACATGAGCTGCCACCAAGGCAACTTGGGCATCTTCACCGCCTCAAGCCCAAACCTCTGGACCTGATTCTCCCACATATCATCTCCAAACATCCTCTGAAACCACTCTTGCAAAATCGGGTACATCCGTCGACACTGTCCATACTCTAGCGCGCCGTTCACAGGAATGACTGTAGACTGGGGATACGTGTCTGCGTCAAACCATTGGTCCCAGTGGTCTTCGAACCAGGCGCCAAAAGGCATGGCGACGGACTGTCCCATGGTGTATAAATGGCTGATGGGTGGGATAGCAATGACCATTGCACGAGGCAAACCTCCAAGTACAAAGTTTTCGAGACAGCAGCCTTGTTCGTTGGAGCGTGTGCCACGGAGCCAAGGTTCGCGAGGTTGAATGAAAGGTGTCAGGCTTTCGAAGTATGCATTACAGAAAGCGTGTGCGAGTTCGTGGATAACGGTGCAGGCGAGCATGAGATGTGTGCGCATTTGGACAGACAGGGCATCGATGTTTTCGCGTTTGTGGGCGGGTATGCGGGCCATGCGTTGCAGTTGCCAGAATGGATTCATGGTATCGGCCTTGCCCTTATCGATCTGTGTCTTGATCTCGGACAGCACCTTGAGGTAATTGTCATCGAGTATGATGGTAGTTTTTCTCGTGTTTCTGTACGTCAACTTAGTTCCTGCTTGCAGGTTGTGAGACTGCACTTACGGTCTTGCTGCAGGAATGACAAAATTAGATTGATCGAGTTGCAGCTTTGTCACGCCGTAAGCATCATACTCCGTGTCTTCCATCTCTGCGATACTGAAACTTGTGTGTTGACGCATCGCGCAGATTGCTTGATAGGTGTGATATTGTTCGTCGTTGGTAAGAGTGGCTGGGACGTCGGTGATCTTGCAGGTCAGACCAGGACCAAACACTGTCTGCATCACATCTGCAGGCTGCTGTATAGCGTAAAAGTAGTTCAAGGTAGTCGGGTCGTCCAAGATGGCTGACGCAAGCAGCAAACCTGGCGTGATCAATGCATACTCGTCTTTACTGATTCCTCGCCACATGTCATATCTCAAGACAGGATGCATAAATTCTTCAGAGTGTTTGGTCGGGTTTCGCCAAAAACTACTACTAAGACCTTTGTTGAGTCTTCCAGCTGGTCCAGTGGCCGCGGTCTCCTTTGGCTGAATCGTATTGATGAAGCCAGCCGCGTTCAAGACCTTCAAACCGTACTTTTCGTGTATCGGATGGTAGTCTGGTTGTTCACTCGGAGGTCCCACTGGGTACATCTGCGGCCAATCTCCTTCCCAACGTTTACCCATACCAGTTGGATCATCGTGATTCACTTCCCGAACCTCGAACGCAGATTTGTCGGCTTTTAATCGTGTCGTGTAGTTGTCGCGAACGTCTGACCATAGCTGTATTACAGTCCGATTGCCATACTCGTCCAAGCCTAAGGCAGGGATGTCTGGAGGAAACGGGACACTGTAGCCTCGTGGAAGACTGGGCTGGTGAGTGGGTTGAGGTGGAGCTTGAGGAGGAGGCTGAACAGTATTAGTCGAAGCATCGGTCATGTCCGTGTCGACGTCCATAGATGAGCCAACGTTGATAGCTGTGCCCAAGCTCATAGGTGAGCCGATGTCCATGGGATCAGAATACGACGATGTCATCTTGCCAGCACGAGTCCTCCGCTTAACAGGGTAGTCTTTCAGTATTTGCAAACAAGTGGACAGAACATCAAGAGTACATCGTTGACAGTCAGTATGACCTGCCGAAACCGGAAATGAATAGACAAAGAAGCCAAAAGCTTTCTCGTCGCGACTTGGGTATTTACCTCAAGCTGGATCAGACAATGAAGCTGACCGCTCAGAAAGCCTTTGTCTTTGTTCGGGCATGTCATTGTAGGCTCGCGAAGTCGAGATGCAGCGGAGGAATGTGGTATTATACAGCGTTATAGGCAGAAAACCGCCTGTATGAGGCTGGCGTAATATGATGAACTCATAGGCCTGCTTGATGCTTCTTCTGCAACGAGCGATCTGCGAAGTCAAGGTTCAGCAAGGCACTCTCTTGCGAAAAGAGAATATGTCGTTGCACAGATATGGCGGTTTGTCGAGTACAGGCTGACGGTTTCTCGAGCTCGATGCTATCAAAACAGTCTGGAGAGTCGCAAGCGGGACGTCCGCATGTCGGAACACGATGTACTGCGAAAAGACTGCTTTGGAGGAAGCAAGTGTTGGCCTGATGCGAGGCGATTGTGGGCGAGTTGTTCAAGCCTTCTTTGCAAAACCAGGATTCTGCTCCAAAGTCTGGCCAATGAAACCGCGCAAGGCAGCCCATCTGTTGGACGAACCACTGGCGTCAGGAGCAGATTGAGCGGGAACACTCATGCTCGCCAGATTCTTTCCAAATCTCTCCTTCTCGCTCTCCTCCATCTTTTGCTTCCTCTTCAAGGCGCCTGGTCGTGATTTCAACGTCTTCAACTTCATCTTGCCATCAGCCGGCTTTGCCTTTCTGACTCTGACCATCTTGCTCAATTCACCCAATGCGCTATCCATACCATCTGTCTTGTCGTCCTCATCAATACCTTCCCACTCATCATCACTGTTCTCCTCTAGTTCTGGCAAAGCGTCTGCCAGCGAGTCCAAAGCAGTATTCAGTTTTTTTCCCGGACGACGGCGTTTCGGAGGCTTCTTTTGTGACTTTTCGATGCGCGAGATGAGTGTGTCGTGTTTTAGCGCCCGCTTGCCGGCCTTTGTGTTTGAGGACGAGGTTGCCACATTGGGGGCTGTGGTTGCGGGTCGCGAGGCTGCAGCGACTTTGGCGCGCATCGTTGTGCGCTTTTTGCCGTTTGTGGGTGCCTGTGGCATGTTAGGAGCTGAGTACAGATGTGTATACATGTCGCGTACCATTTTGATGTGAATTTCTAGGATATAGAGAGGCTTTCAGGGGCAAGGGGCTGTGTATAGACGTCGAGATAGGAAGTCGCGATGCAAGACTGGAAGTTGCGCTTCTGTCGGTCGCGGCTTCTCAAAAATCTCCAACATTGATGGGCCTGGTCTGTGCTCACTCCCGTGCTGTCACTGTCGGCCCGAGGACTCAAGATACGTCCGATGGAGAATATCCGAGCGTCAACGACATGTCCTGAACCTCTTCTACATGGTGATAACTCTTAAAATCAGCGTCGTGATGCTTGTAGATGTGTTGACTCGATGGTAACCACGAACAAAAAGACAGCACCTAAGACTGCTATCCGCTACTCGGTGTTCAGCTCACAACGGTTCCGGCTGCACTCACATTCCTCTGAAGCTGCCACCCCAGCCACCCTGTCTTCGACAGACTACGCCTCCAAACGAAGACTTGAGCCTTCCGTAGACTCTGTCCACTATCAGTGTGTTCTCTAATTCCGAGAATATAGTCGACTGCTGAGAAAGGTGTCTATTACATCAATGACTTTCTACTTTTATAATAGTTGGTATGCTGACCTTCGAAACATCGTCCGTAAGCTGTTGTTGTCAATCAAGAACTCAAGTTCTGATCAAATCCGCATGCGGTAGGATATCGCAAGTTGTCTCGCTGCTTCACTCAGTTGAATATGGTTATCTTGCCCAGCAGTAGGAGTTTCTGAGCCTTCAACCAATTTCCCTTTCTAGGCCCTATTCATACTCTCCTGATCGTCGAATCAGATTTGGCGAAGTCTCTTTTTCCTGCACCAATAAACCTTGATATGATTTGTTGATCCTCCGTCATTCGTTCAGGACTAGGTACATCGTAGTTGAGTCGCATCGTTCCGCAGTTGTCCTCGTTTCATGCCAAGGCTTGTGCTCGTCCACAAGGCACAACAAACGTCTAAAGACACTTCCGCCGCTGCTTGAGAACTGATCGAGAGAGCAGCACCGACACATAATAGACTCTCTCCAAACACAACCGCAGGTCATCGACGTATCGGTTCTTGCCTGCCATATCATAACCCCTATTCCATAAGCAAAACACCACCATGGCCGCCAAATTGGTAGAGAACCGCTTTCTGAGATACCAGAGAGAACACGTGAAATCTGGCGCCCTCTCTCGCGACGACGTCCCTCATGAACTCACCATCACCCACCTGCCCACCAACGTCCTCGCCACGGTACTCAGCCACGCTCTTCCTGACCGTCGTCAAAACTTCACCTCGCGCATTCTCAACACCGCCAGAATGTTCAAAAAGACACTCTCCGCCCGCCCTGCCCCCTCTTTTCTTCTCGTAAACAAGAGGTTCCTGGCCATTGGCAAGCAAGTCTGGCTACAGACAGACTTTGATCACATCTACATGAACTCCTGGAAACCCTTGCACGAAGGCGTGCTCTCATCCGCTAGCACCATGGCCTTTGTCGTCCTAACCCTGGATATCCGCCGCGGCGACCGCAGCTTGAACGAAAAGCTTGTGCCGTCTGCTTTTGGCGCAAAGTTGCGTGAACTACTGCACCAAATGGGCAGTCTCGAAGTCCTGCTCATCAGAGTGTGGCATGGAATCGGCAGCTTGGGTCCTGTATCCCAAATCATCATGAACAACTTTGCAGGCGTGGAGGTCAAGCAAGCGATTAATATCACCAGCGTCGTGTCCACTGAGAGCGGCTTCGACAACAGCAGAGGCCTGCCCGGTCTGCTGTCAGAAACCTACATGAGAAATTTTGTTTCCCATCTCCTGCGTAAGTTTGCCTCGATCTTTGTCTGAACTGAAACTCGACTAATGCTCTCAAAGGCATCCCTCTGCGTAAGGTCTCCAAGCCCACGACCCAACAGCTCGATGACTCGGAGCCGTCCCTCAAAATCCCTGTCTGGCGCGCTTGCTCGGGGACCCGCAAAAACGCAACTGGCTACTGGATGCCTGCCGTCGATGGACGTGATGAGCCTGAGGCTGAACCTGAGGCCGAGCAACACGAGTACACCGAAGAGGAGCAGGAAGCCTTTTTGAGGCACTTGTACAAGGCTTGTATGAAGGAGGTCCCATGGGTCAAGGCAGCTTTGAGGGCTGGAAAGAGACAAGAGCAGGCAAAGAAGAAGAGGGTCGCTGGTGAGGAGGCACCCAAGGTGAATGAGGAGTAAGGAGGCGGGTGCTTCCAGTAGAAGGAATCTGACTTTGGTCGTCTACTACAACGCACAGTGTCTCTATACATATACCATCGTCTAATGGAGACCAGGGCACATGGGAATGCTGAGAGAGCACACAAGAGAATGATATCAAGGTAGGCAGGCACGTTTCGTATTCCGCTCTGCTGTAGCAACTCAGAGCTCCTAAAGTTACCGCTCTGTCATCGAGAAAAAGACCCATAACGCCATCTCAATGCTCCCTATCCTTCTTCCCAGCGCCATCAAACCGCACGATCGTGACTACCATACCTCTCTGTCCATCGAGAAGTGCTAACAAACCCAGTCAGCAATGACACATCAAACTTTTCCAAGAGACAACATACCTCAACCAAAACTTTGCTGCATGGCGACAACATGATTCAGGCCTTGTACGCCTTCTTCATCTCGAAGGTACAAGAGAATTCCTTCAGTTGGCAATGTTTACAGACCTTGGGGTCGCTGCCAGCAACGATCTCACATTTGATCTTGCGCATTGCGCAGATCGTGCAAGACTTCTTGAAGGCAGTCTGGCCTGCTCCGCGAGGGGGAGCAGAGCCAGGGGCTGCGGCTGAGGCTGTGGTGGTGTTGTTGTTGTTGGTGGTGGCGGCGGAAGAGGAGATAGGAGAAGAAGCGGCAGCGATGGCGGCGAGAGAGGGGTTGGTGTTGTTTCTGTGTGCGAATTCGTTAGTTTGCGTCTAGGCAGGGGGGAATCGTATGTAGGGAGCAACTTACAGCGACTCCATCAGGTAGATGGCCTCCTCGACGGTGATTTCGTCTGGTGCGTCGAAGCACTTGACAAAGGGAAGCTCTTCTTCCCGGAGGAATGGCATACCGAGCTGAGTCTCATCAGGGAGTAGAAGGCGATGGTCGGCCATTCTGGTGTGTGGTAGAGAATTGTGGTGATGATGGCGAGTTGGTATGAAATTTTATGGAAAGCAAAAGTCGATAGTGACCTGAGGAGGAAAGTACACACAATGGGCGAGTAATTGATTGAGCAATAGTCGAAGAGTGCCAAGAAGCAAGCTAGTGTCGAGGTATTGTTGATATCCACGACCTTCTATTGTTGTCTGGTTGACTGGTGTTTGAACGCGTATTGTCGACTATCAACATCGCGCCTTTTCACATCTCCTATTCCGCAACGCAACCACCTCCAGAACCAATCCTTGCAACAGTCTTACAACCCTCACGTCCATATATCTCAAACCGAAGTTTGTATCAAAACATGTCTTCTACTTCGACTGCGCAGGCCAACGGCCCAAAGGCTGGCACCAACAACAACGAGGTCAACAAGGGCACTTCCACCCAGAGGTAAGTCCTAAGAGAACTCTTGTCCTTTACACACGAGCACACGCAGAGTACTGATTGCCGTCCAGCCTCGATAAGCAGGAGAAACCGACCATCAAGAACGATGAAAAACACCCCAGCGAGCAGTAAGCACTACAGAAAGATCTTTGAGGCATATTACTGACAGTTCCTCAGCACTTTGACCACCAACACTGCCGATGAGTCACCCAAGACCAACGAAGACTCCCGGTCTGGCGACCCCAAGCCTCGCTTTCGCAAATCCAACCTCTACATCGACTCCCACCAGGCCAATGAGTACTACAAGAAGAGGGAGAAGCAGTGAGAGGCAGCCCAGATCAAGGATTCAAGGCTCAGGCTCCCACAATTCAAGGACCGAAGTCTTCGGGTGAGTATCTCTGAACTCTCACCAGAACAGATGCTGACTTTCAACAGCTCAGCAAGACGCGCATGACGAAAGACGAAACAACCGCAGATGGCTTTTCGAGAACATGAAGAGATGGTCAATGGGCTTGAGTCATTCATCGCCCAAGAGTGAATCTCTCAACAGCATTAGGAGATCGTTATTTGAGGAAGCAGATCAAAACAACCTTTTCTACCTCCGAGTGTACCGTGAAACGTCTCTGGCTGTAACTGTGAACGACACGCATTGTCATAGTAGCGTACCCTGAGACTCTTCAGCTTGCCTCTCGACTTGCCCCTGCTCTTGAGGTTGTCTTCTCGAGCTACTCCAAAGGCCTTCTGGCGCTCCTTACGAAGTATTGCCTGCTCAGTGACCTAGTAACCTCATCTCGGGCACTCACGTGCGTTCTTGTAATTGAAAATACTTTGACAGCCATTGAGACAGGTAACAAGGTCGTAAGGTTCCATGAAGTTGATGCCGACAGGCTGCTCGTCGGTGCTCATGGAGATGAGAAGGTAAAGGCGATCGATATCCTCGGGCTCAACGGCCTTCAGATTATGCTTGACTCCTTGCCACGCAGACCAGTGGGCTTGCAATTCTCGTCCTCATCTCAAGTGACCATGCCACCTTCGTGACAGCCTCTTTATGAGGATTGGCAAAAGGATTGTGTTGAAACTCTGTCTCATTCTTACAGCGAACTCTTCTCGGCAGTCCGACTTATAAGTAGCTGTCGACGACGAGCAGATCTCATGCAGGAGATCCAAAAGGATATTGAGATAGATCTGCAGGTACCCTGACCGTAACGGGATTTGGTCTTGACATGAGTCGTCCGGTGCTGAGCCTCAAGCGATGTTGGGCTGCGTGTAGGATTGGAACATCATGATATTGATGGAAAATGTACTCAGGTACCCGATTCAGATCTCTTGATACTCTTGTGGGCTGCTGCTGTCATCGCGGTAGCTCGTGTTGGTTTCGGTGACTTGATTGGGCGGGAGATCTGTCGAGCAAAAGCAAACTAGTTGATCTTCTACAGCTTGTCCAAACGATCTCTTCCTTCGGCAACAAATCCCGAATCACAACACCACAACCATCACGCAACCATGCGGGACTCCAACAGCGAGAAACAGCAGTGGGATGTTCTGGATGCCGCCCAGGAGTAAGAATGTCACATTCACCTCGCACGAGAAGCATGTATTGACGAAAAGTAGCAGCAGCAAGACCTCCACCGGCTTCGACAACACGCCTGGTGATCTTCCCGTCGAAGACCTCGCCAAGTACTATGCCGCCAGCAAGCCTCCTGGTCGCAAATATCCTGTCAATATGGCCTCCGACATGATCGCCGCGTACATTGACGGCGAGCCCGGTCCTGTTCCCGAGACAAAGGACGCCGGCAACGCAACCGAAAAGAACAAGGACGACAGATAGACATTCGAAGCTGTCGTGAGTGTTTCGAGGGACAATGCTGAGACAATCGCTGACTATAAAATTACAAAAAAGCGTCTGGTCCACGCTAATGGCCATTGAGAGTCTAAGCTCGGGACGAAGATAGACATTGGAAGCGTTTACATCCAAGCGAGTATTTCAAGGGACATTAAAAACACCAGGGCTAACTATAAAAATGCAGAAAGCAGTCGTGTATAATCTTTAGGCCACCGAGAGCTCTGACTTGGTGAAGGGACAAGGCGGATGATATGTTAGTCAGTCTGGCCGAAAACCAATATCAAGCCCTCAGTCCTCTGCTTCACTATGGTCTCTGCGTGGTTGTGAAATGTGTCCACTGTGATATTAGAAGTGATTCGTAGAGCTTGAAGTGGTGGAGTGACGCGAGGGACTTGGCCAAACCAGCTTCATCGTCAAGCTTTGTCCTTTTCCTTTTCCTCTTCCCTTTCTTTCTCATCAGCCATCCATCTTCAACCATCAACTCTATCTGTCGTTACGTGTATTATACTTTACTGCCATTCTGGCCGCACCTCTCACCTTCTCTCCCTTGCAGAGAAGTTTGACGTGTGTGCCATGGCACCTCAGGTAAGCGTTCCCTCGAAAGGTCTTTCTGTTCTCCCCTGTCCACCTTCCTACGATCGTACAACGCTGCGCGCTCCGGCGTGTGGTTTATGTCCAGACACTCTCTCATACATTGCCTTTGCTGTCTCATCCCACTTGCGTATGCCCACTCTCAAACGCTTGCTACAGCGCGCAGCGTTGGAAGATCTGTCTGTTCTCCCCCAGTCCACCTGCCTCTTACCAAACAACGCTGCGCGGTTCGGCGAGTGGTTCGTTTTCAGACACTCTCACCTATCCTGCCTCTACGATGCTATCTCACTTGCACATGCCCCCTCTCGTGCGCTTGTCACAGCGCGCAGCGGCTTCACACCTGCAAAGTCATCGTCACCCGGGGACGCTTCATCTTTGCTGTACGGGCAAGTCACAGAGTTCCCTTCCTCAGCTCACGGCTTTACATGTCACAACTTGAGGCCTGTCGAGTCAGCCGCTGGCTTTGGGTTCTCTGACCTTCACCTCTTCATCGCATTCACTCTTTTCTACCTCGTTCACCACGTCACAAGCTCCTCTGGAACCAGCACTGACTTTTCCTTTCCAACAGCAAAGCGGGGACATGAACCCTGCTGGACCCGTCTTCACCCCTCGCAAGGGTGTCTCGAGCTTCCAGGACAGTGGCAGCTCGTCTTCCAACACCATCTACACTTCTGCCACTCCCAAGCCCGAGTCTGGCGATGAGGCTCCTACCACTCCCGCCACTGGAGTCAAGAAGACTCCCAGAGACAGAGCTACTCCCAGAGTCTACAACAAGCTGTCGACTGCTGTCAGCAATGCCGCCCCAGTCGATGTCAGCTTTGAGAACGACACTGTCCACAACAAGCCTCTACCCAAGGACGCCGGCCACGGTCCGACCGTGAAGCTCGCTGCTACCCATCCGTTCGAATTGGTTGGTTCCTTCTTGCTCAAAAACGGTCTCCAGGCTATCATCGTCAAGCCCAGTGCTCCATTTCCTTTCATGAAGCTCCCCAAGGATGTCCGCACCAGAATCCTGAGCCTGAACTTGGCTCCTACCACCAAGGGCAGAATCGAGATCGTCACCGAGAGCAAGAGTGGCAACGTCAAGACTAAGGATTATTCCTTGCTCGGGACAACTAGAGAGATGGCTTGGCCACGGACCCCGAAGTGCTTCTGACCATGAGAGATTCTGGTGGCAGGACTGGTCTGACTGGTGAGTAGGTTCTGCTTCTTTCCTTTGTTTTCCACGTTGCTAATCTTTCTTCAGAGCATGCAACTTGCTACGGACGGTGCCTCGAAGAACAACTTGACACCCACCGATTCTGAGTCCAGGCAATTGAATATGTGGCTGGCTCGGGACTCGATGGGCTAGTGTCGCATGCAGCTTCAAGAAGGCGAGTGGCCTGCTATGTCATTTTTGGCCTTCGCTGACCTCATCACAGACTCAAGTCCTCCTAGTGGCTGTGCATCCTTGGTCCAGGCAATCGAAGAGGTGGTTGGCCCGGGACACAGTACCAGCGAAAGTTATCATGGTAGCTGTCGATACGAAAACAGGGTATCGCAGCCGGACACTTAATCAACAACCAGCTTCAGCAAGTCCCGATGCCCGTTTTTCCACTTTCCCTTGCGAGAATGCCGAGAATTGAGGGAGGCACAACTGGTCACCTTCAAGTCACGACAACCCAAACACTCTCAAGACCTCTTCTAGTTCTACGTTCGCCGCACATCCTCAACAAAATGCCTTCCAAAAATTTATCCAGTCAGCTTCGTTCAGAGGTAGCAAGGAGGAAAAGAAAAGTTACGCTTGGGGGTAAAGAAGACCAGTGCGTATCATGAACTCAGTCTCCCACGCGACTGATTTTGTATGGGTTTCGCTACTGTGGTTGGAGAAGTCTATTGCAAAGCGCTACTCGAACAGCAGCCAACAGATAGCCTCAGCAAGTCCCTAGCAATCTCAACACACTTTCCTTCTCCAATCCGCTCTCATTGATCATCGTCGTCCCAGCGGTTCGACGCCTCGTGTAACTGTCATTTCCCTTATCCTTCTGTGGTTGTCGCAACCTAGCAGACAAGCGTCAGTCCGTTCGTCCAACCTTTACTGTCGATTCGAGCTTCTGTTTTTCAAGCCGCCTGTTCTCTTTTCGTGTCTCGTCCGTGTTGCTCTTCCTTGAAGGCCTTTGCCCAGCGTTGTTTGCGTCTCTGAGCAACCTGAATGCGGGCGTTGATGATACGCTTGAGGACATATACCGCTGTTGCTCGATATAACTCGAAAGGCCTTCCCATGTCTGAACACTTGCTGTGACTGTCCACTACCACTCCCATGTCACGGCGTCTTTACTTCCCGCAACGGTTTCGATTCTCTCTATATCATGCATAGGCATGTCATATTGTGCCTTCCAACACCTCTGCGCGGGTTCACTGGAAGGCCATATTGTGAGGACGAATGGCTGCAACTGTCAAGACTGATGATGGTAGACAGAGGAGACAGGCGGATCTAGGCTGAAGGTATCCGATGTCTGATCAATGAATTATATCCGTGGAGACAACGGACTCCAAGTAAGTTTGAAACGAAACTTGATGACCAGTCGCCCTCATGGATAAATGAGTCTTGATGTTTTGTGCTTTTCATCATGCCATCTGTCTATCTGTTCAGTGCTACTACGACATGATGGTGCTACAGCAAGCTGGGGACGAAGCATCTTCAGCAGTGTTCTCCAGCCATGTGCAGGGTAAGTCAGGAGAAACCTAAACTTTGGAGGTACGACTTTCAAATCTGGGTTCTGGTGTCGTGAAGAGGTCTTGCCTAGGCTGCTGGATGCCAATATCTCTATCTTCGATTGATTTGTTCGAGATGTCTGAGGGCACCGTTTCGTCTTAGTCGGTATAACATCTACTCTTCTTGCAACAATGGGTCATCCGCCCCTGTCTCATGCTGCCTTTGCTATCTTTGAACACTGCCCTGCTGAGAACCCTGATCTGGTCTTCTCTTCCTCACTGCTAGAATCAACAGTATTCTGTTGTTGCCTGGAGGTTGACGTCCGTGAAAGAGCTCGCCATGTCTCGCTAGTCCGCTTTAGGCAATGTCGAAGCGAGTGAGCACCCGGAAGGTTCTAGATGTAGGCAACGACGACAAAAGGGAGCCCAGCACGGCCGTGATCTTCGAGTGAGTGTTGATTCCGTCGAGGCGGCAGTCTCCGCTGAGTAAGCATCTCCGTCGCGCGCTCTCAATCGGCGTCTATAAGAGGCGCGCTCAGCTCCAAACAAACTCTCTTCCTCTCTCATCTCATCTGCACTTCAGCTTCGTCCGCAAACATCTCGAGCAGCTTGCACTATTTCCACTTCACCTTTCTGCAGCCTCCATCATCATCCATCATCATCCATCATCATCCATCATCATCTTCCATCAACAACATCCATCAACAACATCCATCAACAACATCCATCAACAACATCCATCAACAACATCCACCATCAACATCCACCATCAACATCCATCATCAACCTCTCCAAGCACTTCCACCAGGCGCCGCCATCGAGCCCTTCGTTCGCACCGCATCCGCTTTTTGTATCAGGTGGTTGGATCACTCTCAAGTTCTTCTTCCCTTCTCCTCTTCAAGCCTCCATGTAAGTCTTGCCTTCCAGCCACCTCGTCTCTCTGCTTCAGTCACCTTCTCCTTCTGCCTTACGCACTTGTTGCTTCCTCCTCCTTCTCGTACTGATTTTCTTCTGTCCAGATCTTTGCTACTTCAACGCCGACTTTCCTCAGGTGGTCGAGTAGCCTGGTTGTTACGTTTGCGGTCAGAAACAATCCCAGTCTCGTGGTGCTCCTTCAGCCACTCAGTCGAGCGCTCACTTGTCACTTGCTCGCTTTGATGGCAACCGTGATCCCGTCCCCACTGGACCTGCACCTCAGTTGGTAGATGGCACTTCCAACAATGTCAAGAACATCGACCTTGGCGCTGGCATGTGGTCTGATGCTCGCGGTGCTCGCAACGCCTTCCAAGGCCTTGCTCGTCATCGTGGTATAGCTGTCTGTGCGAGCCACGACTTCAGCGCCTGTTTCCGTCGCGAACAGTTCTCAGCCATTCTTGAGCGTGGCGGCTCTGAAGACAATGTCGAGCTGGACGCCAACAACATGACGCATTCGACTGGTTTCTGAGAAGCGGCGTCGCCAGCCTGCTTCCAAGCTTGGCAAGGAGGTCAACATCAGGTTGAACGCATTCCCCGTCACTCGACTGCCCACCAAGCCTATGCACCAGCCGAGTAGCCTTGTTGTTATTGCCTTCTTGGGCTACCCTCACCACCCCCAGGCCTCCTCCATCTATGTCCTCACCTTCGAACACCCACCGCCGCAAGGGCGCCGTTGATGACTATGTGATCGACCACTTCATGAGAGCAGACTCGTCTCACCTATTGGACCTCAAGGACGATGTCAAGAAGTCTGTCAAGGATTACTTCCAGCAAACCCACAACATGAGCATCTTTGATGGTGCCACACCACAACGTACCATGATGCAGACGGATCAACAGTCATCGGAACCCTGAACAAAGCGACTCTTCAGACATTTCACCGAGGACCTCTCGCCGGAGCTTCTCAAGATCAAGGAGAACCAGCGCTACACTTTCAAGCTCGAACCTGCCGAAGACGGCGACTGTCCGGAATGTCGAGACAGAAACCCCAGACTCACACAGACGCCATGGAGAAGTCCTGACAACGAGAACATTCGCGATCATGTGCCCATTCGCAGTAGAAGAGGAAGTCTTCCACAGAGATATGTGCCGAATTCTCCCCCTGCTCACCTATTGGACCTCAAGAACGGTGTCAAGAAGTCTGTCAAGGATTACTTCCAGCAAACCCACAACATGGAGCGCTCGAACGTCTGGATGGATAACACTCCTCATGCAAGCTCGGTATCCCCTTTCAAGGTGTGTGCAGTACGCCCACGTTCAGAACGGGCAGGTCCTAGGTCCAGGCAATTGAAGAGGTGGTCTGGCCTGGGACCTGCGAGCCCATGTCACTGGTCCTTGGTCCGGGCAATTGAAGAGGTGGTCGGCCCGGGACCAGTTGACAATATATAAGTGGCAACAGTAAGCCTCTTGCACCTTCTGCCTTTCTTGGTCCATTGCTAACACTTCCCAGGTCCTGACTGCAGCATCAACTTCAACTCTCAGTTCAGAGGCATCGTCGACAACAACGAGATGTGTTTGCTCCTGTCGGGTATTGCGGAACATTCA